>CAOKZL010001810.1:0-323650 GCA_948472985.1 Iguana delicatissima
CAGTTTATTTTGAGTCTATTACTTTCTATTACTTTACTGTACCACCAGTTACAATTAAATTTGACAAGCTCCCTTTGAACTGGTGGATATTTCCACATTACGCTAAAGCCACAGACCTATTAAAATTGTTTTACATGTAAAATGTCTCGGTTTTAAAAATGCCTAAAAAGTTGGGGATATGGGAAAACTCAAGTTTTAAAGTAGATGTCTACTTTAAAATGAGTTTTCCCATATTCCCCAACTTTCCACTCTGCTGTAAAATTGCTATGATAAGGATGTCCTTGGTGCACCTTGGAAAAAAAAAAAAAGAACAATGTAATGCTCTGCCTCCTACTTCTCAAACTATCAGTTGCCAGACATAAGCTTTGGAAACACTCTTTTTGGAATCCCCGCAGGTGGTTTTAAAGTTGCACTGTAAGTAATATTTTGTACTTGTATAAGTTTAGTTTGATTCATAGGCATTTTAAAAAAACAGACATTTTTCATGCAGCTTTGTGCAAGATGTAGGTACCTAAAATTGATGTTGTAGATTGTAACTTGCCTCTTCTTATTTGCTGTTTATGTATTGGCCTTTTTCTTCAGTTTATCTTTTAACAGCCCCTGAAGACCATTAAATACTACTAGGGCAAAATGCACTGGGCTAATTACAAGAATGAACTTTTCTTTTTCAATGCCCTGATACTTCATCTCTTCTTTATATCCTTTTATTTAAGCAAAAATCCAGCTAATTCACAAAATCTTCCCCTCCTGGTAGGATGTGAGTTGGCATCAGTGTATGGTGCACATGGCACATCATAATAGCACAGGTTGGCCATATTTTTTGCTTCATCACACACTGTAATAAATAGCATTCCAGGTATGCAATGAAAGGTATTATCAGGAAACTACATATTGGTGGAACCCAGAGGAGATGTTCCTTGGCTCTGACCACTGACATCCATAGAGTTTTTACAATATTTGCCTTCACCCTAAGATATTGCAGTATATTTGAATATATTTGTGATCCTAATAAGCCCATTCAAATGATCCAGAGAAGTGAATATGGATTTGGGATTAGTGCAAAAGGTCTATTTCCCCCCTTCCAACCCACTGGAATAATTAATTAATTAACTTGAAGTTATTTCCATTTGTTTAACTTAAATATTGTAAACTCCTTAGTTGGCAGACTTTTAATAGAGGAATGAGAATGTAACAACAAATAGAAATCAGTTTGTTGCTTCTCCTCCCCTGCCCAGAATTAAGGATTCTCATTTTTAAAGTCACATCTGATTAATTTGCTTTTCATTTATGAAATATTTTTAGTACAAGGGCCTTGAGACTGATGTCTACAGAGAAAGGCAGATATATGAGTCCTTTTCACTTGCATCCTGATAGGACATTGTATCATTCCACAAACGGTGAAAACAACAGGTGATATACCATTTCTGAAGATTTGGGAGTTTGTTTGTTTGTGGGGTTTTTTTGCCATTTCTTGGAGGACAGCTTTTATATGATTAATAATGGCTGTGGAAAGTTCAGCATATGAATCAGTCCCTTCACTGTGACCTGTTGTTTTGCTCTGGGGAAGGAAGAAAGAGTCATTACACCAAGAGAGATAAACTTATTTCTATATTTCTTTTTTAAAAAAATTACTGTGGATGATTTAGTCATCTTATGGCTCTTCTGCTGGATTGGCAGCAACTTAAAATTAGAAGCATCTGGATTTAGTGGTGATAAAGGAAGATTTATCAGGGATGGGATCCTGTCTTTTACTGTGCAGATGTTGTTGGATTCCAGTCCCCTTCACAAGCCCCAGTCAGCATCAACAACCACCAGTAATAGTTCTAGTCAAACATTTGTAGGGGCACAGATTCTGCACCATGGCTTTAAAAGGCATAATTGTAAACCTAGGTGGGAATCAAGTAACTTTCCAGATGTTGCTGAATTGCAGTTGCCAGCATTCCTCACCATTGACATTGATGGCTACGGCTTCTGGGAGTTGCAATTCAACAACTTCTGGAAGGCTGCATGGTCCTCTCCTTTTCTGTAAAGCACTTTTAAAAATTTACTTTATTTTTAAGTGCCTTGTCTCCCATGGCCATTTCACACTACGTGATAATAGTGCTACGATTCTACTTTAGCTGCCACAAGCTGCATCTTGTGGAATCCTGGGGCTTGTAGTCTAATGGGACACTAGAGGAGCTCTTTGGCTGATAATTCCAAATACCTCCCCCCACCCTCAAAAAACCCAGAAAATTATAGGATTCCATAGAATGGAACCATGGCAATTGAAGTAGAATCATTAATGCTATAGTTCTGCAGTGTGAAAGGGCTCCCAGACTGCTGGCGTCATAAATGAAAATAGATACGTATAAAAACATGTTATATTGTTAAAACAGTATTAAAGTTTTATAACATTAAAACACACTTAAGTTAAACACTGTTTCAAAACACAGCAGTTAAAAACATTAAAACACACAGAACTCATTTATTTGGTGCCCTTTCCTTAGCAGCCATTCAATTATACAAAGCCTGAGTCTTTGCTCACCAGCAAAAGGAAGCTTCAGTTACCTCCATAACTTTAGCTACTGAAATGAACATTACCGGAAGTGAACGCACACAACTAAAGCATCTCTATATATGAGAATATGTCTATGCAAAAGACATTCTTTCCTCACATAATTCAAGGAGGCATACACAGTACTTTTGCACTGGTAGCTGGTGACTCCGCTGTGATGAATCTACTTCACATTTTGGTCTGCACTTTAAAAGAACTATCTAAGGTGCTGAGCATGGGGGCAGCGGTGGAGGGGGGAATACAGTTTACCAGCCACCACTGTGTTTTCCCATTTCATCCTGTAGAGTTGGGATGATTTAGTCAAGGCCATCCAATAATAATCATCACGTCTGAGTAGGATCTGAACATGGTTCTCCCCTTAGCCAGACCGCCATTCTGCTTTACCACTCTGGGTCTCAGATGGTGTCTTCAGGCTGATAATTCATCATCTTTTCAATTCCAGCTTGTGAAACCAAGTATATCTCTTTAGCCCTTGACTCTAGCAATTTATCTTGATCCTCTACTATCACCACAGCAGATTCTTGTCATCATAAATAGTGTTTATTTGGATGAGAGTATAAATTCTCTTAGGCACTCAAAATGCAGCTTCCGTGTGGTCCCTTTTTGCCTACTCCCTATCCATGAATGACCTCTCATTCATTTTTAGCTATTAACTCCTGTGGGTTTGTGCGGTAAGCATGCTGACTCTTTAATTAAAATTGCATGCCAGGAAGCAAACTACCAGCTGAAGCCTTCCCTCCTACTGTTGCATTCTGTCAGTTCAGAGATTTTTTTAAAAACTATTTCTTTGTTTTGTTTTATTTTTTGTGGATGGGGAGGAGAAAGAAAATGTCGGTTTCTTTCTCTGAAATAAAATTTGGAAGTCTAGGAAATGCGGAGTGAAGGGCTTAGCCAAGTAAACACATAGACAAGATGAAAGTGAGCACATTTTATTAATCCAGTGATTTAAATATAAGCACATAAATACACAATGAGAGGTAAACAAATAAAAGAAACAGATGGTAAAAAGTAACATCATGGTCCTTAATGTTCATACTGCAAAAAGGAAAAAAAATGAACAAAACTAGTGCGAGGTGTGGTATATGTCTTGTTCTACTTTTGTTATTCTGTTGTTGCTTTTTTTAAAAAAATTTTTTTATTAGATTTCAAATAATTAAAATTACACATCTGTACATTGTTTACATCACATTAGATACATTCTTGTTTTAATTCCAGTCCTCTCTAGAATTCCTTATTATTGCTTTTATAACTGTACTATATCTGTAGGCATCAAAGTTCTTGTTTGTTTCTGCATTCTAATCTATTACATTAATCTATTTATTCCATCTTTTAATACATCTTTAATACAAATCACATATATTTATTTTTCATTCATCATTGCATATATCATTTTCCCATTCTTCTTTCCCACCCTTATTTTGTTTTCTTACTAGTTAGTTACCCTACATCTATGTCTCTCAGTTGTTCCCATTCACTTTCTCTTTCTTCGTCTGTTTTACCCTTTAGTCTCTGTGAAACTATATCAGCATTTCTGTTTTCTAGTAAAGTAGTTTGCCATTGATCAATTGTAGAAATTTCCTGACTTTTCCATAATCTGGCATATTCTATTCTAGCAGTCGTGATCACATACAATAAAATCCTCCAATATTTTTTTTGCATCTTTGGGTCAATCATGTTTAGCATATTCAGTAAATATGTTTCTGGTATTTTGTTGAATTGAATTTGCAAGATTGAGCATATCTTATTATGAATTACATCCCAGTATTTTTTTGCCTTATTACACGTCCACCATATATGGTACATCGTTCCGACTTCTTTCTGGCATTTCCAATATATACCTGTTCCAGTATTGTATATTCTTTTTAATTTATCTGGTGTCATGTACCATCTGTGAAATATCTATGATAACTGAATATCTTAAAATGATTTTCCTTTAAGTTTTGGGCCACTGTAAATTTCTGTGTTATTTTCCAACTTCGCTCCCAGTGCTCTAACTGAATTGAATATCCTATATTTTGTGCCCAAGAGATCACTGTTGTCTTGATCATTTCCTCTTCTCTTTCTTGTTTCAACATTTCTTTGTATATCTTAGACAGTAGATGTGGTGGATTTTCAAATAACCATTTTATCAAGCTATCCTGCTCTTTTACCTCAAATCCATGTAATTTTAAATCTATATGGAATCTTTCCTCAAGTTGTCTGTATGGGAACCAATTTAATACTATTCCTCCTCCTTCTGCTAATTTTTCTCTTGTTTTAATTTTTAATATATTTGGCGATGTTTTGTCAATGATATCTTCATATTTTAGCCAATTCTCTGTTTCTTTCCACCTTCTAACAAAAGCTTCTTGGGGAGATATCCACCGAGGTAGTTCGATATTTTTCTTCTTGTATTCCTTCCAGATCTTTAACAGTGATTTTCTAATATAATGGTGTGAAAATTCTCTATCAATATTAGCTTTTTCACAGAACAAGTAAGCATACCATCCCATTCTTAGATCTGCCCCTTCAAGTGCTAGCATTCTTTGGTTTTGAAGGTTTATCCAGTCCTTGATCCATATCATAGCAGCAGCTTTATATAGAAATCCAGTACTCCAGCGCCTCCCCTTAAGTTTAGGTCCGTCAGGATCTTCCATCTGACTCTTGGTTTCCGTCCTTCCCAGATGAATTTAGTTAAATCTTTCCTCCATTACATAAAGGGTTTATTATTGTTGATAACTGGGATGTTTTGAAATAGATAGATCATCTTTGGGAGCACATTCATTTTTATTGCAGCCATTCTACCCATAAGAGAGAGCTGCAATTTTGTCCAGTTTTCCAGATCTTTTGTGATTTCCTTCCATTTTTTCCTCATAGTTATTATGAAATAGCTCATTGTTTCTGTTAGAGATCCAAATCCCTAAATATTTCATCTTTTGGACTATATTGAAGTCAGATATTTGAGTTAGTGTCTTCTCTTCTTTAAGACTCATGTTCTTTGTTATAACTGCAGTTTTTTCCTTATTTACTTTGAAACCGGAAAATTCGCCATATTCATTTATAATTTCCATTAGATGTTTTATACTACTTGCAGGCTCCTCTAAAAACAGAGCTAGGTCATCCATGAATGCTTTAAGTTTGTATTGATATTTTTTCATCTGAACTCCTTTAATTGTGGAGTCTCTTCGAATCGTGTTGTTTAATATTTCCATAGTCATTATAAACAATAAAGGGGATAGAGGGCAACCCTGTCTCGTTCCTTTTTTTATGTCTATTAATTTTGTTTTTTCTCCATTTACCAGTAATTGTGCTTCCTGACGATTATAAATCACCTTGATCCAGGAAATAAATTTTGTTCCCAGTTCCATTTTCTTGACCACTGTTTTTAGAAAGGTTCAATCAAGCATATTGAAAGCTTTTTCCATGTCGACAAATATCATTGTGAGTTTTCGTTCATTATGTTTTTTGTAATATTCTATGATATTTAGAATGGTTCTAATATTTTCCTTCAATGATTGTTTTGGTAGGAAACCACTTTGGTCCTCATGAATGACTTCTTGTAGGACTTTCTTAAGCCTTCCTGCCAAGATGGTGGTAAAGATTTTATAGTCTGCATTCAGTAGTGAAATGGGACAATAGTTCTTCATGTCTGTTAGGTCTTTGCCTTCTTTCGGGATTAATACGACATTTGCCTTTTTCCAAGTGTATGGGATACCTGAGTTTGGGATATCGTTTATTGTATTTTGCAAAGGTTGAGATAATTCATGTTCAAGTAATTTGTAATAACAAGCCATGAATCCTTCTGGTCCCGGAGCCTTCTCGCTCTTTAATTTTCTTATGGCTTCAGAGATCTCCATCATCGAAATTGACCTGTGCTGTTGTTGTTGTTTTTAAAAAACTTTTAAATATACTGTCCAGAATTCTATATGCACTACTTAGTTATATTACTAATGTTGGCCTCAATTCAACATCCCTACAGTGTTTAGTAGGTATCCAAATAGGGACCTATGCTACACTGAAGGATATACCACCCCAATCCACCCTACCTTGGCTTACTGTAAAGGCTTGAAACTATCTCAGATGGACATTCTGTGCTTTGTGGCAAGTAGGCAGGATCACGGGACATTTGGCTACCCCTCCATAGCTACATGTACAATGATGACAGCAGCACTGCAATCTGCAGGGGTTTTCAAAGGGTCTGAGCACTTCTGAAATCATTGTGCATCTGGCTGGGGAAAGAGGTTTCCAGAGGTTTCTTACCCTGCCATGGAATGCCCATGTGAGGTGGTATTGGGGCTTTACAAGAAGTGGGAGTGGGGCTTTGGTTGCTGTGCAGAAAAGAAGGGAATATCATTCCCTACAGCCCCTGAAAAAAATATGGCTGCATGTGTAAGGGGCACTCAAGTGTGAATTCTAATCTCCTGGCCCAACGTCTCCAATACCTACTTTAGCAGAGGAGAAAAAGCTGGTCCATTGAGTGATGTTTCCAACCCCTTCATACCAACCAGCAAGGCTGCAACAAGGAAGTGCAACAAAGATCCTGCTTCTGATTCCTGCAGCCTTGCTGGCTCGTGGGAAAGGGGTGGAAACATCATAGTTCCACAATCATGAATACATAGGGACCATAAATACAAGACCCTTATGAATGCATAACTCCAGGTTACATGTCTGGAAGTCTGATTCTGAATTCCAGCCATTGTATTTAACATCAGAAGGATCAGGGTTGCCATCGAAAGATGATGCCTGATTCTTTAAAACCTCTGGGACAGTAATATGCTGACTGTGTTTTAAGCAAGTTTGGAGTTTATTGTATCTCAGTATTGATATTCATGCACAGAGGTTCATCAGGTACTAAGAAGTGAGACCTCCAAGACACCCTGTTGTTAGCAACCTTGCCCCCAGTGTTACCTCAAAACATAGGTGCCACAAGGGCCATCCCGTGATACCAAACACCTACTTGCAAAAATTGGAAATGGATTAGCTCAAAGAAGAGGCTTGCAAGAGGGGGGTAACTTAATGAGACCTTTTCCATCAATGTTTATGGGCTCATGCAGGAAAAGAACCAGCCAGAGATTCAAAAGTGTTTTTATTGGGGGGAATTCACACATGCATGCACACAAAATACAAACAAATATTCACACAAGAGCTAATTGAAGGAGAAAGAGAGTGGAAAAATATGTATAGAGAGGCTGAGGGGTTTTGAGAGATTTATAATTACCAATCCAGAAGAATACTGAAGAGCTGAAATGTAGTTTGGCTTAGGTAGGACCTAAGGATAGTTCTCATTCAGGAACCAGATGAACAGATTGACAGGTAGACCTTCAAGAGATTGCACTGGACATCCTGAAATCAGAGGTATTTGTACCCCAAAAATAGCCTGTGGCAGTGGAGGATATGTGCAGTTCCAGGTGTGGAACAATGGGAGTTGCAGTACAGACAATGAACTATCAACCCACTAATGCTCGCAGTGTTTGGATGACAAAGACATGATGACTGTTGTCATAGCTCTGTATTGTGGGTGCTATGAGGCAAGAGGAAAGAGTCCAGGTGCACAGGGGATGGGTATCTGTCAACCAGTGTCCTGGTGGGCTTTTCCCAATTGTGTTTCGTGGAAAGACATTCAGCTTCTACTTAAGCCAATCATCCACAGGAACAACACCTACTGCCTGGCAAATGACCTAATCTCACCTAAAGGGTGTTTAGATTGACTAGCCTCTCTTTCTTACATTTACAGTCAGGTTTCTTCCCTCACTTGGTTTGACTTTTCAGTCACCTCTCAGGCTTGAATTTGATATTAGTGCCAATTAAAATGTGTTGCCAATTAAATATGATGCCAATTAGATATGGTGCCCATCCAAACCATACTGATATGAGGGACCCCCAAAGTGGGACCTTACACCAGTTGCTGCAAACCCAGGGCCATGGCTTCCTTCACTGAGCCTATCCACATGTACTGCCTTCAACTTGACCGAGCATTATTGTCTTTTCTAATAAGTCATGTCATTTCAGCCGTGCTTCATGTTTCTCAAAGTAATTCAATTGTTAATTCATCTATTTAATTTGAGCTACTTAAAAAAAAATCCTGACTGTCACAAGCCACTGGCCTTCTGTTGAAAAACTTACTTTACTCTTATTTGTCTTGTCAGCATGTCAACACTCACAACAGAGCATGGGGCAGCAGCATGAACCAGTACTCGACCCGTGTGATACTCCTCCTCCACTAATTGGTGAGGCTACTTCCAAACTATAAAAGTACCTACCATATTTGCCAGCATATAAGATACACATTTTCCCCCAAAAAATGCCTTCTGAAAATGGGGTGTGTCTTATACACTGGCAAATATGGTAACTCCTAATGGGGCATAGAAAAGTAAGGGGGGTGAAAGGAGTGCCCCCACAAGTGTCTGGGTGAAGAGAAATCCCCGTGGAGACAAAAAGGAAAGAAAAGGCACCTTTCTGTTCTTTTTTGCCTCTGCAGGGAGTTCACCCCATTGAGGCAAAAACAACAGGAAGGGGTAGAAGGGAGCTTCTTTCACACACACACCCTTCCTGTTTTTTCCGCCTTGGCAGGGAGGTCCCCTCACCCAGGGAGAAACAAGAGGAATAGGGGAAGGGAGTACCAATTTTCCCCCCTAAAGAATACAGTCTGAAAATAAGGTGCTTCTTATACACTGGTGTGTCTAATACATTGGCAAATACAGTAAATGTCACCAATATGTCACAAGAGGATTGATACCATCCCCCATTAAATTACAAATATCTTAATTATTGGAAAAAATCAATTGATGAGAAGCAATTGTTATTTGAAACTAGTTATTTCCAGAAGGAAGTGTTTGAGATAAAAAGAGGAAAGAGAATTGAAAATGCACTCACTGTTCCCACTTATGATCTCTATGTTTTTAGCTGAAGATATGGAAAAAAAAATCTGTGCAGGAAAATTGTGTACTTCTGGATTTGTTGTTGGATTATAAATCCCACCAAATCTAGCCCACATAAGTGACAATGGTAAAGAATGATGGATACCCAGTAAGATCCACAACTTGTAAAGCCACAAGTTTCCCTCATCTCTGCAGTAAATCACTCAAAGTGAGGTTGCCTGTTTGGTTGAATTCTAGCTTAAATAGCAGGTACACTGTAATTCAATTGACTGTACCATAAGGAATACTTCGTTTTGAGTTTGAGGAAGCCAGTCAGGCTCAGGGTTCAAGAAGACTAGCTTTACTAGCCACAGGCAGTCATACAGAGGGCAACTGGTGTTAGTCATCCTTCAAAAAAGACCTTCTTGTTTATGACTTAATAATACTTCTTTCCTAAAAGAATGATTAAAAAACATACTGTGCCATCTCTTTTTCTGGGGTGCAAAAAAAAAAAAAGTGCAAAATTCAGCAAAGAACTGAATTAAGAAGAAGCAACGTTCTACTATGTATTTTGAGTTACATTTTAGGATCGACTGAAATACCACCAAAGAATAACCAAGCTTTTGAGTTTCATTAGAGGTCTTCATCAGGCAGAATGCTCAACAAAATGATAGCAAGAGAAAAGCAGGAAGATGCTCCTCAAGTTTATCTACTAATATATGAAAGTTAAAATTTGTTTGTTTGTCTGTGTCAGGCAGGAGAAGACCTCATATGATTGGCTGTGTCAGGTGAAGACCTCATATGATTGGCTGCCTAGGAAGATTCTATGGAATTGTGGGGTTTGCAATTTAGGGAGGAGCCTTTAGAATCCTCAGCCAGAGAGCTCTGAATAGGCCTGTTGCTATGGAGATGAGGCCTAGCAGCAAGGAGGAGGGCAGTGTATTCCTTCAGGAATCCAACCTCTGTATGTTAATAACTCTGAATACAGATTGGATTGGAGAATATGGGGAAAAGCTACAGGTACTGGACAAGATAGCTTGGGGAATGAGAGGTACAGGTTCTCAAATCTTTCTAACAAGTATTACTTATGAGAAAATAAAATCCTAGCAATGCTGAGTATATACTCAAGTAGTTTATAAATGTAAATTGGTTATAATTTTTCATTTATTTTAGTGGGAAAGAAAAAAAGTGCTTCATTGCTCTAAAACTAATCAGAAAATCTATACGTCATGGCTGTAAAGATTTGTGGAACATAAAGACTGTGGAAATGATTAAATCACATCTTGTTCCACTGCTTCTTGCCTTGTGGGTGAAAGCACAAAGGATTACAAAGGCTGAACTTAGAATTAGCATAGACAAGGACAAGGAGATGCATGTTGAAGGAGCAAATGGCAACATATGAAACAATAAATATAAAGCAATTTATATTATTTGTTGAATTTATGTCCTACCTTTCTCACAATATTGGATCCAAGGCATTTTACAGCATGGGCTAGAACAAAGTACAGCTAAAGTATAGCTAAAATCCTGATGCTGAAATAAAATAAACTGAACTATCCTATTAACCCACCATTAAAACAGTACTAAAACAATCCAAAAATAATAAGAAGAATAGAAGTGCACGAACTGACCTCTCCCCTTATTAAAAGGTCCTTCTGCACAATCAGTTAATTCTTAAATACCTGTTTTAAAAGTACTTTACTTTCCAGCAGAAGGAGAGTGAAGGTAGTGCATTTTATTTAAAAGCAAAATATAAGATAAGTGATTAATTAAAGAATGAAGATAAAACACCACATCTTTGAATCCAAAATGTCACGCATAAAAGCAGACAAGATGTAATTATATGGGATAATTAAAAACAACGACAACATCCTAGCTTGTTATATAATTGTTTAGCACAGCACAATTCCCAAACTGAGATTATAACATCACATCAGAAGGCAAACAAAGCAAGGAGAAGAGGATCAAGAAATCAGCACAGTCAGTCTCTGGCCCTTTCTGCAGCTTACCTTCTCATGCTGCTGGAGTGTGGGCCTCACGTGAGAAGCCTGGGCAGGAAGGATCTCGCAAGCCTCCTGCTTCTCTGCTGTTCAGGCTCTGCAGCTCCTTCCTGCTCGCATGAAAGCCCCACCCGCACCCTGCCCCTTCCTTCAGCAGTGCAACCTGGGAGTTGTAGGCTGCACTGAGGAGAGGACGTGCGACAGGCCTGGCTCCAGAGGCTCCGCACTGCAGTTGAGTGCGGCCCAGGCTCGTGAGCCTTGCGCAAGCACAGCTTATTTTCGGCTAAAAGCCAAAAATAAGAAAATGCATTTTTGCTGCACTTGTGGGCCTTGAGCGTGGCGGAAATGGGAGTGCATCATGCAGATCACTCCTAACATTTACGCCACTCTCAAGGGGCCCTTTCGCTTGTACACGCCATGTGAAAAGGGTCTCAGACATGTGCTGGTTAACTGGCTCCCCAGGAAAACACTCAGAGTGCAGTAGCAGTGTTTTTACTGAGGTAGCACAGCAGCATAGCCATGGGCAAAAGTTCTTAGGTCTGAGATACATTGGTTAGCAGGCAGGTTATATAACTGGGCATCCAAATTTCAGAGCAAACAGCACTGATTTGTGAGAATCATAAATATCACCTTGTTTTCCCCATCCCAAGTTTCCCTAGCGCTTTCAGATGTTTACATTGTTCTTGGGAACCAAAACACTCCTTTGTTCTTATATGGCCCTCCTGGTTATTCACACAACACCTCCCTGGGATCATGCATTTCATTCTCTTGATGTTTCCCCTCTCTCTGGCTGGATGCCATTGGGCACTTCTCTGGACACTTGGAAGCATTTGATCCTTCCCCCAGATACATATAGCAATTGGATTTCAATACAGTGTTGCAACCCTATTGATGTGCAATACATTGTTACAAGGGGTCATTAGCATTCTTTATATTGTTGCCACTGTGCAATCTATTTCCACAAGCTAGCTAAATGTGGGGTTCTCCTCTAAAGCTGAACTTTCTGAGTCTCCGAGCCTCCTGACAACCACCCATCTGAAACCTATCAAAATAAAAGAGGAGTAGAAACTGTGTTGTGATAAAGGTGGTAACTATACAAAGGTGAAATTATTTTTCAGAAGCTGCAAGCTGCCTCAAAACTGCATCAGGAAAAGAAAAACAGGAGATCAGATGCTTGTTTCATGCATCTTTGCATCAGGTCTATCCTGTAATGATGGGTCACTGGAAGACAACATTGATTCCCAGAATTTCACCTCTGGGATGGTTCAATTTAATTCCTAAGATTAACCAACATTTCAAAACGCTTTTCTGATATTTGGAACTCAGATTAATATACACAGTAGGTTTGCACATCTAACAGTGTTTTAATCCTGGAGGCCCACTCTATACAAGGGCTCCATCACACCAGATTTGAGGTTCATCAGGAAGAAACAAGGGTGGTGTGAAAGAAGAATTCAGAGTTTCTGTTTGCAATGAAGGAGAATGGATACAGATTTTGAACAATACAAGCAGAAGAAAACTCATATATGCCTCCAACCATTGACATAAATGCTCCCATGTGATGATGAGATGTCACTGTATAGACTTGGCCTTGGATAAGTGATATGCCTTCCACCTTCACCACCCCTCAAGAGCTCAAAGGAGAAGTCAGCTTGCCACAGGTTTTACAAAATTTTCTCCCAAAGTTCCAGATGCTACCTGAAAGAAAAATACCACCTTTCATTAGAAGCTAGTATGAGAGGCCTGCTTTTCAGACAAAGGTGTAAAAATCATTATCACAAGAATGAAATATTTTATATATGGTATAAGTTCACACCACAAAACCCAGCCACATCTGTTGACTTGCTCTCTATAAATATTATACAGTTGTATGATTTCTGTGTTAGAACTGATAAATTAAAAAAAAAAAAGAGAGCCAAAGTTCAAGACGGAAAGGATAAGGGAAGAAAAGAGAGAATATTTGGGGACCAGATGTACTAGCTTGGAAACAGATATTTAAGAAAATGAAGATTTTGTTGGATGAAAATATGGTTTAAAAAAAGTGTTTCTTGAGTGTCAGGAAACCCTGATGGAGAGGAATCCTAAGTAGAAGTGACTGGAAAAAAAATGAAAATTTGCAGTTTTGGCTTTATTCTGTACAAAATTCACACATGTGGCTTTCCTTTTTTCCCCATGGAAACATTTCTTCACAGAAAACAGCATGGAAATATTATTTTCTCTGCAGAAAATACTTGCTTCTGCACAAAATTAGCATATGGTATTTTTGCACAGAAAATTGCATTTCTACACAGGAAACAGTATTTTCTGCACAAAAATTACTGTAATTGGGAATTTATTATGTGCAAAATTGGCATGTGCTTTTCCTGTGCAGAAAACAGAAGAAATATTTTTTTTCTTTTGTTCACAGATAATGCTGTTTCCAGTGCAGGAAAGTCTATGTTCTGCAGAAAAATTCCACATGTGAATTTTACACAGAATGAGTCCTAACGTACAAATAGAATGGAGGAAGAAAATTGTTCTTCCTTTCAGGAAAAAAAAAAAAATAGCAAAAAATTACATCCCTAGTTCCGCTCGGAGAGAAAAGATGGCCAATCAATAGAAGAAGAAAAATAAGTAAATAATGCTAAACTTCAGTGTCCATGACTAGTCCAAGAGGTATTGCAATCCCCACAAAAACAACTGACATTGGCCTTTTCCACACGGGGTTTTTGAAACGGCGCAGTTCATCCTCCAAGGAGGAGGTCTGCACCTCGGACCAGACTGGGTTGGACCTATTTAAGGTAGATCCGCACCTCAGTTCAGTCCGGAACAACCCCAAGTGGTCCTCCAGTGTGTTTTTGAAAGACCTGATTTTTCCGGTCTTTCAAAAGCACACAGCACACCACTGCGAGCCTGCTTCCTTATGCAGATTCGCAGGCTCTCACCAATGCAAGCCTGCGGTCTGCCTGGGGGCGGGCTTTAGGCTGGCGAGCTTCAGCCGTTGGTCTCGACCTTCAACCAACCGGAAGCCACCATTTGGGACACTGGAGCAGTGCGTATTGACGAGCACACACTGCTCCGGAGTGCCATGGACCGGACCAGGGAGCCGAAAGTTCCAGTGAGTAGCGGCACAGGGCGATTCCCTTGCCCGGTGTGGAAAAGGCCTTTATTGTAGAGCTATCTGGATTCATTCTAAATTTTCAGTTCCTACTGTGAAGAGCCAGTATAAAGGAGATGCTTATCCACAGTCTTTCCATGACTGTGCATTGTTTTGTATGGCCATGCACAACATAACCACACTATAACTGCACCTTCACTCTGGAAACATGGAAAACTAAGACTTTTCTAAATATAGTAGTGGATCCACTAGAGTTAATAGTGTCAATAGCACTCGGGATAATAAGAGATACATTGGCTCAGTATCTGGAATATGATAGCACTGTGGAGTAAATCAGTATTGACAAAATCTGGTAAAGAAAAAAAATGAATTCTAGGTACCAATGAACCTTGCAACCACAGGGCAAAAGGAGTTATGGATGCAGTTGGCAATGCATGTATCCTTTCGGATCACAGATGTAGCAGCCTGGTAGTTGAATATATTGATATACTATTAATATGAGGTTGCAACAACTGAAAGGGAGCAGAAGTAATTTTATTTTTCAATTTTCCCATTTCTTTTTGAAAAAGATATAACCTTAAGAAATGCACAAAGAAGCCTATTTCCTACTACATATTTTACTTTCCCACTGTATAAAATGTGCCCAGGTGCATATCAGAGAAATGCCTAGAGGCATCACCCATTCTGCAATTGAGGATTATAGCTAACAACATTGCTTAAATGAACCAATAACCTTCAAGAATATCACATATTTTTAAAAAATGTTTTCACTGTCAGCAAGTATAATCAAAAGACTTGGGGAGATGAGCTGATTTCTTTAAAAACTTAAATTGGGATGTTAGGAGTTCTGCAGTTCATTTTTGGAGTCTGCCATGTTACAATTCCAGATTAAAACTTGCATTGATCTTTTGTCTGTTATTATAAAGTGTATTTATACTGAGAATGGTACAGGCTACTTATAGGGAAACAGCTTACTCTCTTCTCTATTAGTTGTTTGTTAAAATCCAATAGTCTTATTTGACATACTGGATATCAGATATAGCATTATCCAGGAATAGAAAGCTAAATCTGGGTATCAGTCATCAAAATTATACCCTGCACAATGTATAGAGGACATATGAGGTTTCTGGAAATTATAGTCTGACTTTTTTTTTCACCACCAAGGTCTTTACTTCACTCTTGAAGGCTAACAATGGCCCTTTCCACACGGGGGGGACACGGGGGAAACAGGGCCACGCATGCGGGGACAGAGCTTACCTGGAAGCGGGAGGCTCCGTCCCCATGGGGAGCAGTGCGATTTTACCGCTCCACATGTTCGGCAGCGTCTGTGGTGCTCGGCGGCGCCTAAAATGGCAGCCAGTGGCTTCTGGAGGCGCTCCACCAATTGGGGCAGTGCGCCAGCCGGAAGCCCACCCTTGGTCAGCTCTGCAGGGACTAGCACGTCCCTGCTAGCACGTCCCTGCAGTTCCTCGCGGGGCGCTGCAACGGAGTAGCGCGGGCAAGTTTTAAAAAAACCACTTGGAAAGGTGGTTTTTATAAAACTCGCAGCGCCATCCCCGCAGCCGTGCGAGGGCGGTTGGAGGTGTGGAACCTCCCCTTTTTTACCCTCTCTAGCACACCCCGCGGTGTGGGCGACCTCTGTGTCCGGTCGTCCCAGTGCAGGGATTTACCCCCGTGTGGAAATGGCCCAAATGTCACACAGACTGATCCTGTCCTTTTCTGACATAGTGGTTTACAGTCAAGAAATTCTCTCCCTATGTGGAAAATATGCCCTGCAGGTCAACAATTTTGGATAGGAAAATATAATCAAGGTCAGCTTCATGTTTAGTCAGATACCCATGCACTTACCACAATCATGCTTCTGCTCCATTACAATAGTAGTAGTGTCTGAGCCTCAGTGGTCCATCATCCAGAAAGAGGCTGTAAGAAGCAGCAAATCATGGAACATGACCTAGGCCATTTCCGGCCTACACTGTTACAGTTCTATTAATCCACTTTCAACATCTGTGGAATTGTGGAGTTCGCAGTTTCCTGAGGCCAAAGAGCTCTCTAGCTGAGAATTCTAAATGCTCCTCCCTAAACTGAAAATACCAGCTTTCCATAAGATGTTGAAAGTGGAATAATAGCACTATAACAGTGTAGCGTGGAAATGGCCTCATTCAGCTTCAGAGCTGTGTCCCACAGTAGTTTCTGGTGAATGGGTGCTTCATTCCTACTCAAAGATATTTCCTAATCAGTGGAGAGTGTGTAACATTGCTATAACACTTGGTGTTTGAGAGAACTGCGGGCAAGGGTGAACTGTGTAAGACAGCAGCACAGTAGCCAATTTCTGTTCAGCTGAGGATCCCCTACATCTACATGGCTATCATGGCCTCTTCAGATTTCCTCTGTTGAAGGCAGTGAAAAGCTTCCTTTATTTTAAAGGGTTACTGTAGTATAGCCATTATTGAGGGTTCAGTAGCATCTTTACATTCGACAAGAAGCTATGTAGGGTGAGAACAGGAAATGATGATATTTAGAAAGCAGGTTGTGGGGAAAAACTCTGCTTGCCAGAATCTTTTAACTCCTCAAAGAAACCCTGCTCAGTGATAGTAAAGTCATTGCATATTTATTTGGGAATAAATCCTACTCTATTCAGCGGGGCTTACAGTAAGTAAATTTAAGTCTGCAGCCTAAATCATTTGTCAACAGCTCTGTCTGCTCAGCCCAATTCAGTTTTTCCACTATTTATTCAGAAACAGAAACTTTTTCTTTTCTCAAGGTAATGATATAACTATTATAAAACACATTGAATGTCAACCATGATTCTAGACAGCAGACTCTTTCATGCATTTTAGTTTCACCAAATATGTTACCTAGCAGCCAATCAGTCCAATAAAGCAGTAATTATTTTATGCTGCAACAGGAAAGAGAGCTATCACCTCATCATCTGATTTTTTTTTTTAAAAAATTACTACTTTACTGGAAGTTTATTTTAAATTAAAGATAAAAGTTTCCTTTATCTTCTAATCAATAATAATAAAAGAGAATGTATCAGAGCCATAGTTCTGAGGCCATGAAATCCAGACAAGGGAAACCTGACATGCATGTTGAGAAGCCTCTAGGTCTCTTTTAACCATAACATTTTGATGTATTAATAAATTTTAATTAATTTTAATGTGTTTGAATACTCAAGCAACATTGTCACTAGGTAGCAGACATGTCTAGCCGGTATATAGACTGGCAGTCATGGGAATGAACACTGGTCTGATCCACCCTTGGATGCTGTAAGAGTGCATCATGGCAGAGGCCTTGCTTCACACGGGACAGGCACAATATATTTGCTTTGGCAGCTCTCTAATTTTGTTTTAACCTTTCTTTGTATCAGACTAAGAGAATCTGTATCCCACCTGTTGGAAAACAGGTATGTTCTGTTACTCCACTGGAAAACCCTGTCCCAAGGTCTACAATTTTCATATTAAAGTATGATTCCATGTGCCTGAGAGGTCACCCAGATGGGTATGTAGGCAGCCACAGTCAAACAATTGAAAACCAGGTCAGGCCAGTAAAATCCCCAGTCACTTAGCCCCAGGAGACCTCAAGCTGTGCAAACCCACAGAAGACAAAGGGTCCTCAGCCCCTGAGAAGCTGACTTGAGGGGATTAGTGTGTTTTCCCCAAGTTGAGCATTGATAGCAATAAAATCCTATCAGGCAAGGACCATTTACATAAAGTCACACCACAACCCAGTGCAGCCGAAGATCCTGAGACTTTGGCAACACCTTGTAATCTCCTCATGCAAAGGAAGTTACCATTGTGGAGCTTCTTTCTTGTTGTAACACCCATTGTTCTCCCCAGGAATGGATTAGCCCTCCAGGTCCTTTTCCCCCTATAAATAGTCCCAGTTTTTGAGCTGTTCTTTGGATCATTCTCAGTCATCCCAGCTGACCCTTTCTCCATCTGTGGGGTAATCCCCTCAGCCCTCTCCATGCTGAGCTCTACTTTTCCTCTGTTTTCCCCGAACAAAGACTTCAGGAAAAGTTGCAGTATTACCCCAGCTACAACCCCTTCAATATTCACCTTTCTAGTTTGCTCTCTTTTGCTTCTTAATAGGTCTTGATTGAGTGTTTGAGTGATTGCTTTGGTGTGTGAGACTTTCCTTCAATAAAATAATTTATTGGACATTTTTGTTTGGTTTTTGGCTTGGCCTGACCCCATAAAAACTGGGTAAAAAGACCCCACTAGATTACCCTGCCTCTCGCATTGCTATTGCTCGTGCTCTGGCTAGTTTCCATTTCCCATCATGTGGAGCACATTGAGGTGTCCCCCAAGGGACCCCAGAAATCAGGGTAACAGTTCACTAATGGTAACTATATAATCAACTCATCTCAGTAGCATTTTGCAGAAAGAGAATGTAATCTGTAATTCACATGAAGGCTCTTCCTGCAGTAGCCTCTCATCTCGGCATGGGGACGAGAGAGGAACAGGACTGCGATGATGCTTCTGCATGATGTCGTCACAGTTCTGCTCCTCTCTCATTCCCAGGTGGTATGAGCATGGATTAAATCATTGATGGGTTTTCTCTGTCAATGACCTGTGATTGTGGCACCATCCTGCACTTATCTGTCCTGAGGAAGGACAGGAAGCATGATGTCAATGCTTCCTGCCCCAGCTTCTTGCAGAAAGGAGTGTGATGGATGTGCCTCTTCCATCCACAGTGCAGCCAGATACTTTTCCAGGCTGCACTGTGAAAGGAAGAGGAGCATCCATTGCATTCCTTTTTGCAGGAAGCCGGTCCGGTGCAGAGGGGAGCACTCCTGTCGTGCTCCCTTCATAGCAGAACCACTGCCAGGATCGCTACCAGAAGACCACACAAGAAGGTAGGGTGCTGAAAGAGCATATTTAGATGAGTCCTAAAATCAAATCCTGTGCTGGTATTTCATTGGATGCATGGATCTTTGAGGACAGTGGATATGTGTTCAACTTAGTAGTTACTTTGATGCATTTTTGTTTAAAAATGGACATAAATTGTGACTGTGTTTGCAATATCCATTTATATTTCACTGCATAGAACCTAGAAAGAAGTAAAGAAGAAAACCTTTTGAAGGTTTCTGTGAGTCAAACGGAAAAAAAACAATTTCAGATTGAAGGCTTAGATTAAGATCCAATAGAATGGTTGGCGGAGCATAAATCTGTCAGCAGACCTTTGCAAAGCTTCAGAGTCGATGGTTCTTTGTCCGTCCCCAGGTGCTCAAGGGCAGTCAGAGGCACCTAGGTACAACTTTGCCCCTCTGATGTCTGATTGGCCACGGGAATATTCCTGGTTACAAGTGCTGCTTTCTGGCTGCACTTGCTGCCATCACATAATCTCCTGATGTGGGCAGAAGCTGCTTCTTCCTATCTGGGTGGGGAAAAAAGTAGTTTGGGACAGTTTCCAGGTGTGAGAACCTTCAGTTACCCTTATGCATCTGAGTATAACATTGCTGTAGAAGAAGATACAGGATCTTTCCTTCTGCATACTCTTTAAAAATCCTTAGATCAGTATAACTGGAGTTATATCATCATATGCCACCAATAGAATTTTGAGCTTAATCTCCCAATGCCCAGGTCTAAATTAAAGGTGAGGTCTCTTCTCTTCAGAAGCTCACATGTCTTGGTGAAATAACATCAGTAACATCATTACTTGGGGCTGAGGCCTGCTGTTGTGAAACTGTAATGTGACCTTAACATAGCAAACCAAGCCCTATCAGCTTGATCCCTCCAAATCACATTTGTTTCAGAAGTTGAAGGAGGTGGTTGGTATGGTGTTAGTGACTGAAATAGCAGTAGCCATTCCAGCTGTTTCCTGCATATGCTTGGAGCGTTTGCTTGATGAATCAATCAGGTTTATAGATAGGCCTAATCCTAACCTGGGCACCAGAAGATTAGGAGTCAAACCTGAAATTGTTTCTTTTTTGACCCACTGCTGTCTTCAAAATGTCTGACATAAATCTTTCAGTGATGTCCTGACACAGCTGTCAAGCTCCGTGTAGCGCTGCTGTGATTGTTTACTGGTTGGGAGAGAGGGAGGAAAGAGATATATCAAGCAACATCGCAACAACTGGGGAAAGAGAAATCTGGTTGCTCTCTTGGTGATCCAGGAGAGTAACTTCATTTCTCTTCCAATAGAGTGAATATTGCCTTGTAACCATTCCTCATGTTTTGCCAGTAAATTGCCACAGCATCTGGGTGTTTGACTCTTCCCTTGGATCTGACAGCAGCAGGGCAAGAGGTTTGCATGTAACCATGAGTTATGGATGAATAGGTCACCAACAGGATTCTAGGATTCCAACCAGTAAGGTGATATGAAAAAGTGGAACAAAACACAGCAGTGTGAAATACTTCTGTTCTGTATTCCACCCATGCCCTTTCCCACAAAACTTTAAACCATTCCACCCAGGTTTTCCATCTCCTACCCTGACCCCTGCATGTCTGCTCTTCCACCTCAGATTCTACCATAAGATGGCTACAGAGTTTTGGATTTTAACTCCCAGAAACTCTGGTCAACATGTCAGTGTAAGGAACTGAAGGTACTGTAATCCAAAACCATCTCAAGGGCCAAAGTTTTCCAATCCCTGTTCAACCACTCCTTCTGATACATGAATATGCCAAGCTCTCAGTAAGCATTTGTTGTTCTTGTTAGCCTCACTAAACTTAAGAATCAGGGATTATTGCTGCCTTCCTATCCACACATGTTTCTTCAGTGTGACCAAACATTCTACATAACAGTTTCATTGTAAAACCTATTTAAATGATTAGACTATTAAAAGGCTCTGATAGGTACATCTAGCTGCGCTGACAAGCACATTAATTATCTGTCTCTGGTCTGGTACTTGGTCAGTACTTGATTAATAACAGTGGCATTTAAAAACTCAGCAACAGACCATTCAAAACTTGCTCTTGCTCTTCTAAGTGTGTTAGAGTTCAGGAATCTTTCCATTATAGCTTCCAGGCTGAAATATGGGGGGAGGGGAAATGAACATATTGAGATGTTGTGGAGCTGTGGTGTTCATTGGACAGATTTCAAGGGAAGAGTATCATTCTGAAAGCCTTTCCTTTGCATTTAATGGACAGTGCTGCTGTGTCAAATTTGAATCATCATCATCATCATCTCCTCTTACCCATCTTCCTATGAATCAAAGCAGGATTAGTGTTATGAATATACATATGTTCTAATTGACCAGAGACCTCTTCTTATCTTCTGGTACCTTGTTCTGTTCCTTCAAGCTGACTGTGATGTATGGTGATTCAATCATAGGGTTTCTTGGCAAGATTTGTTCAGAGGAGGTTTGACTTTCTCTTAGGGTGAGAGAGTGTGACTTGCCAAAGGTCAGCCAGAAGGTTTCCATGGCTGAGAAGGGATTTGAATGCTGGTCTCTTCAAGTCCAAATCCACACTCAAGCCACTACACCACTCTGGTACCTATCCATGACTAAATCACTGGCTGGAATATTTCCTCTGGAACACTTTCATGCTTCAAGAGATTCTGTCCTTAGGTCAGGTCTTGGCAGAGGCAGGTCAGTTGATAAACTACTTCCTTTTGAAGTGAAGAGCAACAGGGAAATGTCTCTTTTACACAGTAAGGCACAACAGTGAATACAGCCCTTTACTCACTTCATTATGAACACACAAATATAAAAAAATGATGGCTACATGGAGTGAATTTGATCTACACCAGGCAGGTAGCACAGAGTAAGCTGTACTTTTCCAATACAAGTCACTTAAAGATATGTTAAGTATATCACACTATTCCCATTCCTACCTATTCAGACTGTCAAGTTTTGCTAGTGTGAGCTGCAGGAACTGTCTTGAGAACTCAAGTTTCAGATGATCTCTAGAAATGAGTTGCCTGAATGAGTGCAACTTTGTATCTAGATGCTGTTGTTGTGCGCTTTCAAATTGTTTCTGACTTACAGCAACCGTAAGGCAAACCTATCAAAGGGTTTTCTTGGCAAGCTTTGTTCAGTGAGGGTTTGCCACCATCTTCCTCTGAGGCTGAGAGAATGTGACTTACCCACTGTGTTTCCATGTCTTGAATGGGGATTTAATCTCCAGAGTTGCAGTCAATGCTGCTGCTACTACATGCTGGCCACTACACTACACTACACCATGCAGGCTGTCTCTTGTACCTAGATACATGCATGTATAAATGTATGTACATGGATAAGTAAGCATGGGAATATCCTTCCAGATATTTTGAACTTGACATCTACAGATTTCCTGGACCATCCTTTTCAGCCTCCCCAGAGAGGGAATTTCCTTTCCTGGAAGCTACTAGAAAAGGTAATTTTCATCTTTTAAATAGGTTTTGGGGTTCCTTCACTATTTAATATAAAATATTACTAGTTTTCAAAACCAGAAGTAGATTTCCTGCCGTGTTTCGGTGGTGCTGATATTTCTTGGGTTTTTTTTATTTTGAGGGGGCATTTTTACCAGTCCATGTGGCCTCTGGAGAACCCCACAAGAGAAAATTAATTCCTGTGCCTGCCATAGCTGTCCAACCCTGCTGTAAAAGCTGTTGGTTCTGAAGTCAATGCAGCAGTAAATCAACTCTGAGTTTTATCTCAACATTTAAATGAGTGAAAAATATTTGGAGAGTAGAGCTCAGTACCTTGGCTAGCTCTTTAAAGTTCAGTATAAAACCAAGACCAGATTTCCCATAACTATTGATACCAGAGCCATTAGAATCCACTACTCAAAGGAAGAAACCTCTAGTTGTAAGATAAAGTTCAGATGCCTTGCAAGGTAATATAGGACTATGACAACATGAAGCATCCTTGTTGGTTCTGGACAGACCATCTTCCCCATCCAGATTTGAACCTAAGTGGCCCAAGAAGGGCGTGCACACATGGAGGATAAGATGTAAGCAAGCTCAAATTTGTGACATTATGTAATCTCCTTCCTAATCATGAGCATATATGTTAATGGCATCAGTTTTTGTTTTCACTTTTCTGGTGTTGTGGAATGAGCCAGTATGTGATCACCTTAAGTCTAGTCTTAAACTGGCAGGGCTTTTGACTACAGAATCTTATTAGTCAGCATGGTGTGAAATAGCCACTAATAAATAATTTAACTCTCCACAGCTTAACAGTGCTCCATTATGTCTTCTAATAAGGAGAAACAGTTGTTTTGAATTCTCCCTACGTGACATCAGTAGCAGAGCCAGAGGCAAATCTGGCTATTAAATTAATGTTTGCGTTTTAGTGTGTTTCTCAGAAAGGAACGAGGCATTTTAAAATGTCAGCAGGACAGCAGAGAGAGACCCTAATATGTTTGCTGACATTTCTTCTTAGACACCAGTTTATATCTTAATAACCTTAAAGAAGTTGTCCCTCAACTAATGCAGTAACTGTCTTATATTTGCAGACTAAAAGCACTTGACCAGTCTTTGGTGAAGCTAACTAAGCAGTTACAAAGCAGATATAGCTACTTCTGAGAAATAAATAAAAAACACACAAAATAGGAGTTAATGCACTTAACGGGGGAAAATATGGTTTCAGAATAAAATGATTCCAGAGAGTCTAAGCCTATTGTTGTGGTTAGAGATTAGAATGAATTTGAGCAGTCCAGATTAGATATGGGAACAATATTTGAAAATATTTAAAATAACGATTAAAAAGTGTGTTTCTCGAGAGCTGGGAAATCCTGACAATGAGAAACTTGGACTGACAAGAATTGTCAGAATTTGGAAGTTATTTTATATAAAATTAAGTTTTTATTTTTGCTCAGGAATATTATTTTCTATGAGGGAAATTGTTTCAGGTGCAAATAAGCCATGTGTGAATTTTGCACAGACCAAGCCTCAAATTGCAAATAGTACTCAAAAGTTTGACAAATGAGAAGCAGCCAGGCAAGTAGCTAGGGTTATTGTTTTCTGCTGACAGAGCTCCTGTGCCTTTAACAGTTGAATGAAGAATAAAAATGCAACAGCTAATGTCTTTCCTGGCATGGAGAGGTCTTCACATGCTGCATTTATTCATGTTATGCAGCAGTTGAAGTCCGGGGAACCTGCCTTTTGCTAAGTCAGTGGTCAATCTAATGCATTATGGTACTTCTGATTGGCAGTGCATCTCCAAATTTCAGATACAAAGCTTTTCCCAACCTACCTGGATGTGCTGGTTATTGGATTTGAGACCTTTTGAGTGCAAAGCACTCTGATTTCCACAGAGTTGCTGCCTTAATATCTCAGTAGTATGCACAGCCTTCAGAAAAATGAGCCATTTAAAGGCTAAACTATATGTTACATTAAATATATAGCAAGCAGAGTGGCATTTAAAAAAACAACAACTTCCAGCTAAGTAAACACAACTCTCATATGGAATGTGGCCCAGGCATGTGCGTAGGGAGATCTAAACTTCCCAAGAACTGTTTCTTTTCCTAAATTTGTCTTACTCATAGGGACAGGGGTTCTAAAGAAAGGAAAGTCAATTGGTGTCACCCCTCCCTCCCTTCCAAATATACAATTTTATTTCCAGTTCAGTTTATTTCATGGATCTTACTGTAAAAAAGGAAGGGGATCATTTAATTTCCTCCCTTATATAGAAAACCCACAGATGCTAACACCTATCTTAGATTTGATAGCTTTAATCCCAGAACACTGAGATGTAATCTCCCCTATAGTCAATTCATCAGGTTAAAGCAAAAAATTTTTCATGAGAAAGAATTGATAAAGGAGTCCTGTACATTATTTAAACAACTTATTGAAAGGGGCTATCCATGACATATAGTAGCCAAAGGCAACTGAGAGATCTTGCTCAGAATTGTTACAATAACAACACAACCACAGACCAACCATCTTAACTATTATCTCACTTTTAATTATATTACAAATAGCTTACAGGGGTTCATTAAAAACATTGGTACATAGTTCAGAATATTCCGGGTTGTAAGGAAAAACCACAGCAACATTTTAAAAGTATTAGAAATATCAGAGATATTGTGGTGAATATTAACTTCAGGGGAGACACACACAGACACAGACACAAAAGCACCCGTGAATATTCTGATGGATGCAGCAAGACCCATAGGCCACCATTCCTATGGACACGATATATACTGCAATTACACATCCAAAATGACTGAATTTACAAATCATATTGACGAACAAATATATTTAGGTCAGCTTCAGCATCTGTAATAGCATCTTTGTTATATATGCTATTCAGTTCAAACACACACATACACACAGGGAAAACATCAAGACTCCCCCCTCCAAATGTATAGGTGAACATCTGTCTAATATAAGGAATAGAAGACTGGGGCTACTTCAGTAAGAGTGTGTGTGTGTGTGTGTGTGTGTGTGTGTGTAATTCCAACACTCTGCCACAGATATTAAGTTTGGGCATTGGAAAGGATATATACTAATAACGAGAAAACCTTACTGAAAAAAGAAGCAGACTGGATTTCAAAAGTCACCAGAAAGACTTAATGAAGGTCTGGATTTCCACCTTCTATTATAGTGAGTGCACTCTGTCATAAAAGGCATACATGCCTTTTCAAAAGCTGGATTGCATCAGATGTCCTTAAAAGCTGTCTCACCACAATATTTCTACCTTCCCCCCTTTTTCTGAACATCTGCTGAAATGCATAAATAAATAAAGGTTATAAACACAGTCTCTTTTTTAGGTTTAAAAGTTCAATTTATGGAGACAAAAGGTTTTTTGTTTTGTTTTTTGCCAAATCCAGAAATTTCTGCTGTCGATCTATTGAATGGTAGGTATATGTTTTTCAATACTAAATACAAATAATTAGGTTTATCAGAATATCTTATATGAATGTAACTTGACTTGTGTGTTGTCCTCTTCTAAGTTTTGGATCTTAATTTATTATTGATATTTATGTTTGTTTTTAGTGTGGCCCATGAAGAAGGCCGTTCAGTTCATTCTATACTCTGAAATGCAGTGGACTTTTTACAGAATATTCATCAAGGTTTTTCAAAAGATAAAATAGAAACCATCAGTAAGCAACTGGAAACTCATCTCCTCCTTGGCTTGTGGTTTATAATACATTCTTTTAAGTACCTGTTCTGACATATGCAAGTATAACACCCAGAAAGTTGGATTGATGGAACATGTATTCTTTCTTTGCCATCTATATGCTGAAGTTTGGCAGTCATTGCTTGCTGCTTTACTGACTGCTTCCCAGACTACATGTCCAGTTTTACTCAAAATTTTTGTTGCCAGATAGAAAGCAAGCAGTATCACTAGCTATGGTAATTTGTTTTTTAAGTCAGTGTCATAGCAGTTAGAAGACATTTTGTTAGTTCTGCTAATGGTCAGGAGGGGTCTATATCAATATTGTGCATTTGCTTTTGTTCTGGTATGTTTACTATGATAAAGTTTATACACACATAGAAGTGGAGGTAAATGAAGGGCCTCATCATTTTTTAAAATTTATTTTAAACATATTTACGTAAATAAAAATAGTCTATTGTAGCTAAGATGTGTAGTAAAGTAAATATAAGAGCAAGTGATTCTTGGTAGAATAATGTGAACAGTTAATACTTTTTAACGTGATCTAATCTGAAAGTCTTAAGCTGAATTCAGCAAAAAATATTTCTGGGCTTTGAATTATCTACCAACTGTTGAAACTGACCCTCTGGGACTTCCCATAGACTAGATTTTAATCATTTGAATTTTGTACTGGTGAGAAGTTTGCTACCTTTTTGTGATCACATCATTCAGTCTATTAAATTTCACTAATTCTTATCAAATAGAAGTCTTTTTTTTTCTTTTGCATTATCAATTGCAATGTTTAATTCTTTGAACAATGGAGTACTTTTGCTATTGAATGTGTTGCCAATGATAATGCCACAAAAATTATTTAAGTTTCTCATTAACCGCAGAATAGGTGTTGATGTTTATTAATGTTGAATGGAAGCAGATAAGCAAGAGGAACAACAAGGACTATTACTTTTTACTGTGGCACAGATGCACATGGACAGAAGACCATTTTATTTGTTTTCTGACTGTGCAACTAATTTTCTTCCCTTCCCCTGGTTTTAATAGCATGTTATTAAAAATGTCTCGGATTCTGTTGGTGACATATGAGGAATAATGTCGGATGATGCCCATAGGGATTCCTGAGGCAACACACAACAAATAAAAGAAAATAAAGCACTACAAAGGTTTTAAAAGCACATTAAAATACTCCTTAAAAACATGCTGGTACTCCCTTATCATTTACAGGCTAGTGGAGGAGGGGGTCAGGTATCCAGGCTGTTTTTCAGCATGATAGCTGCATCTAGAAATAGGCATCTTTCTGGATCTCCCAGATGTTCGTGGACTTCAGCTCCCAGAAGCCCTGAGCATTGACCATAGTGGCTGGGCCTTCTGGGAGCTGAAGTCCATGAACATCTGGGGACCCACAGGTTGAGAACCACTGTGCTAGACTAACCCCTGT
This sequence comes from Iguana delicatissima, assembly GCA_948472985.1. Classification (NCBI taxonomy): domain Eukaryota; kingdom Metazoa; phylum Chordata; class Lepidosauria; order Squamata; family Iguanidae; genus Iguana; species Iguana delicatissima. The sequence goes on from CAOKZL010001810.1 coordinate 27,909, forward strand.
CCCTCCCACACACACAAATAGCCATGGGGAGAGCACCCTGCTACAGGCCAGTAAGCAAAGTGAGTAGAGAATAAGGAAGGAGTATAGTTACACCTGATGGAGCTTTCTGGTCTTCCAGTGTGATCTGAGATCTTGGCCAAAATGCTGAGGTTGATCTCTTATGTGTTTATGTGTAAGGTCTGCTGTGTTCACTGGGGAATACTCCCAAATACGTGTGTATATATCTTCAGTTATGTATGCATAATTACCCTGGATTAAGCCTCACTGAACACAGATAATTTACTTTGGATAAAACATGTTTAAGATTGGTCAGATGTCAGGAAACTCCATTGTTCCTTCAAACCATGCAATGAAGAAACATGCAGCGTCTGTTTAATATATTATCTATTCCAAACTCTCCAACTATCCCAATTTGGCTGTGACAGTCCTAACTAATCCTCTGTCATCCTATTGTTTCAGAGGCTTTTAAAATTCTCCAGTTTCTCTCTCCTCCTCCTACTTCCCCCCTTTTTCTTCAGCTTACCTGAATTGCTACAAACTGAATCCAAAGTGTAGAAGTAGTTTGCACTCAACTCAGTAGAGGAAAGAGGACAGGAAATGGTAGAATCTTGAATTGGCCAGTAGGCTCAGGTAAAAGCAAACTGCTGCGGCCTCTCTTGGCTTGTATTTTCTTTACTATTAATTTAATAATTTAATAATTAATGAACAAGTTTACCATCTTGACCTCACTCTTCTGTTGCTTGGCCTTGCATGCCCTGGTTTTCATCTGTGAAATGTTGGCATACTAGTCAGACCTTGGTCCTACTGGGTTCAGTAAGACATGCTTCTTAGCAAATGTTCATATGATTGAAACTGCAATGTGTTTCAGGACAGTTTTTCCTGGTGGTTGGGGACTTCTACGTGAGTGGGGTGGTGAATCTTTTCCAGGTTTAAAGTCAAACTTAAAGGATGGAGCCTATTTCCCAAATAAGTTTAGCATCTTAAATAGCTCCCTTGAAATTGGATGGAATCCTATAGTGGGTTTACCTCCCCATTGCCCTGGAAGCCACCACTAACAGTACCATTTTAGCCACTGAGTGAGGTGGTGGCACCAAACAGTGTTTCCGTGCTCCTGCACGTAGGAGGAAAAAATCTCCCCCACAGCACTATTAGGTGTCCTTAAAAAATCAAAATGTTAATGGAAGTGATTTGGATGTCCTTTTTATTAGCTGTGATTAGAGGAATATGGTAACCTATTAGTATCACAATATGTTCTGATAGTGACTAGGCAACCCCATACATCCTTCCTTTCTTTCCATCAGGTTCCACTGGGCAGAGTGAAGTCATCTCATTAGGCGACAGTTACTGAGAGGTCTTAGCAAGGAAATGAAGGAAAGAGGCTTGTACTGAGAGGTCTGCTTTGTGTCCCTTAAACTTGCATGCTGCCTTCAGGTGCTGGGAAGGATACCACCCCATCACCAGTGTGGAAGAAAAATTCACTTTTCAGTGCAGTTGGCTTTTGGAGATAGAATAGGAAGAAATTACTTCTTGTTCTTCCCTCAAGCAACAAAGCAACTCATGTCCAGCCCCTGCTCAGTCTTTTCTACTCTCTGTTCTTCCTTAGGAAATCTTTTACAACATCATTATCATCCACAAATATATAAGTCATTCCAATAGACAAGTTGAAACACTCTTGTGCTCCGTGAGAAGTCTTTCCCCCTCCCTTAAGTGACACTCCCATGTGTTTGTCACAGTATCTCATTAAGCAGCAGTTAAATCTGACTTCTGAAGGTAGAAGTGAAAGTTTCATGACAGCTTGAAGGAGGGATTCAGTGTGTCTCCAGTGTAATTATGTGCAGAGTGAAAGATGGACTTAAAATCTGTTTGATTGTGCAACTCCTACAACTAAGCCACTTTCACTTGGTATTTTCACACATTTAAGTTAAAGGGTTTTTTAAAAAAAATTACAGTAGGATTCCACTAATTAGAATCAGACAATACGTGTCTCTAGTCTTTTTGTGACTGTTTCTGGTTCCTAGTCCTAATCATCTTAAAACTAAGATAGTGGCAGTTTTTCTATATTTTTAACATTTGTTTATGGCAGCAGTTTTGAGTTGGAGAATCCATTTTTTGTGTATGAAAATATGGGGATGCAAGTAAACAAGACCAAGGAGAAAAGGTGAGCAAAGGTATAACAGAGATAAACAGTAAGAAGAACAAAGAATGGCGGGGGCCCTGTTCAAAGAAAGTAGTTGAGGAAAGATACTTTACCCCATCTCACATGGCGAGTAATCATGTGTGCTGTGGAATTTGGGGAGTTGTAGTCCAAAAAATAATTTTTATAAACTTTGGTTAAAGGGGGGAAATAAAGTGTATAGGCTGTGTGCCCATGTGTGGAATGCACACCAACTCTTCCCTACAAATCTCTGCTCTCAATAGCCCCCACTACTCCTCTCCTGGCTGTTCTTCATTGACTACAGAGTTCTGATGGAGGATTTTTATTTGGAGAAACATGCTCAGAATCCTCCCCTACAAGTCTCAGCTCTGATAATATGTTCTTGGAATCCCCTTAGACCTTTGAAACCAACACATAAAGGTTTCTGGCAGGGATGAGGACACTGGAGATGGGATTTGTGTGTATGGTTCCACGGTCTTCATGTATTGACAGTGAATGCCTGATTCTATGTTCTGTCTCAGCTGGCACATTCTACAGCAGTGGTTTTCAACCTGTGGATCCCCAGATGTTTTTGGACTTCAGCTCCCAGAAGCCCTGAGCATTGACCATAGTGGCTGGGGCTTCTGGGAGCTGAAGTCCACAAACATCTGGGGACCCACAGGTTGAGAACCACTGTTCTACAGTATACTTCTTCTCATGTAACAGCACAGGCCACTCAAAGCTGCTTCAGATATGGCATTTCTAAGGTGTACTCATTAAAAGTTTTACAAATAGATGATATATCAACACAACACCATTGCATTTGCAGCACTGTGTGTTGTTACTCTCCACACTAATTCTTCAGGTGAGTGGAAGGTTTCTGGGATCACCTTGATTTGGCCTTTGAATTATTATCCAAAGACACAATGCCTTACTGGTATTTTGTAATATTTACATAATTTAATGTTATATTTATTTAACAGATATAGAAGTGGAGCATAGATACCGTTTTAAACAATTCAGCAGCCACCCGAAATCTTTCAATGGCTCTCCTACATAGGAGTGGGCTGCTGGCAGGCTTGAGCAGGGACTTCCAGGTTATTTGGAGACTGCTGGAAACCATATGCCCTGTACTTACAATCCCTACCATAGAGGGTAGAAGAGAGGAGAATGAGGAACATGACAGTGGTAGTACTGTAAAATCACCTTTGCACACCACTTGTCTTCCTCTCCTCTTCCTTCCATGGAGGGAGGGTGCAGAGGAAGAGGTGTACAGTGGGCCCTCCTGCATGCTTGCAACTTTCCAATGTACTATCTTGTTACATTCCTATACCTCAAATGGTAGCCACATGCATGCAGATGGGCTGAAGTGTCCACATGGACATTGCCCTTATTGAATATAATGGGATGTGAGCATTTGTGAATTCCGCTGTTTGCTGGGATTCCTAGAACAGAACCCTCACAGTTATGAAGGTATATTTGCACTTTTATGCATCTGTGCATTTGATGGGAGAGAGAACAGATAAGTGACCATAATGCCTTTTTAAAAAAAGAGTGGGCCCTCCTGGCACAGTGGAGGAATGAGAGACAGTTTGGATGCCATATCTAGTTTTGACTCTGGGCTGTTTCACTCCTGTTGTCATCATTGGTATTAGGTAGCTGCCATTATTGTTATTGGAGCCACTGCAGGTGCTAGAATTCCATGGCAACTTTTTTTGGTACAGAAAGGTATTAGAGCAACCCTCTGAATCACAGAGCAGTTGTTTTCACATTCCAGTGTGCTTGCTTACCGTCCTGGAGATAAGGCAATGGAGAAAAGAGCTTGGGTTTTTTTAGCAGCACCAACATTCGAAAGTGCTGTGCTTTGGGCACTGTGTTACCACCGTGAACTGGCCTGGCCTATGGTAACCTTAGATATCATTTTGATATCATAATTTGGCCCTGCTCTGCCACCAGCCAAGTGTTTGTGAGGCCACTCAACAAGCGCGAAGCTAGGCATGGCTATTATCTGCTGAGTCACATTTGTTTATACCAAGGCAAGCCAGAAACTGCCAGATCTGCTTTAGGGGATCTCCCGAAACAAACACCTTCATTATTAAAACAAAGAGACCTCTGCCCCGAGAAGGCACCCTGGCAGGCTAAGTGCTTAAACTGCCAAGTTAGCCGCATCTACCTACTGGCCGTACTATTGTCAATTCGGACCATAACTCAATCATGTAAATTCTGACCTTTCGGAGACATTGTCTCTAGCCCAAAACTCATTGTTTTGCCCAAGACCAGACTAGCCCACGGCCATTCCTTCTCCCATAAAAATCCCCAGTTCCAAGAGTTCCTTGGACTTCACTGGAGGACTTTGCCAGACTTCCATCCCGCCTTGCTGCCGCTTCTTCTGCGAGCTCCCCTTGGCCACCCCACTGGGTTTCCTTCTCTCCAATTGGCTTTCTCCAGGACTACAAGAAAGGTGACGTATCACCCATTCCCCCAAAACTCTCTTTTCTATTTCTTATTTAGTCATGAGGCTGTGTTTTTCTTAATAATTGTTTAATAAATATTATTGCTAGTTTAAAACTGTCTGACTGCTCACTGACCTGACGCTGTATACATTGGGTAAAAGATCCCCACTAAGTTACTCTGCCTCTCGCTAGCCAAGAGAGTGCTCCAGCTAATTTTCCCCATCTTGTTGTGTTTGTTGTGGTTATTTGGGCATCCCTCCCGGGACCCCCAATTCACAGGGTAACAACTGGTGGCCAAAAGGAGGCCAACTGGGCTCAAAAATAACTAGAGAAGGAGCATATGAAATGACTTGTTGCCCACTTCTGTCCCAGGGAACAGCTAGCTTCTTCACAACACTGTAGCCAGAACTCTCAAGCCTAGCTCTGTCTTTTTTCAGTGTATCCTCAGCCTGTGTTCTAGGCTTAGGTATTTGGCTTAACACATTTTTTAGCTGGAGAGAAGGAAAGCAAGATGAGTCATGCTAAGTTCCTGAGCTATTCAAAAGGCCAGCCATCAATAGCAATCAGTCAGTCTCTATCGCTGATGTGATGTACTCTGTTAGACTTGGCTAAACATATCTGACCTCTTTAGCATTGCTCTTGTCCTATTAACCTCCCCTGCACAAAATCACAGCATAATCCATTGTCCTCTGGGGCCTGGATTAATCATGAGCCTTCTTCCACCTTGTATGTTAAACACTGAATGTAGTACATTCTCTTTGTAAGGGAAAAGGAGAAAGAAGCAACATTTCATGGGCCACAGGGACATCTGTGAACATGCCTGGTTATCCATTGTCAGATCTGATTTCTCAGGTTACATAAAAATGAGCAAGAATTTGTACCTCTGCTGTTGCTTGTCCTAACATATTATGAATAATAAATAGTTAGAAACGTAATATAAGTAATATATTAAACTTTTTCTTTGAATCATTATTGTGGATAGCAGTGTGGGAGCATGTGTGTATGTATTTTTTTCTTTTCTTCTTTTTCTAAGCTGGATACTTTCATTTAGAAGCTTTTCTTAATGCATTATTGCTTATAGTTCTATTTTCTATAAAACAGTGCTGGTCTTTGACCATAATAAACTTGCATTATTGTATCATTTCATAGTCCACAGATAGATGGCATAATGAGATGGTGAAACAGGTAATTTACTAGAAAGTTAAAAAAATAAAGCATAGCTCAATAATGCACCTATATAATACTAGTGTACACACACACACACACACACACACACACACACACACACACACAGAGTGTTATTGCAATATTTCGAGAAAGGTAACAAGAGTTTTCTATTGTTGAAACAAGGATCACACATTCTATAGTATCTTTAAGACAGATTTATTGCAGTGGGAGTTTACATAGGCACAAATCTATGGTACCATGGAAGTCATTATAAACACAGTTGTAAACACAGATCTGCTTCCATTGGGGCTTACATTCTCGACACCATTTGCTAGAGTGTAGCTTGATATTATATATATTAATGTATGATTCACTACCTTACAGTATTTCAGTGTCAAAGAATCTTCATTTTTTTACATAGGTACTATTATCATCTTAATTCACGTTTTTCTCTAAAGGACTTTTCCAACATTATCATTAAAAGTTAATGATATATTAATATACAATGTGCTATGTATACTATATCACAGCAAAATATATTAAAAGCAGCTTCAGAAACAAACCAAGTGAAAGTTTTACAAAAGGGACTTATGTGTTAACAATATATACATGTTGACTATATTACAGTTTAATTGGCATTGCTCGTATTATCAAAAATGGATGTTTATGCAAGATACTGGGAAGAACCCCTCCTCAACCCCCAGGACTTACTTTCATACTTGAGGATGAAGAGAGGAAATTTTTGCCCCTCTCTTATAGTTTAGATTTCAGCTCCCAGAAGCCCCAGCCAACATAGCCTATGACAACAAAATTATGGGAGATATAGTCCAAAATATAGTTATAAAGAAAGAGGCATCTTTGTATTGCTTATTATGCGCAATAGTTGTAAAGCTTTTTTTTAAAAAATTTTTTTTGAAACAGTTCTGTTGCATAAAGAAGACAATAAAAAAGGTTTCTTTTACCAAGAAAATAAGTTGTTTAAAAATTAATAAAAATATTAGAATAATACTTTAGAGACTGACTCTCTAGGCATCCCATTCTAAGCTCAGGAAATGGATGACTGCTGCTGTTGTAGCCATGCAAAGCAGTGAGTTACCAGACTGCACCCTTAGCAGTACACACACTCTCCCAATGCATGATATCTGAGTTGTACTACTGTGGCAACCTGTACAAGTTGGAGTGGAGAGATCCATCTGTTTCTGGGCTCTAGCAATAATGCATCTGTCCTCTCATGAGTCATCTCTGTCCCACTTCAACACTAAACAGCAATTCAAGAAAATTAAAATTAAAAAACCCGCACCAAAAGCCACCCAGGACAATCTGTATGAAGTACATATTTTACAATATATATTCCCATCAGTGTAAATTACTTTAAGTATATTAATAAATTATAGAATTATATTTCATATACATAATACAATTATCAGTTATTTTAATTATATTAATTAATATTAAAATATGGATTTTAATGTACATTTTATCTTAAAACATATATTTTAAATGCATGCAGGTACGTCTGTCCAAATGACAAATGTACTGTTTTATACAAAGTGACTTCTTGCATTAAAATCATCCAGACACCTCAAGCTCATCAAAACATATAAAAATACCCCCGCTAACTCACTCACTGTCACTGGGTTGGACTAAATAACCTTCAGATCTTTTCTAACTTCACAGTTTGATGATTTTATAAAAGTGCTTGAAAAGTAGGGCAGATTCTTATTTGCAAATGTATACAACTCAGTGAAAAAATGAGTGCCGAAAGAGCTAAAAATATACCTCAAAAACTTCTGTTCGCTCAAAACAATAATATTAAGGAATGACAAAATATGATTGCAAATTCATCTTTCTGATTAATTATTGCCTGTTGAGGCAAAATTATCCTCCTGCAGAAGAGAATAGAGCTATTTCCTCCATTCCTTTGCAGACCATTTCAAAATGGTGACAGCAAGCGAAAGTATATCTCTTCCTGTCACCATTTTCAGATGTTGAAGAAGAAAACAGGGGTATACGTGGTAGTAAAGGGTTTGGGGGTGCATTTGATGGGAGGAAAAACAGTAGTGATGAGTGACCATAATGGATTTTTCAGAAAGAACAGGCCCTCCCAGCACAATGGAGGAATAGGAGACAGTTTGAATGCCATTTTGAGTTTTGTCTCCGGGCTGCTTCACTCCTGCTGCCGTCACTGATATTAGGTAGCTGCCACCATTGTTACTGGAGTCACTGCAGTTGCCAGAATTCTGGCAACTTCCTTTGGTATAGAAAGGTGTCAGAGCAACCTTCTGAATCACAAAGCCCCAAACACCTTCAAGTTTTACAAAAGAGCCTACATTGAATCTAATGGGTTTTGTATCATTATTACAAGATCATTTGTATAATCCAGAGCTTTCCAAACTTTTCATGTTGGTGACACACTTTTTTAGACATGAATCAATACGTGACACAGTAATGCACTTTTATTAGCAAACTGGAGGTTAAACTATCCCCTTACAAGAGATACATAACTTGTAATAACAAAATGTGTGGGGACACAACATATCTCATGGAAACCTTTCATATATATATTTTAAAAAATGTATGATTTATAAATAATACCATACATTTCCAAGATCGTAGGCAACACACCTACACACTTCAGGTGACACACTAACATGTTGCAGCACACCATTTGGAAAGCCCCCGTATAAGCCCTCAGTTTATACTCTTTCCCCCCCACTCTCACTCCACATGTTCTACCATCTTTTTTTACATCCCTCAATAAAGCCTCCAACACCAAAATAAAAAGCAAAGGTGAGAGGAGGTATCCCTGTCTGGTTCCTTTTTTTTTTATCTCAATTGGTATTTTAATGTTGTCATTTACTAAGACTTGAGCTTTTTGAACTAAATATATTGTCTTTATTGTCCAACTAATGTTTCCCTCAAAATCCATTCCCTATAGTACTTGAAATAAGCAATTCCAGGAAATGTCATCAAAGGCTTTCTCAGCATCTTAGATTGCTCCTTAATTGTATTTTTGGGAAAAATCCACTTTGATCTTCATGGATATTCTCAGAGACATGTTTCTTCAGGTTATTTGCCAAAATAGTGGTAAATACCTTGTAGTCATTGTGTAATAGGAAATTAGGTCTGTAGTTCTTTATAGATGTCTCATCTGTGTTCTTTTTGTGAATCAGTGTAATATAAACATGTCATCTGGAGTCTGGCATCCACCCTCTTAGCAATGCTTCATCACACACCATCTTAAATAATTGAATTAACTCATCCTCAGATTTCTTGGATAGAAAGCAGTGAGAAGTGGTGAAGTAGTTTGATCTTTTGTTGAGTCTGTTTATTAAAATTTCCCTTCAGTTTCCTGTATAAGATTTGTATCTCTTCCAACAATTTACCCTTTTTTTTTTTTTGCTTCTCTTTCTTTTTTCAGTCTGGAGCCACATTTTATAAACTATCTTCTCATGTAAGGTTTACTTGTATCCCAGATTATTTTGGATATGTATTCTTATTTAAATTCAATTAAAAAAATCCTTAACATCTTTTTTACATCTCTGTAAAATTTCCTTCTTCAAAAGTAGATACTTATTGAGTCTTCAACTGAACTTCCTCTTGCTCTGTTTTCAAAGACATCATGATGGGATTATGATCTGAAAAAGTTTTTGGCTAAATATCCACTTTATTTGACTGTATTCTTGGGAATCCAAAATGTATCCATTTTAGAGAAAGATTCATGACAACTTGGAAAAATGCATAGTCTGTAGCATTTGGGTACAAATATCTCCAGCCATCCATTAATCCAAAATGAATTAAAGAAAGTTCTAGGCAATCATCTCGGTTTTTCTTCATTCCTTTGCTGGAACATTTATTCAGATTAGGATTCACCACTGCATTCCAATCACAAATTTTATAAATCCAGGTCAGATCTTTTTTAAAATACATTTTCAAAAAATGTTCCTTTCTCATTATTTGGGGTATAGATACCCATTAAATATATTATCCTGCCATTGTTGTTAATTTCCACAATTAACTGTCTGCCATGTTCATCTTGATATATCATCTTAGACTGGAGATTTTGATTTATGTAAAATATTACCTCCATTTCTTTTACTCTTATGTACAACCACAAATTGTGGGTCCAAAATTCTGTTCCGCAAAAACATTCATTCTTTTTTCTTCATATGGGTCTCTTGGAGATAAATCACATCATATCTGGGATTTATTTATTTTTTTGAAAAAAAAATGTCAATCCTTTTCTTTTTCTGGAGCAAATTTAAACCATTAACATTCCATTAAATTATTTTCAAATTATTTTATTTATTATAAAAATTTACTATGTGGCCCTTATTCTTTCTTCTTGACAATACTTAATCTTTTACCTTTCTCCTTCATAAGTCTCCTCCTTCAACCATTTTAGCAAATCTCTCACTCCCTTCATGGTATATTTAGTATCTGCACAGATACTAATCAGACCCTCTGGGGCTGTCCACTGAAATTGTATGTCTTTATTACTAACAGCCTCCAGCAAGATCTTGAATTCTGTTTTGAGCATCTTTTTTGGAATTTCTTAGACATAATTCTTCCATGATCTTTTATTTTAAGCTTTTCCTTTTATAATGTGCTCTCAACATTTGATCTCTGATACTTTCTGGGTAAAATGTACTATTACATCTATTTGGAGGTTTTTCCTCTGTGCATATGTAGAATTTTGCCTGTCTATTGCTTGAGTCAATGATCCAATGATATTCTTGAGGCTGTTTATCAATTACATTATAGCTCCTAAAATTGTCTGCTTTAAATCTGCCAGCTATTCTGGCACTGTCCCCAGTCTGATCTAAGTTTGAGTTTAAAATCCATCATCATGACATCATTTTATGTCTTTTCTAAAGTGACAGTTCTTTCTGAATGATCAGATATCTCCTTTTCTTGTTTATGAGCAGTGATTATTATTTTTTGAACATATGTTGTGACCTTTTGAACTGTTTTTCAAAATACTTCTCAATATGATTTATTTGTTCTGTGATCATTGATTTAAGTTGTTCTATAATCTCTGTTTTTAAGGAGTTCCATTTCACATCAAGTATCTTTTTTACATTATTGTTAATATTTGCTGCACATTTATTCAAACCTGCAATCTGCTAGACATCCCAGCTATTGAAGTCTGCCCCTTAATGAGCACACAGAGCCATTTTGCCTGCATCTAGAGTCTCTCCTCATGTTCATATTTATAATACGAAATGAATCAATAACAAATTGCTATTGCAAGGCCAAATTGCCACTTGATTTATTTTTCAGTTTTTGAGCTGTTTCATCTGTTTCATTCAACAGCAACAGTTTCAGTTTTACAGTACTTTAAAATAGAAGATGGAGACATACCTTCAATATTTATGATGTAATGTTCATATTTATTCAAATGTAGATAAACACCAACTGGTGGTGGTGGGATTCTCCTTTGGTAATTCAGACTTTTGGGGGTCATTCGAATCCTTATTTGGAGAACCTTTCATCTGGCCAGTCTAATAAATCCTTTTAACAATTCTTCCAGTTAGTGGTGAGGTACAATGTAACTTCCAGAGCCTGCATCTCAATCAGAAAGCTGCCTAACCCATCAAAAATTGCCTGGCACTGTCCGGGAGTCTGTGATATAGCTCTTGTGGAACTTTCTGTATCTTTATATAATTAAAAGTACTGAGAAACCTGCAAAACTAGAGCAGCATAAATTGTGCTGCTGATGGTCATCCATCTTGGCTAGAGTCAAGAATCAATGTAAGATGTAGCAATACTATCTGCTACTGAACAGATTGAGCCACATTTATGAAAAATGTGAACAAAAATATTAGTAATGTGATAACAGCAAAGATAATTTCATGCACAATTGCTGGGAATGCTTCTCTATTTTTGTTTTCTTGCGGAGGGGAAGATTATATGTGTGTGCTCCCAGTGAGAGAATTTTTTTTTCTGATTTTTTATATAGATGTAGCAGTACATTCTTTAGATAAAGAAATTTTACCATATGTTGATTGTTGCTTTGGTTTTGGTTGCTATAAACTGGAGGACCAATACTGTCTCAGTTCTGAAGAAATGGCTGAGTACATGTTGCAAAATTGTAGAAAAAAACAAGATAATAGAGTATGTTCATTTAATATGGGAAGGACAACAGCAGTGGATCCAGAGGGCAATCTCAGCACTTTCTGGAAGCCATATAGATTGCTTTTTTAAAAAAATCAACAGAAAGTCACTGGAAGTCCATTTCTGGTATGCAAAAATGGGATTGTTGATGTTAGTGCAAGGGGTCCTACTGCAACCTATGTAAAAGAAGAATTGACATTCTTGGAAGCCTCTAGGACCGGCAACACATAGGCCATTTCTGCACTAGACTGTTATAGTGCTACTATTCCACTTTCAACATCCTATGGAATCCTAGGTTTTGCCCAAAGGCCTAAAGGCCCCTCCTTAAATTGCAAATCCCAGGATATCATAGGATGTTGAAAGTGGAATAATAGCACTATAACAGTTTAGTGTGGAAATGTCCCTAATCTCCCATCTATTTCTCTTTCTTTTCCCAGAAAAAAGTGTAACCTGGGGGTCAGGGATAGGGACATAAGTGTTCACTGATTTCATTCTGGAAGAAGCAACAAATAATTTTAGCAATTGTTTTCCTGTTGTAGTATTTGAAAACCATGTAGTTTTTGGAGACTAAATGCAGCACAGAGCTTAGTGTGTGCAAAATTCACATGTGGTATTTTTGTGGAGAAAACTTGGGCAGTGGCATCCTAATCAATAGTTATAAGATCATAACCTGGATTTACAATCTCATAACTGCTGGAGATTCACATTTACTGGTATTGATGATGGAATGTGATGCAAAACCCCTACTTTTTCAGGCTGGCAGCACTGTGACTGAAGAGTTTCCAAGACAAAGGAAAATGATGTCTGCAGTGCTTTCCTGCTCATGGGTGCAGAGAGACACACAGTTATAGCAGGATCCCCAGGGGTTTCTCCAGCTGTCTGTTTTCAGTGTGCCTCATGACCATGAGGGTGCTGCAGGCATCATATTCCAGCATGCTGATCTCTAGTGCCTCAGAAACCTTTCAGTTGGAAAATGCCAAACCAGGGTCCATCAAGTTTTGAAATCTAAGAAGTAAACTTCTGTCCGGCTGGCCCCTCCCAAAGCTGCAAACCCCAGGATTCCATAGAATGTTGCAAGTGGAATAATAGCGTTATAGCAGTCCAGTGCAGAAATAAACATAGTTACTGTACTTTATAGTGGGAATCCTGTATCAATTACTTAGGTAAGTAGGTAACTAGGTAATCCTAGTTTACCTGCCATCATAAAGAGCCAAATTAAAGATTTCTTCATGCCAAGCCTCCCAACTGATTAGTCTAATATTTCAAGTAGCAATTATTGCCATTAATTATAGTTGTCTGGTGCTCTTTGTGAAATGGGATGCTTTACTTTTTCATGATTTACAGTGCTTAACGATGGCCAAATATATATATATATATATATATATATATTTACTACAGCCAGTTTTGTAAAAGGGAGACATATTCTCAAAGGAAAAACCACAAGATAAATAAATAAGCAACATCACAATTTGTCTTTTCCTACACAGACAAGTGCTTTTGGAATTTCTAATATGAGACTAGCCTTTAAAAAATGAATGTCCTGCAATACAACCACCATATAGTTTTAAAATTTATTTCAATATTGGAAGAACAAAAGAATAAATAGAACTCTCATTTGGTCTTATTACATGTAATTTCAAGGTAATGGCTTGACCAAGATTCCAAATCAAGGTGAATGTATGTAATTTTTTATTTTTTGAAATAAAGTGGATGAGTAAAATTTCTTTCTCATGCTTACTTTAAAAAAATAAATAAAAATATACCTATGCTGGATGAAAATAATATAATGGGAAATGATGGGAATCTTCTATTCAAAAAAAGATATCTTAAAGTACCACTGTGCAAATGGTTAGTACAACAATTGAATATATCAGAATCAACTAAATATATTAGAATCAAGTGTGAGCTTTTCTGGTTTAAAAAGGGGTCTAGGTACACATTCAATGAGGTATCATCACAATTGTGCATAGCCTGAAAGTGTGATATAGAGTATTCTAGTTGCCATGTTTAGGTTTCTACCTGATAATTCTATCCACTGCGTGATAGCATGGGCATCAGCAACTTCCTCCACATATTTTAAACAAGTTCTTTTCATTACATATAAAAGTAGCTACAATCTGAGAAGAAAATTTACACAGGAGTTTATGATGTGATATATCCCAAACTCAGAATTAATGCATTCACAGAATATTTTAGTAAACAAGTTAGGACTGAGAGAGACACTGGCCATAAACTTAGAAAGGTAGCAATAGCAATAGCATGTGTATTTCTATACCGCTTATCAGCTAAGTGCTCTCTAAGAGATTTGCAACATGTTAGCTAATTGCTCTCAACAAGCTGGGTACACATTTTACCAACCTGTGGAAGGATGGAAGGCTGAGTCAACCTGGAGCCCGACAGGATGGAACTCACAACCTTGTGGCTGCAGTACCAGCATTTAACCACTGCGCTACCAGGGCTCTTCTCAGATTGCCTCCTTAGTATTTCTAGAAAGGTTACATAGGTATTTCTAGAGATAAATATTCAATATGACATCATTTTGTGACCCTCAGAACAGAGGCAAATTACCATTCCTAATGAATGCTCATAGCCTCAGATGCTAACTTCTGCTAACAAGTAAAACCTGTGCTAATGGGACATTTGTAGAGATTCACCTGCAGCATTCAGACTTCTGCTTTATGACTTTCCAAATATATAGTTTTTGCGACAAAGAAACATAAAGCATAATATCCCTCAGAACACAGTTTTACACGGTTGTACCATACAGGTCTATCAGCTTGTACCTTCTGGAGGGAGGAACATGGAGAAGAGCCAGGTGATCTATGTTTAAAGTCCAGTATTGTTAACAAGAGAAGGAGTGGGTGCCCAGTTTGGATATGTATGGAGGTTGTACAAAGGCATAGCCCATGTCATGATACCAAGCATGACAACAGCAACTCCAATGATATTGATACCGAGGCCTGCTTTGACCTAAAAAATAGGAGTGGGGATGGGAAGAAGGAGGGGGAAAAATCTTAGAGACAGAAAGCTAACAGGTTGCACAATTTTTATAACGAAATTTTGACAGCCAAATTACACATGTAAGAGATCTTGCAAAGTGTAATTATTAAAAATATGATTCATGAATGGGAAGTCCTTGGTGCAAATCTCAAAAAAGTCACAGATCTACTGGGCACTGTCTAAATATCCAATTTCTGAATGGGGTCTGCTAAGAATTGTTAAAATAGGGATAAACAAGAGGCAATGAGGACCACTGAGTGAAAGCTAGTTTAATGTACTGTATTTGCTGGTGTGTAAGACTCACTTTTTTCTCCTGAAAAATACTGTTTGAAAATGGGGTGCATCTTATATGCCGGTGTGTCTTATATGCCTGCAGATAGCATTTGCCAGTGTATAAATGGGGTGCATCTTATAAACTGGTGCATCTTATACTCTGGCAAATATGGTATTGGTTAACATATTCAACTATGACAGGGGAAACCTGAGTGTAGATGAGCTAAGACACTCACTGTGTGATCCTTGGGCCAATCACTTTTCCTCAGTCTAAGCTATTTCACAGGGCTTTGGGGAGGATAAAAAGGGGCAAGAAGAATTATGCCTATAGCTCCATTAAGAAAAGGGCAATGTAAGCTGAATAGTGACAGCCAAATAAATAAATATTGAAAATAAGTAGCCTTGACGACTTTTGAAGGGGATCAGACAAACTGGTCTATCAATAGCTGTTAGTCACAATGGCTATCCAGACCCTCTAGGCCCACATATAATTTATCCCAATTTTAAAAAATTTGATTTCTCCCAAAACCAGTACTCAAGAAAGCTTCTAATAAGATGAAAATGCAGATAGAAATTTTGCACAGGATGTTTTTCATTGTTGTTGTTGTTGTTATTGTTGCATTCATTTGTGCAAAAATGATTTTATTTTTCACAGACAAGTTTTTGTGCAAAAATTCTGAAACATTTTTGAAATTTTCAAAAAATGTGGAAAAAATTCATCCTCTCACTCAAGAGGAAGAACACTTTTGAAATTTTTCATTCTTGCACATAATAATGAAATAAGTGAAGATACAGACTATGATGTTTGAGAAAAGACCTTCACTGAAGAGTCTGGGCATGTTTATTTGAGAGAACTGCTGAGATGATCTATGTCTATGAGAAGTGTCTTGAAAACTTGTGAGGATGCTGTGTTTTTAATCTCAATGATAAAAATATTGAAACAGTTGTCTGTAAACTGCATGATTTGCTGATTACTTACCATATCAATAATTGTCAGGTGACCGTATGAAAATACAATAGCATTGGGTGGATTTGATACTGGCAGCAAGAAGGCAAATGAAGTGCAGAGGGTTGATGGTATCAAGATATACAGGGGGTTCACATGGATGGCTTCAGCCTGTTAGGCAAATAAATGCCATCAGAAACTCATGCTTCATATTGGTTAAAAGAAGTATACAGCATATTTGGATACAATGAAGGATAGCACTGCAAGTTTAAACTTAACGGCTTTCTTGATTGTAATTTCTAAAGTATGACTATATAGTCACTAGTATTACTAATTAGATAAGAACCTTAAAAATACTCCACACCTGAAACAGTCAGTCACCAGATCTCTATATTATGCTATACCAACACTGATAACGACTCTCCTTTACTAGGCTTGGAAGTCCATAGCCAGAATTCATAGTCTTTTCTTTAATTATTTGAAGGAGATATTTGGATTAATTATGACAAAGTGCATAAGGACAACTAGAAAAAGAAACATATTGCTAACTCAAAACAGGCAGAGTCTCACATGCTGTTTATTCAGGTCATGCTCCTCTGAATGCAATGGAACAGAATGACTGATGCTTTGTATTAGACTCCTTACCATAAATATTCATCTACTATTTCATAGAACATCAGACAGTGACAACCCACATATAGAAACATACCTTATTACTCTGGAATTGGCTAACCCATACAACTACCAAAATTCAAATATGTGTTGCGGTGATACCTTCATTAGGCTCAACACAAAGTGAAAATTCATCATGCTAGATTTCCAAGTCCATTCTGTTTTATAGTAAGAATGACTGCCTTTAAAAACAATTGAAAATACACTACATCTTTGATGTTGTACTCATGGTGGCTAATTCAGGGTCCTGCTCTTTCTCTTAGTATATTTTCAAAAGATTGGGAAATCCATCTTTTTGTCATCCATATTTAACCAATCCCAGAATGAGTACTTACCAAAGGGGCTAGAATAGGCAAAAAAATAGTGATTGTAGCAGGATTACTGGCTACTTCAGTGACTGAGGTGACAATCAAGGACGATATTAAGATAATCAGCCATATAGGTAGTGAGCCCAGAGGAGTTAATTTGCTTCCTATCCAGTGTGAGAGTTTTGAGACCTGCAAAAGGGAATGTTGCCTTGTTATGCAATATTTTTTAAAGATCAGTATTAATAGAACCTGTGGGTGATATCTTGCCCAAATAATCTGAGTGTCTTTTGCAAATAAAGCTTAGAATACCATTATTCTGTGCATAAAGATCTAAATGCAACCAACTTAAATGGTAATATTTTTATCAACTCAAATAACAAGGTTCCTTCCTAGGGCTAAAAAGTCTGTTGCAACCTTCCACATTCCCATATATTCCAGAATGATATTTTTCTTCACAATATTGTTTAATTCAGAGTTCAGAATGTGATTTTGACAAAAATAAATATTTATGGCTAAAGTGCCATAATAGTTTCAAAAATAGTTAATTGCAGTTTTAAAAAACATAAAAATTAGAGTTGTGGTTTTAAACAGTAGCTCTTTGATTTTTAATTGTATGAAATGAAATAAAATATTACTTTTCATTCCTTAAAAGAAATAAGAATGTTACAAGCTGTTGGAAGGTATAACACATCTATTTAGTGAGGTCACAGATGTACTGTATTTAAAGAAAAGTTACAAAGCTGTTGCTAGAAAAAGAGTGATGTTATACCTCATTACACTGCAATCACAACATAACTTGCTTATTCCTTAGATTTTACAAATTTTACGTGTAGTATTTGTAACAAGTTATTTTCAAGCTCTGATTTAATTTTTCTTACAGTGTTGGAGAAATAACAGTGTACTTCAGAATAACTTGGGACATACTTCAGTTCGCTCTCTGTATTTTTCTTGAAACTAGCTACATCTTATTAATATTATTACTAACGGAATATGATGCCAAAATTTGCATTACCTCACAGCCATCTGCCAGCGCAAACCCTCCACCAACAAGAATGGCAATTTCCCAGGGCATGCAAGCCTGAAATTCTTTCCAAGTTATCAGTGGAGTGTAATCAAAAACAACTAGAGGGAGGAAGATTAAAAAAAAAACAGGAAAAAAGGTTATTGCATTATCTTTCCATTAAGATTCTTCTTGCTTTTACACACAAACACACACAGAGAAAGGGGGATATACATAATCCTCCTCAGCTTAAAATGAACAATATGTCATCTTTGGCAAAGTCCTGTAATATATTCATGAACACATGGACCTTGGAATATGGGAGGAGGTCTTGAGACAAGGTAAGGGACTGAGATTCCCAAAATAATCTGGCAAAATTGGACCATGAAGACCATTATGAAATTGAAACCTCCTTGGAATTATCAATCTGAAGTGTACGAAATGATCAAGCACTAAGAAAGATTAAGACAGATATTATCATTGAGTTTTCCCAGGACTAACAAAGGCTGGCTAAAATCTATTCTGTGCACATTTACTTGGGAGTGAGCTATGCTGAGCAAATGAACAGCATTCTGAAGTACACATTGTGCTTCTCATAGTCTTTGTAATTAAGGATCTTTAACTGATAATGGATGGAAAAAGTAATTTGCCTTCCCACTACAAGTACCTTCAGGTAGGCCAAGTTGAGACCCCCTAGCACCTTAAAATCAGTTCTGAGGTCACTGCATGAATAGAACAGGCATTTATGCTGAATAAATGAGGGATAAAAGGAGAGTGCAAAGTGTACATTAATGTCCTGTTCTCAGTGGTCACTGGGCGCTCAAAAGAGTTGAGTTTAGTAGTAATATCTGCAGGGAGCTTGCAAGTGAGACCATGGCACACATTTACACTATCTCCCTGATTCACTGCTTCAGCAGGAAGAGGCATGGCCATTGCGCTTCCTGATTCCCAGAAGCAATTGGTGAGGAAGGGAGTGCTCCATTACGCTCCTCTCCTAGGAGAGCCACTGCCACCATTGTCACCGGATGCCACTTGGACAGACGTAAGCTACAGGATTTGTGTTATTTTTTTCGTTTAAGGTGATATGCATTTTAACTATTTTAAAACTGATGTTTTGTTTTTATCTGATTTATGTTAATCTATTGTTGTCTGCCACCTTGACACATGGAAAGAGGAGGGTAAGAAATAGTAGTAGTAGTATCTTCCAATTCATTCCTTATTCTAATTAATTGTTGTTTCAGAGGTGAGGAACGGAGTTTTGCTGCTTGTGTGCGTGTGCATTTGCCTTCAAGTCACTTGTTAAGTCACCCCATGAATTTCATAGGGTTTCCTTAGGCCAGGAATATTCAGAGGTTGTTTTACTAGTCCCTTCTTTTGAAACACAGCCTACAGCACTTGGGCCCTTTTCGCACAGCACATGTGAGGAGCGGTCCACAAGAAGTACTCACATTTGCGCGATGCTCAAGGGCCTGATGTGGACCACACATGCATTTTTTCATTTTCTGCTTCAAGCCGAAAATGCTGCATGGTCACGCATTGCTCTGGGGCCCCGCATGCACTTACCTTGCATGCGGAGCCTCGGGAGCTGGGCTGGTCACACTTCCCGTTTCAGTGCAGCCTGGGAGGTCCCAGGCTGCACTGTGAAAGGAAGAGGCGGGGCTATTGCATAAGCAGGAAGCTTGTGCAGAGCTGAAGAAGCAGGAAAGTGAGAGCCTCTCTCCGGAGGTTGCTCATGTGAGCCCTGCACCCCAGCACTGCAAAAAGGTAAGGTGTGAAAAGAGTCTTGGTATTTGCTGTTGGTATCCCATTTAAGTGCTAACCAGGGCTCACACTGCTTAGCTGCCAAGACCAGATATGATCTGATGCCTTTATGGGATTTACTATATTATATATTAATATAGTATTATTATATATACTGTCAGCTGGTACCGAGAAGCAGTCAGAATGAATCTGAAGATTATGGTATTGATGCATAACTCAGTCCCTAATTATCTCACATAGTCTTAATTTATACTGCTGAAGTCAAAAAGGCCAGATAAGTATATACTCAACTGTTTTCTCCATTTGATGTTCTGGACAAGGTTTTTGCTGGAACAATGAAGAAGAGGAGGCCAATTATCAAGGCAGCTGTAGAATCTGTAGCAAAACCAGGGTATCTGAGGAGGAAAAAAAATCAGTGTTAGATTTAGCCAACAAACACCAAAGCATTAATATTGTTTAAGATTCTTCAGATAAATTTATTACATTTTCCTGATATTTCAGGAAGCTTATAACTCTATCTTGAAGTGATAAAAATATCTTTAATTTATAGTGAGGAAGCTATGATAAATCTCTAAGAGTTGCCATGTGATGAAACTAGAATGCAAAAGTTTACCTGGAAATAAATACTGTAAAGGGAGGATGAACAGTAATCAAATTCCAAATATTCCCACTAAAGCATTTTGTTGAGCGGCTCTACTCTTAGCGTGAAAATATATTTCATATATCTCCTTCCCCACTTGCTGAAAAAACAGTGAACGTTGTTCCCTATTTATTAGGGAAACATAAAGTGATAACACGTAGCATGCTCGGGTGCTTTACGGTGATATTTGCAAACTGAGCCAAGAAGCAGAATCCTCAGTCTACTCCTCTACTCTTCAAGACCTTCTGTGCCACCCTCTGGCTTTGTTATTGCTGAGCCCTTCCTCCTGTTTTTGTTGGAGAAGGAGGAAGCTTGTAATCATCCTATCTGGCAGAATTGCATTTCTCCAAGGCATGGTGTCACAGCATGGCTTTGCTTCAACAGAAAGTCAGCCTGAAAATTCATTTTAAAAAATATCTGTATGTCTGTATTTTGTATCACAGATCACAATTATATTTTAAGAATGACAAGCAACTGAGGAGAAATTAAGCTAACCCATAACAGTATTTTAAGTTCCACTAAGGCTCACTTAATTTTTTGTCTCCCACCACTGTATCTTGACTCTAGCCACAAATCAACCTTGATCAGGCAGAAGATTAAGACATGAAGTTTGGAAAAGTAAGTAGAAAAGGTTAAAAAAAAAAGTTTAATAGAACACATTGTATTAGCTTTTCTGCGAATCCATGTTAAAAAGAAATTCAGGATTAGTGTGAGCTATTGCTTCTTTCATTTGGTATGTGAGTTCCTCCATGATCAGGCCATTCATCCAAGGTCAGGCCCCAGCTTGTTCTATTTGTGCAGTGTCATGGAGGCACAGATTCCTTGAATGGGAGAAGAAGAGGCAAAGACAATGAAATGTATCCTATTCTTGTCCACAACCAGCAAGAGGGAATGTTGCAAGAAGTCTTGGCCTATACACCAATATACATGGAACTAAGTAGTAATGTTAGGATCGCAAACTGAGAAGGCATAGATGAAAGGAATAGCTATCAAGAAACCATGACAGTACAGAGACAGAGCAGAAGGGATAGAAACAGGTGCTGAGTGCAAATGCATACAGGGCTTTTGAGGAAATACTTTTTTTAAAAAAAATCTTCTTGATCTTTTTGACACCAAGGAACCATACACACACATATACATAGGAGCCTGCCCAAGCTTTAAGATCTGTGGGGCAGGGCTTTCTCTCAATTGTATCACAATCACAGGTACATTTGGTGAGGATAGAGGAGGGAGCCTTCCCCATGGCTGCTCCCAAATTGAGTAACTCCATTACACGGGAAGTCCAGTTGCCCCCCTCCATGTTGTCTTTCCTCCAGCAGGCAAAGTTTGTTTGCTTTTAAATTAAGTAGGCATTTGGTTTTTCACTTGTTCAGCCAGATGGAGCTTTCAATGGGAGGTTTCGTGTTCCTATTTGATTATGTTTTAAATGTGTTTTGCAAACTGTTCTTAACTTGTGTTCTGAAACCAGAACTGTGATTTAATTGTGTTTTAACTTTTGTATTAATAGTTTTTAGTCATATTGTGTTTTTAAATGGTTGTAAACAGCCTTGCATCCTGTGCTACAAGAAAGGCAGATTATAAGTGAATATCCCGCCCCCCTACCTCCTCTGCAGCAGCAGCACTGGGGCCATATGAAGCTCCTTTGTTGCCCACCCTCTGCTGAGGTCGTACAACTGCTACGAATGTCTATCAGGAATCCAGAGACTTCTGGGGGCGCATATAGTGTCACCCTACTTTAAAAAGTTGTTTTAAAAAGACTCTTTTCTGCTGACTACACATTAGCAATGTCAGAGTATACAACAAAGGGGGACAATTAAATTGGTGTTAACCTTCTCCCCTCCCTGCCTGCAGTCTAATGGGAATATAAGTTCCACTGTGGATCCAGTACATTTCTGACACTGTCGTTGGTTCACCCAGTGGATATTTTTTTTTAAAAAAAGAAAGATCAGAAATCTATTCTATTCTTTTCTTTTTTACAATGGGAGTCTCTTTGAAATACTTAGAGGAAAAGAGGCTAAGGATCCTTCCCACCTACTGTCTCAAGAATTCACTGGAAAACAAGGTTTTAGGTGCTGCGGCATAAAATAGCTAAAACATGTTTTGTGGCTAATAAGCTAATGTGAAATGCCTATAAGAAACAAAAATCATGGCAAACCTCACACAAACTCTTCTGTTCAAGTTCTTATAATGGCAAGTGTTGCTATGGTAACTTCACACTTTCTGGGAGTAAATATATATACAGTTCAAAAATGCATTCAGCACAGGATATGCATATATCCTTAATCATATTTATTAGTATATGGAAATGAACCAAACACCTGAATGAACTCAAGTTTGGCACAGAAGTTCACACAGCAAACAGTATAATAGGAATATTCAGATGGAGAATACTAATGCTTTCAAAAATTTAAAAAAAAAACTCAGGAAAAGTGTTTTTTTAAAAAAATCTAGTTATTGTAAGGAACTACAGCCTTCTGATCCTATCAGGTTACAGTGGCTATATTATCTTATAAAAACAATTTATTGTAATATAGAGTGACATAGTCCCACATCTTATTCTGAATTAAAATGGACTACAGGGGAATATTATAGCAAAGTTTTAAAGGATCACACTGTTTTTTTTTACTGTCTGGAAATGGACTTTCCATTTTACAGACACAAATGTACACACACAAAAACATACATCTCCCTCTGAAAGGGCTAAAAGAGTTGAAGCAGAAAGCAAGAGAGGTAACTAAACTAGAATGATGAAGGTAGTGGAAATAATCAGGACGTGATATTTGATGGGTAGGGCAAAGCTAACATAAAGATCAGCCAAATGTAGCATATTAGGATTAGGCATAAGTAGGGTTGCCAAGTTTTTCAAACACCATTAAGAGGTAACACTCCCTGTTGCTGGGCCACTTCAAGACTGGCCGCTACAGAGGCAGACCTATACAAAAACTGTCTCAAGTGTAATCAGAAGAGGACCTTTTTCAAGAGCAGGGGCATAATTGTTTCTTCTCAAAGGTAGCAATGAGTAATTTCTGCAATTTTCCTCCCCCTGCAAAAAAGTATTTGAAAGCCATACAGTTTTTGAAGGCGATTTGAGACTTTTTCTGCACAAAATTTGCATATGATTGTTTTAAGCAGAAAACAGCATTTTCTGCACAGGAAACAGCATTTGCTGTGTGGAAAATAATATTTCACTGCAGAAATATTAATTCCTGTGCAGAATCTTTTTTTCTGTACAGAAAAAAAGCTGTAATTGGGGATTGGCACTGTGCTAAATGCACATGTAGATGTTTTCCACAGAAAACATCATTTTATGCATGAAAATAATATTTCATTTCAGAAATATTGATTCTTGCACAGAAAATGCCATTTTCTATGGAAATCAACCATGTGCCAATTTTAGGCAGAACAAATTCTTGAATAAAGCTTTTTTTTTTTCGGTACACAAAACAATACTTTCTATGCAGGAATTAAAATTTCTGTGTTGAAATCTTATTTTCCATGCAAGAAAATGCTGTTTCCTGCCCAGAAAATCCCAATTTCTATGAAAAACAGCCATGTGCAAATTATGTTCAGAATAAGTCCACAACTGTGAAGATTCTCATCATTCCAGACTTCTTCTTGTCAGGGTTTCTTAACATTCAAAAAACATGCTTCTGATCATTTTTTAAAATGTTTTTGAGTATTCTCTATATCCCTTTCCAAGAGTTCCAGGTTCCTGTGAGATTTGAGACCTTACAGGAGCCTGGAACTCTCATGAGAGGCCTTCCTCCTATGAGACTTGAGGTGGGCCTTATATTGGCCTGCCTCACATGCTACTCTCTCGGTCATCTGTATTGCTGAGAGAAAGAACAGTGAATGCCAGATAAGCCATGATGTAGCAATGTCCTTTGATACATAGAAAAGTGCCTTCAGATGGGATCCATCTGGTACAAATGTGGTTGCTGTTCACTGTTCCTCTTGTCATTTCTATAGATGACTGAGAGAGTAGCATATTAGGCACAATTTGGGCCGGTCTGCCTGGTTCTAGACCAACCATAGTCCCAGCAGGCACACTCCTGGCATATGGCACATAGGATCATTTGGCTGTATATCAAATGCTTAGAGATAGCATTTGGAAGCACAGCTGGTGTCTGCTCTGCACAAGAAATATGAGTTTGGAAACCACATATACAGCCCCAATACAAGACTGGACTTCAAGCTCCCAAAGTATGGGACATCTTGTACATGACTAGACACCTAGGAACCCTAGGCACAGGTCTTTTTTGCTGACAGAAATAACCTTCTGCTGTCTGAATGTTCTCTGCCAGCTGATGTCAGAGATCTGCCAGCAGAGTGGTCTTCTGGCAGAACTGCTTTGTTGGCTAAGGCCTACTAGTAGAAGAGCTGAAGAAAGGTGGAAGAAGCAGCAGGAGGAAGAAGCAGAATTATGGCAAATTCAACCCTACTCCAGCTTACGGACACTGCCACAATGCCAGTACAAAATTAGGCCACAGCGAAAGTAGTCCAAACTATGGATGTAAAGAATACTTGCAAATTTTCTTGTCCACAATAAGAAAGGATGTCTCAACATACTGAGAAAAATCTGGTTAATAAAATGAACAACCAGTGGGATGATTTTATTTTATTACATATTATCTTATTGCATTGCATTGCATTGCATTGCATTTTGGGAACTTTAACTTTTACATATTTGTATGTAAGAACAAAAAAATTCAGAAGTTTTCTTTCTTCTGGGTGAGAGTAGGAAATGTACATTTGAAAACCATCTTTTACACTGGGGAACTTTTTAACAGAAATAGGCAAAAACTTGGGTTTTTTTGAGAAAACATCATTGTGAAGAAAAATTCATTTTGCAAGGATAATTTTGTGCACACAACAGCAGCAGCAGCAGCAACAACTACCAGTTGCTCATATACAAAAGTATGAAGCAAGCAAAGACTTATATCTTTAGTCCTAAGTAATTTCCAATGTCCCTGTAATAGATAAAGGCTGGCATCCTGTTCAGCAGTTAGGATATTGTAAAAGCTGGACTTAGAATATCCTTACTTCTAGTTCAAAAAGATCCCTTACTCAGAACGGGTTATGCTCATGTGGATTGGATGAGGTAGAGTCTGTATGTCATGTTCTGTTTTATTGTACATTTTATCGAGATCTCAGAAAAACTTTCATAACTCCTCTTATCCAAAAGTTTCCTGGTAGATATGATAAATTTTATATAGAGTTTCTCCTTTCAGACACTAATACACAGATCACAGTTAAAGTTGCAAGTTTTTTTGCAGCAGCTATGAGCTACCGTAAACTTATGGTTAACCATGTACTTTAGCCAAATTGTTAAATATGTTAACCATGTGCTATAGCCAAATTGCTCTAGCCCAATTGTTATTTATGCTTTGTAATTGTTCAATTTTTGTAATTTTTTAATCTTATATTGTATTTTAACTGTATTTGTGTTATAAGGTGACTGTCGATTAATTGCTGGCTATTTGCCGTAATAAACTTGATGTTACTTCTAGGGGTTTACATTTACAGTCATTAGTGACTAAATGTGACTGCAAAAACCTACCTTCAGAGTCTGGCAGTGCCCTGACCAAAGTGTTTTTGAGACAATGGAGATCAAAGCCCTGGGAAATTGCAACCACAGTTTGCTCTGAGTCACAGAGTGCCTTAGGACAAGCAGTTGTTATAGGACCCTGAGGGGTCTCTCTACCTGCCTCTTCCCAAGATACCTCATGACCAGAAGAGTGCTGCAGATGTCATTTCCCAGTGCTCTGCTCTCAGAAATGGTAGGGCTCTACCAGGCTGTAAAGGTAGGCTTGGGGGAGGCCTCATCAGTCATAACAACAGTGACGGAACTCCATCACCATAGTTTTAATGATGAGGCAGGATCTTACCTAATGATTTCTAGCTGGGAGAGCGTGGATTCAATTGTCTTAATGTTGCTTTAGTTGGACTTTGGTTATCTTGACCAGTTAGAATTGGATTCATGTCCAGTAACAGACAAATGTCATCCACTTCCTATACTGTTCATGTAACTAGCCATGATCCAATAGCGTACTTTTGTATCCAGGGCAGCAGAATGGCGACTTTCCTCTTGTTCCATCACACTGTACTCTTCACGGTGTTAAAAGCCTGCTCCTAAGGGTTTCACTATCCTCCAGAGCAGGTGTTTAGAGTTTTTAGAGAGGGGGCTGAGGAAGGATGGGAAATTGTCAATTCTTGTTAAAGTAGAAGAAGTATGTTTTTAGATTCTGACCTATATTTTGCTCTTGGAGCAGTATAGAGGATAAAATAATTTTAGGGTACTGGTAGAATTTTTCAAAAACTTCCAAAGACTCTCACATGATATATGCCACAAAATAGCTAAATAGGATTGGTAGATGGATATTGTTGCCTACAAATGTGTTGATACTCATTTTAGGTCTAAGAAGTAGCAATTACCACATGAAGAGAAGATGGATTTGCCCACTGAGAGGATGTATAGCAATGAAAGACAAGGGCAGACAGCCTGTCTCTTTCATGCTTCCCAGAAACAATACATAAAAGTAAGAATGACTTTTAGCCATAAGCTAGAGATTGAGTTTGCTATCTTTGTAAACTGGAGCAGACTATATGATAGAAACTGGCATCTGATGTCCTTTTAGTTGGAATCTTTCTCACAGTAGGCTGAAACTTCTGCCTGCCCCTGGAGGAGTGTTCTTACCTGCCTTACCATTTTTAATTAAAGATGACAGTCATGTAGACCATGATGTCAGGGTGGAAACATCACTGGCAAAAACAACAGAAGATCTCAAAGAGCAACCTTAAAGATGAACACCGTTGTGGCACCATAAACTTCTACTGACAGCTGCCCACTTCATTAGATGCACCTAAGCAGAGGCTTGTGCTTAAAAGAGCTTGATAATGATTGGGTATTACTATTTATTCAGTCTTTGGAACTGAATAAGACAGAAGGATCCATACCACATATGCTCAAGGAAAAGCATAGGCTGATGAAGAACAATCTGGTTGAAACTGTCCATCTAAAGATCCTGGAAATTGATGTACTATCCATCAACTTTCATTATCATTTCTCATTATCAACTTTCATTATCAAAATGGGGGGGGGAATCTCATTGGTTTTCCTTAGTTTAAATCATTTTCAGCCCCACTAGCTTATAACTGGGAAACATACTGCATTTTAGGTAGCAACCACTGTTATATTTAACAATTATAATCTTTGGCAGTGTTACCAATTAAAAAGAAGCAGAGAAAAGAAGCCATCTAGGAAGTTGTCATGATGCAGCTTTTGTCCTGCAGGTGCCCCGCCCCAGTCTTCTTTTCACTCCCAAGTGTGTCTGTAGCGTACCTTCACATTTATTTATTTTATACCCTGATCGAAGGAAGGACGGAAGGAAGGAAGGAAGGAAGGAAGGAAGGAAGGAAGGAAGGAAGGAAGGAAGGAAGGAAGGAAGGAAGGAAGGAAGATGGATGATGATGATGATTTCCAAACATATCAGGGTGGCTTAAAATAGAATCATTTTAAAGCAATAAATAATATCAATAGCTCAAAAAGATTAAAAATATATTAAAGATATGATTAATTAAAACCTGATATTAATAACCAGTTAAAACAATTTTAAATAGTACAGCCATAGGACATATATATCCAGGATCCAATCAGTAAGGCCTGAAGGCTTTAATAAAAAGCCAAGTTTTGACATGATGTTAAAATGATCCCAGTGTTGGTGACAATCAGGAAGAATTCTATCATTGGGGTGCCACCCCAGACAGGGTTATCTCTCATATCCTCCTACAGTCTAGTTCCCCTACTGGAGGGGAACGTGCCCCCACAATCCTCCTGCATATGAGGCCCCTAAGAAGAGTCTCCCTGTCGTCCCATTCCTCATTAGAAAGTGTAAATAATACTTAAATTGTAAATGGTTTTACTTCCAGTTTGAAGTAAAAACAAACTTCCACATAAGGATTATTGCAGCCTGAGGGACACATAGGTGTTGGCTTTTTGACACAGAACTTCTTAAGGTGAACCTGCACCTGTCAAAGCTGCCCACCACAGCTTTAGTCATAAGCAGCTTTCAAGGCTTCCATCATTAGACAAGCAACCTTTTTTTTTTAAAAAAAAAAATGCAACTATAATGAGCATTTATCATGCCTGATTTTTTTTTACACTCTCCCATCCATTTTTATCCATTTGTGGAAATGTTAGGAACAACTAGCATGTGGTTGCATATGCTCCGTGCAATGCCTGTTTTATCATGTACTTCACAAATATGTGTGTGTGTGTGTGTGTGTATCTGCACTTCCTGTGCTCTAAAGAAATCTGGTTTTTCACTACCATCAATCTGGAATCATTTGTAAATAAGAGCTATCGCAAGCCTCTCAAAAATTTTCAGTTAGCTTACTCTGGAAACAAAGAAGCCCAGCCAGGAATGAATCCAGGATCTCGAGTAAACCACAACAGGGCCATTAGAAGGAACAGCACAAGAGTGACAATTTCTGGATAGCTGCAAGAGAAACACAGTGTGTGTTACTGTCACCTTTTGAAGCTCTTTGCTTTGACATCACAACCCCCCTGTGCATTACCCTTCTGCCTTACCTTATTGGTCCCAGTTTCTTGTATTCCTCTTTAATCACCCGGGCTGAGGCTTGTTCTCTAGCTGACTTTGTCCTGCCACACTGGAACATCTCTTTGAAACTGAAATGGAAATGGAAAATCAAGTAAGAATAATCAGTAAAGGTATATCCATATGTTATGCTATTGGTTATCTTTTCTGTGGCTGGAGTCAAAAAAGCTGCATGAAGGCTTGGCCGTATGAGGTAGAATGTTTGACTTTTCCTTTTTAAACAAGAGACCTCCTCTCCATTCTGTATCACAAACCGCTTTGGAATCACACACACACCCTTTTTCAAAAGAGACTTGACATATCAACCTCAGTTTTGAAAAACACAGTTCAAAGCTCTCCTGTCTCACTTGAAATGAGAATTTTCTCTTTGAAGTCCAGATTAGCTCTGTCTCTGTCTCTACCCTTGTGTGGAGGCTCCATTTTATTAGCCTATAAAAGGGAGAAGGTTTTTAGTGAGTGCATCTATACTGTTAAGGTTTTCTAGGTGACTGTGAGAAAACTTTGCCATAACTGTAGAAACAAATATTGGTGTCAGAGTATAAGCCCACCTGACCAGTGAATAATGATTAGATGAATGGAATGCCTTTTCTCTTTAGTTATTGCTGGCAAATCATTATGAAAGAAACCATGCATTCTTTTTTTGAAGTCACTCTGCATCATATTCTATATATCATTCTGACCAGCTTGGAAGCGACTAGTTGTAAATAAATTGTTACTTGTAATTAATTCTTTCTTTCCATAACTGAGCCATAACTAAGCCTGTGAGTTAACAAGGAGTCATGTCACTTCTATTGTGATTTAAAACTTTAATTTTAAACTTTAACTGTAACTTCTAAAGCTATTTTTATAGTTACAGAAGTGTAGCTTCTCTGAATGATGGAGGAAGAATATCATGTGGTTCAAGTGTTAGCTTGGGCTGCACCTCCTCTTCTGCAGTGATTGGTAAGTTCATGATAAACTGAATGAGAGGACTGTGTGTCTTGTGTTGGCCATTAATATATTTTTAATAACAAAGTAACCAAAAGTGTGTATTTTTGTTACTATAGAAAAATGAGAAAGGCAAGAGCTACTTTTTAAAAATTATAAACATAATGGTGATGATCTATTGGAGGCATGAACTATATAGTGATAATTAATTACTTTTGAAGGAAATTTCCCAAGCACTGTTTCTGACTACCTTACCTGTGGGGTGTAGACTGTGCTGAGGACCTGTACTTCTGCCCGTGGTTGCTAAGAAGGAAGAGGGTTACTTGGGTGTTCTATCCTTCCCCAGACGGCTGCGCTATGGCCCTTCCTACCCTTAGAACTCCAAAACTGCCTGAGTCCCCAAAGAGCCTTTGCATGTCCTGAATGACTGAAACTCTGATAGTACCTGCAATCCATATTTGAAACTTTCTGCCAGAAAATCATTTTCTCATTCAAAATCTTACTTAATATCATTGCATTTACTATTCCCTGCTTTTCTCCTCTAATTCTTTCTGTGATGCTTCCTTCTGTATCCAGACAACACAATCAACCATCTTTTCCTTTCTTAGTCCTGCCCATGACTGAAACTTGATATTTTTGCCATATATTTTATTGAAACTACAAGCCAAAATGCATGTTATTGAAATAATTACATAGTCTACCTCCCAACTCCCTTAACTCCTTTCTTTTGTTTTTCTGTCTTTTTTGCTCTAAGGCCCTTTCTGCACTGCGTGGCTGCCCAACAGTTGGGACATGATGGCAGTGCTCCGAGCGTCATACTTCTGCATGACGTTGTGGTCCTGCTGCCATATTTTGTCTGCGCAAGCGCGGTACTTGTAAAATGGAAAAAGTCTGTTTTACACTTACTGTCGTGCTGCACTGCCACTTTTCCTGGCCACATGGAAGGGCCAAAAGTGCACTGGCGATGCCTCCCTCCCCAGTGCAGCAATGGCAAGTGCCCAACTGCATTGCAGAAGGGAAGAGGTGGGGCAAGGGCACTCCCCTTTGCAGCAATTGGGTGAGGTGTCGAGGGGAGCATTCCTGGTGCACTTTCCCTCCCTGCGGGGCTGCAACAAAACAACTTCGCTGAGCCTCATTGTGTGGAAATGGCCAAAGTTCCTTGGAACAGGGTCTTATTTTTACTATTTTTAGTAATAATGCCATGTATATCAAAGATGCAAGATAAACAGAATAACAATACTTACTTAAAACCCAAGAATAGCCACAGGAGCCAAATCCAAGAAAGTAACAAAATGATAACACTGATGGGGATGCAAAGAATAAACCAGGATCCAAAATTGATGCATTGGCAATCAGGATAGCGTCTGTATGAAAAAGGAAAAAAAAAACACTTAAGATGTTAGTGTTGCATGTAAGAAGCAAGGTGTCCATTAAACAAAGGTCCCCAGGATAAGCAGGAAAAAAGTGTCCTCAAGATAGATTGCTACTCTGTTAGGAAGGTGGAATACTGCTCACTGATATAGACTTTCATTTGTTTCATTGTCATATACAACAACAAATAATTTCAAACATTTTCTCCCTATTGGGTAAGAGTAAAAAGAGGGTTTTTTTGTTTTTTCAGGTTTGTTGATGACTTTTTAACCTCAGGACTTCTTGTTATTAAAAAAAAAAAAAACAGGGATTGTGCAAAAAAGCAATACAAAGCTATACTAAATTATGAAAAACCTCACAGTGTTAGGTCATTTTCTTGAAAGGATTTCTCAGTGTGTCAGGACACACTTCCTTATCATGTGGTTATGCACAAAAACCACTGTTGTCTGCCCAGACAGAAACTGTATTTCTCATGCTGGAAACCCATTTTTGTGCAAAATGACATGCTTTTTTCCTGCATAATAATTCCTTTGCAGTATTTTAGGATGTCTGAATACCATGAAAAAAAAAATCATGCAAAATTCTTAGTGTGGTAGTATTCCTTCTGATACAGTTTCTTTTTTTTGCAACTTGGTAATAAATAATCACAAATATTCTTTCATCTATTATCTTACTTACCTTTCAGGGAGCGGGGAAAAACCATTGGTGCTGCATTTAAGAATAGTCTGGCAATGAATGGAAAGTGTGGCTTTTTTTTAAAAAAGGGTTATTTTAAACCCTAATCATGTTTCTCAATAGCTGTTTATACATGATAAGGATTGGGTTCAGACCTGTGTTATAGAGAGGGTGACATGCTCTTCTATTGGCAAGAGTGAGCAAACTCCAGCCTTAATTGCTGTTTTGAACACCTCTCCATGATTCCATACTTCCAAAACTTTTAAGAGGGGGGGATTTTAACTTCCAAATGGTTAACAATACCCATCTAAGGCTTGGTATATGGATATGTGAGACATAGGTAAACGCACATGGTACCAGGGCATATAGGGAGATCTGTCCAGATCTTTTTTTTCTAAAACAGGAAGTGACTAGATCAGGAAGTATTTTTTCCCAAATCAGTTCCAAATTTGAAAAGATAGGGTTGTATGTGCCTTAAAAATATTAGAGGTGGTAAAATGCCTGAAAAAGTGGCAAAATACCCAGTTTCATTGCCCAGAATGGGGTTGCTATTGGGCCACTTGGACAATTTCATTGACCCCACAAACTTTATTGGGGGTGGGGATAGGACAGAAGGAGGGTTGCAGCTCTCAAGGTTCCCCCAGTCCTCCAGTCACCAGCAGGTTGCCTTCCCCTTATTTAAGGGTAGAAGGCTAGTATGAGATGGTCAAGAAACAATGCCCTTCAAAATAGCCCTCAATCGCTAGCCCTGACTATCTCAAATATTCCATTTCATGTTTTCTGAAATTTTGGTTTTAGATGTGAATCTTATGGTTATAAATTTAAATAGTATCTGAATTCCAGAGACAATAGAAGCTTAATGAACTATAATAATTACAATGATCAAAAAAATGTACAATATGTGAGTTGTACTGAAATGCTTCTGCATCAGAACGAATCCAGACATAATTAATTCATGTGGGAATTGGAATCTAATTATTTCTGTCCCTCATGAGGGAGCTATTAGGTGTAGACACCTCTACTTCTGATCCAAAAACTCTTTACAGACATGCACAGGATCCAGCTTCCTGTCTTTCACTCTGTACAGCATCAGAACGGACAGGAGAAAAAAAGCATCTGATGGGGCAGCTGTATCTATGAATAACTACTTATGCAAAATAAGTGCAGAGGACTTCACAGAAAGTGTGATGTCTTTGCTATGAATCTTGAAATCATGGATGCCATGTATTTGTAAGCAATGAGGTATCTATAAGTAATTGTTTTTAGGACTGCTACCTGCCTGAGGGAGGAAAGCATAAAGCAAGCCACTATGGTCTTTTATAATTCTCTCTTTTACTGTGTGTGACATACAACCACTTTCTGAGACAGAGACATACAAGTGATGCTTCTGGGAATGTTCCTTATGCCTGTTCCTTTGAGTGATGCATTCCCCTCTGCATTTCAACAGCCTGATCTCACCGTGGCTCAAAGTCAGACACAGATCAACAGCTTAACTGAGAGATTTTCTATAATTAGAACAGGTTTCATTAAGAGAAAGGCTTAGGCTGAATTTGTTCAACTCTCTCTGGGCTAAAGGCTTCAGATTTTATTTGAGTGTTCCAGAAAAAATAAGACCCTGGTGAAAACACTACATCACAGACACAGTTATGAATGTGTAATCTCCCGACCTGACTCCACAAAACTACCCTAACAGCCAAAAGCCACACTAAGCAATGTTCTGTTGGAGATCAGCATGTAGGAGGATAATGTTTACAGCCCCTTCCTGTGATCTGAGGTGGGATGAGGAGTTGCAACAGGGATCCTGCTTCTGATTATTGTACTCTCCCTAAGCACATTGTCTAAGGGGGTGGAAAGAGAAAAACAGGCATTTTTGTGGGCCTTTTGTGAGAGAGCTTAAGGGAGAAACCTGGACAGGTGGGCTGATGATGAACATAGTTAGTGACAGAGTTGCTGCAGTGACCTGCAATGTTTGTGCTGTGTTTGTTTTCTTCCCAGTGGATCTGCCTTTGCTATACCTACAGAGAGTGTAAGCTGGTTGTTCTGTTCGAAGAGAGGACGCAGCAGCCAGAGGCCTGTGTATCTGCACTTCAACTTATCGGGGGGGCGGTGAAACTATTTTTAGAAAGAGTGGAACAGACTGTTCCGGTAGGGCAAGAAACGGGTGACACCTCTAGAGAAGACAACAGTTCTAAAACATAGCAGGGAGATGTTTGGAGGAATGTCACATAAAGAAGCAGACCTTTCAAGGACCTTGCTTTAACCTTGGAGCTACACAGTTGATATGTGGTGACTATGAGGCACAGGAACAGCCTCACATCTCTAAAGGCAAGGATATGCCCTTGGAGGGTTTTGAGAATGGAAAAACTACTGTCTTTTCCCAGAGGAAGAGGAGACATATGGTGGTACTAGGTGATTTCCTCCTGAGAGGAACAGTAGCAGTGGTGTGTGGACCTGATAAGATGTCTTGAGAGGTATGCTGTCTTTTGGGATATAACATAAGAGCTGACAAAATTCATCAAGCCCACCAAACTCTACTCCTTCATTCTACTGGAACGAATGATGTTGCAAAATGTAGCCTTCAGCATATTGCATGGGTCAAAAAAGCTAAAGCTCAAAATGAGTTCAGGTTGCGAGAAATATTAAAAATAATAAAAAAATAAAAAAAGTTTTTTGGGGAGCTACATTTGGAGCAAGAGGAAGAACAAAAAAATGGCAGAGGGGACAGAGAGAAAGCTCACTTATTTTATATCTTCTTTGACTCAGTCTTCTCCCAAAAAGAAAACAGTGTTCTAACTAGTTAAATAGCCAATGTGGTTTAGTAGTTTGAGTACTGGATTACAACTCTGAACATCAGGGTTCAATTCCTTGCTTGGCCATGGAAACCTTGGGCAGGTCACATTTCTCAACCTTAGAGGAAGACAAAGGCAAACCCCCCTGCGAACAAATCTTGCCAAGAAAATCCCATGATTGGTTCATCTTAGGGTTGCCATAAGTTGGAAACAACTTAAAGGCACATGACAACAACAGCAGCAACAACAAGAAGACTACAGCCCAGAACAGATAAAGTGGTAGTAAAGGAATGCCTAGCTATTCCAAATGAATTTAAATCTCCAGGACTGGATGAACTGCACTGAAGAGTACTGAAGGAACTTGCAGATGTAATCTCAAAGCTAGTTTACAAATTAGCTTGTTTGGACATACAGTTAAAATAGCAGTTCCCAGTATGGCACAAGGCCGTCTGTTCTTTGTTTGCTTATCCACTCATGTGAAGAGAGGACTGAATGCTATGGTTTATTAAGGTAGGATGCTCAACTGAAACTGTTGTGTGAGTACAGCTACAATGAGGTCAATACAAAGCTTGAAAAAGTTACTTTTTTGGACTGTGGCTCTGAGAATGCTTGCTAACATGAACAGTGGTCATGTTGGCTTAGGAACTGTGGAAGCTGTAGTCTAAATGAGTAACATTCCCAAATAGTGGGTTAACATACCATGAAATCAGAATTAACCAGTATATGGATGCTAGAAAGTGCTATGCTGGCCGGTGAAAAGAGCCACTAATAGATAGAGTGATTGTAATCTAAACTATGAAAGATTACCTAAAAATTATCATTGCTCAGGTAGATACTTTGTTTACCTAGCATTTCAGAAGAAAAGCTATCTGTCTTTTGGTCCTAGAGACCTGGACTATCACATAGTTGATATGATAAAGACAAGACTGGGTAACCTCCTCTTCGTACAGTTTCATTCTATCTCCACCTTTCTTGAATGGGTTGTTGCTATGTAATCTGCATAAATAAGATTCTGTAGTGAAAGTGATTTATACCCACAATACTGATAATGGCAAAACTTGATCTATCAGAACAGGCCTAGAGATAATTGGCTCTGCAATAGGGTTATTAGCTTAACAACATTCATAAGATTTTGCAATACCACATTTTTAAAAAGAACCTAAAAAACTATCAAGAAGAGTAAAATAAATCACAGTCAAATGGCACACAAGGAAACAGATATGGCATGGAAGGCTACAGGCTCTGATGTTATTCATGACTGTTTGTTATATTGTGTCTGTGTGTGCACGTGGTTTAATCCTGGGCATTGTCATTTTCCTTTTGATGAATTGTTTCTTAATTCATTGCCTTTCTACATGATTGTCTTATGTTTCCTGTTCTGACTGTAATCTTCTGTACAGTCTACATTTTCCACAATTTTCCCTTTCTTGGCTTATTTCATTTCACTCAAGCTGTTTATTAGAATCCTAGATTCTAATTTCAACTCCAAGAGTATGTGGCTGCTATTACCTGTTTACTATATATTAGGCTAATGTTTAAACAAAATAGTGTATAGATTTTACAACAAATAATACACTTACTGATTACTGTATTTTACACTAAAATTTCAACAAGATATTGTGATGCGCTAGAGCTCATAAATCAACCTTTGTCATGTGGGTTGTGGTGTGTGGAAGAACAGATCTACTCTTAGATACTTTTAAGCCCATTAGCCTTTTTTTCTTTTGGTTTTGTTTCCATGTACACCTGAATTGTTTATCTAATTTATTCATAATTTGGTTCCAAACATTTGACAGTTTCACCCAACCTTATATTTTTAAAAACTCTGTTGTCAAAAACAGATGTGACAGTGTCAGATCACTACTCTGTTAACTTTCACTCAAACTAACAAATATAATTAGCACATTTTTAAATGAGGTGCCTCCTCAATTGGTGAGAGATGTCTCTTTGCATAATACATGATTGTCATCACCTATGTATTTTGAATCTTGCATGTTCATTTAGTGATTTTCCATTAGAAACAGGTGCTTAACTTTCAAGTTTGAATGCTGCAGCACACATCTTGGAAGCAATCCTACAGTAGAACATCAAGTTCCCTTATTATTCTACCCAGGAGAATATGCTCAGCATAAGGAATAAGGCACCTTCTTCCCTTTGATTCTTTGGCGCACCCAGAAAAGAAAAGAGAAAGTTTGATCATTCACTTCCTATTGTGACACTTTTGTCTAAATAGGAATTGGTTTTTGCAGCAAGTTGCTTGGGATGGAATCAGACAGGAAGCAAAGGAGATGTAGATCTTCTCTGCTATGGTTGTTATTCCCTTGCCTTGCTTTTAATGAGGTCTGACACCTTTAACGTGTCCTTGCTTATTTGATTATGTGCATGCTTTTATTTCATTGCTTTAAAGTAACCATGATATATTTTTTGTGTGCAAAATTCAGTTTCCCATGATGCAACTTTTACCAAATTACAGGTGGCAGACAGACAATATTCCTGGCAACTAGAAATCATTTTACAGAATTGGAAATATTTGGGGTGTAGAGTGAAACTGACAAGATACTTATTGATGCTATGATTGTTGTCAATTAGCATCAAGTGTAAAAAAAATGGCAGCTTCCTCAGAAATAACATGAAATTAAGCCCCATACATCTTCTGCTGTCTGTAAAGTTTCCTGGGGCCAAATTGTGTCACCATCAGTTATGATATAGCCCTCAAACAGTCTCAATGGATGCAATGGGATTGCTAAATGAGAGAAAACTTCAACTAACACACACAATGATGATTTTAGCCTTAATTATATATTTGTTATACTGTCATTCTGGTCAGTTTAATGTGTTCCAGCTATCACATTGTGTTTCTATCAATATCATATTTGTAGCATGAGTTCACTGAGCTCCTGCAGATAAATGGCTGGATGTGAATCTTGTGAGGTCTGACTTTAAATCTGCTTTCCCTTGCGCTCAAACTCTTGTTTGCATGTTGGAAATATCAAGGCTTCTTTCAGTTAGTGACATGCTTTTAAGTAGCACTGATTTCAAAAGGAAAGATTTAAGCACATGGCAACTCTGTGTTTGAAAAAAAAAGAAATTAGCATTTAAAATGCTTAATTTTAGCTAGATCCTGCCAATGACCTGCATGTCAGTGAAGTCCTTTTGAAGTTTAGTCTGCAATTTAAGCAAGCTATTCAAAGTGTCAAACTCCATCCTCCAATAGGTCAGAACCTTAAATAATTGAGCACCTTGGATAACCTCTAAATATAGTTATAGGATTCATTGGCAGG
Organism: Iguana delicatissima; assembly: GCA_948472985.1. Lineage (NCBI taxonomy): Eukaryota > Metazoa > Chordata > Lepidosauria > Squamata > Iguanidae > Iguana > Iguana delicatissima. The sequence goes on from CAOKZL010001810.1 coordinate 66,041, forward strand.
ATCCAGTTTTTAATTCTTATCATTTTGGGACGTCCTGTTAAGTTACATATGTATGTAACATAATAGGTAGCTTTTCTTGTCATGGTGGCAGGATAAATTCACCACCTCTTTCTCAAATGACTCCCGTCCCATTCCATGTATATCTCTGGAGGATGAAGGTTCTTCCTTTTGGCCTATCAGTGGTCAGGGGAAGACAAGGGGCATTCAGGTAGCCAGCCTAGTTTCTGCAGCCTCCTGGAGGTCCTCCAAGAGGATGATCATCTCCCTGTGGGTGGCTGCAGGAATGGAACAGGCTTCCTGTTGTGCCCATCCTCCCATGGCCACTGAATGGTTGTGTGGGTACACTCAGGTAATAGGCAGGTAGGTGGAGTGTATGAAGAGTGAGACTGAGACATAACTACACCTGGCAAGATTTTGACCATTATTTCAAACAGAAGGTCACCATGTGTTCAAGCCATTCCTTTTGAAATCAATCTGCTGTTGGTTTTAGTAGACGCTTTAAAAGAGCTCTCCAAGGTCCTGAACCCTGTTTGGAGAGATTGAGTTTGGCACCTTGGATAGCTCCTTTAAAGTAGTTCTGCCCAAAGTTGTGGTCCCTTGACTAGCTCTGGTCCATGACTTGGCCCCTGGTGAATTTCAAGGAAAGAAGGGAACAATTGTAGCCTATGGGCACTAATATGACACCAAACTGTAGTGCATTAAGAAAAAAAATGCCAGTTCCCCACGCCAGATAGTTTGGATGTCACTGTTTTAAAGTTCAGACCAGAACCCCAGTGATATGGAAGCCATTGTGACAATAAAAGAAGCTGTTGTCGCAGGCATGAACAAGATGAAGCTATACAGTGTTGAGTACTTCATAAGGGGCAGATAAAATGATTGGGATTATTGTTCATTAGGTGGCACTGGTTTGTAAAAATGCTGTGTTGGATCTAACCTGTGCATTCATCATGTTTCTCAGATGACAAGTTAATCTGTGGGAAACTTATATGATTTTGGAATAAGGAGACTAACTGACTTATAAAACCGTTGTGTAGGTAGGCTTTATGTATAGTCATGAAACAGAGCCATGTAAGGCTATTATAAGGAGCACAGAAAATTTCCAGATTTGTATACTGAGCTTAAAGTTTTCATCAGACCTAGAAACAGGATGCCTATGGAGTAACTAAGTTTCATTTTCTGTTCCTCCATTGTACAGAAGAGTGACTTTGATATATGACAGTGTAGCAAAGCCATTAAAACTGGTTTGTTGTTGTTGCTGTTGTTGTCATATGACAGAACAGATAGAATCTAGCTTATGATAGATAGAATCCATTTTATGATGACCCTACTTGGCAATATGTATTCAGAGGAAGCTTGCCATTTCTTTCTTCTGTGGCTGAGAAAGTGTGACTGGTTCAAGGTTTCCATGGCTGAATGGAGATTCAGCCTTGGTCTTTCACAGACCTAGTCCAACACTCAAACCACTACACCTTGCTCTAATAGAACTGATAAGGGACTTTCAGTTGAAAGAAGGGATCAGCATGGTGTGCAGTAATAATATAAAACACACTTAAATCAATTAAAGTTGGGAAGTGCAAATAATATTTAGCTTTAGCAGACAGAACAACAAATGTAGTCTCTTTTCTTACGTATTGAATTGCTCAGCAAATATTAAGTTGGTTGAAGTTCCAGTGATGGTTGTCAGTCCTCCAATGGTAGATGAATAGGCAATACACAAGGACATGACTTTGCATATCATGTGATCCCTTTGCTTTTTATATTTTCTTCCTGTTTCACTTGGTTCTGGTTTCTGTATAAATGTGAAAGTGAAAAGGGAAAAAAAAACACCACAATGTTTTCATATTAGATTATTTATCAACAAAACTTGCCCAACACCATTGGGAACAGGGTGGGTTCTGGAAAATCCTCATAAAACATTCAGTCTTTTCTCCAAAATTCTCCAAACCTCAGGATAGGAGAGAGACTCTTTTCCTGTCATGACTTCATTGCTCTTTCAGTTTTTTGCCTTTGTGCAAACTTAGATATGTAAATGAGAGAAGAGAACATGGAAAGATGAAAGATGTAGAAAATCCAGAAGATGTACTTATATTTCTAGCATCCTTCAGTTAAAATGCCTGAGCTACAACTTGGAAAACAAGCTTATTGGACTATAAGTCCTTGAATCTCTCAGATAGCATGTCCACTGCCCATTGGGGATGTGGGGATTGTAGTCCAAAACATTTCCCAAGCTCTGTTCTACATGTGCTGGAATTCTTAGCTATTGATAGGAATTCCTATACTTTTTGTTCCTCTCAGTAAGAAAGTCAAAAGGCACACACACACACACACACACACACACACACACAGACTTTGCCATTCAGAATCAGCCTAAAGCATGTATGAAAATATTCAGTGAAGAATATAAGACTCTTTGGCCTAGCCCTTGCTGTAACTCTGGGAATGGTTTTATTCTCACTGGTTCACAAATCAGGAGCAACTACAAACTATACATTGGCAAAAGCAGAAGCCACCTCTCATTCAGATGTTATATTTTTTAGTGCTCTGCTTTTTCCAGAGTTGGAAGCAATTCTCTACAAGTAAGGTCGCTACTGGTAACATGTAACTAACATGTAACAGGAGGGAAAAGGTTTGAAGCTGCAAGGAAACTCCTTGGACATTGGCCCTTCTCGCATGGCATTTGCCATGCGAAAGAGGGCCTGGAATGTCACACGATTGCAAGGAGCGATCTACACAACGCACTCACAATTGCGCGATGCTCCAAGGGCTGGCAGGGATCGATCACGCACCTTTTCATTTTTGGCTTGAAGCCAAAAATGGTGCGTGATCATGCATTGCTCCTGGGCACCACATACACTTACCTGGCATGCGGAGCCTCTGGAACTGGGCCAGTCAACTTCCTGCCCCAGTGCAGCCTGGGAAAGTCCCAGGTTGCACTGCAGAAGGAAGAGGCAGGGCTCTCACGTGAGCAGGCAGCTCGTGCAGGGCTGAAGCAGCAGGGAAGGGAGAGCCTCTCGGCAGAGGCTGCTCGCACAATCCCCGCACTCCAGCGCCGGAACAAGGTAAGGTGCGGAAATGGGCATTGTGAGGAAAATGACACTCCATGATTTTTCAGGGCAAGGCAGACATGATGATCATCTATCAGTATGAGTAAGATTTAGCTACAGCATTGTGGTTACTTGCTAAATGTTAAATCAGGACTAAAACCTGATTCATATGCTAGTAGCCCAATAGGTCCTTCAGATAGTCTGTACCATAGTAAAAAGTAGTTTGGGCTAGCTTTTCCCAATACAGTACACAGACTTTGATCTCATGAAAACAGACCCTGTACTCAAAACTTATTCAGCTTTAAATATGTATTTATCTAAACTGGTCAAACTCAAAAGGATAATAGACATTCAAATTGCTTTGTAAACCTGATTGGAGAAGATGAGTCCTAGAATCCAGTGGCCTTACTGTCTGAGTGAGTAGGTTCTGCTCCTCTAAAACAGTACTGGAAGATTTCATTGTATTAATAAAGTTCTAGAAAATGGCCACTATATCTCAAATGTTCCAGTACTATTTTTCTTAAGTGGCAAATTAATTAGATAATTCTAGTCTAACCTGAAGATACAATAGGGATTTTTTGTTATGTGCCTTCAAGCCAACTTTAGCTTATGACAACTCTATCATGAATTCATTCACAGGAGGCTGAGAGCATGTGACCTGCCCAACTCACACAGTGAGTTTCATTGCTAAGCAGGGATTTGAACTCTTATCTCCCAGAGTCTTAGCACAACTCAAACCATTATGCTACATTGACTCCCATGGCAAATTTACTGACACATTTTTCTATGAATGTCAAAACAGAGATTAAAATTAGTAATAGCATGGTAAATCCATTACAAAATCTAAAAACCTAGTTTAAAGTAGAGTAGAGTAATTTGGATATCCCAATCACATCCAAACATAACAGAAATGGGATATGTTGGGTTACTATGGCAAATTTGTTCTAGAACCTTCTAACTGCTATGCATGCATTTAATTCTGTATCTTTGATCTGAATGATGTGGTTATTTTTAAGTATATGGGGATTTTATCATAGAGCATCTGAGAAGACAAAAAGGTTTGTAAAAGTATGCCAAAAATCCAAGTGATAAACAGGTAGTCATGTAGACTGAAGCAAGGCTTTCTGATTGGCAAAGGAACCTTTAGCGTTATTATACATCCTAGCAGTTATCCAGGCTTGGTTATCACAAAACGTGGTCTGAAAAGGGACAGATCCTCCTCTAGACTTCTTGACATGTATTTTAAAGGTTCTCATGGTTCTGCTGTTTGCCAGGTATATGATCACTTTTTGTTCAAGCAGAGCATTCAAGACAGCAGAGTGTTTGAGCCTGGGGAAAAGGGAGAAGCAGAAATCCTATTTTAAGATTCTCTCATTAGATCTTAACTACAATAGTGTGATTAATTATGTGACCATAATGAAAAGCACTATTACAGTAATGTAAAGCAAATGCTGGATTTCTGAGAATATATAATTATTTTTTTCACTTCAGTTTGGTTCATTCACCTTCCCTTTTGTAGATAAACAGGAATTGGCAGGGAAATAATATTTTGCTCCACAATTCACGTGCCATTATTCTGTCGCAGAAGAGCGGCATGGAGCCAGGGGTTAATGGAGCTTATCAGGAACTCAAGATAGGGCCTTATGAGTCATCATTATAAAACAAAATCAGGGTTAGATTAGGCACTGCAGACCTTGTTACAAGGCTTGCTAGCAATTGCATGTTCAGACTTGGGATATGGTTGAACTGAGTTCAAGGAGTAAGAAAAGGACGAAAGCAGATTCAGAAATTTGTGAGTTGAAGGCAGTGAAGAGGATGAACCAAAACAATTAGTGAGAAGGACTAACACTTGGAAACCAGGGATCAAAAGGCAGAACTTTTTTTTTTCTTTAAAGTTACAAATCCCATAAAATCTACAGCATGTCCCAAAGCTTGCACACAACTGTGAAATTTTGGTTTGTCCTAAGAAAAGTTTTCATCAATAATTAGAGAAGGGAAGAGTCTCACCCCAAGATGCACAAGAAAGGTTTTGTCATACTACAGTTTTTTCCAACATGAATAGCCATTTTACAGAACTGAATTTAGAGAATTTAATAGCTTGCATATGATTTTGTGACATTTTGGTCAGTACTAAAAAGGGCTGCCAGATAATGGTGTATCCAGATAACACAATTATAGCACTTTGATACTGCTTTAACTGCCAGGGATCCATCCTACACAATCCCAGGATTTGTAGTTTGGTGAGGAACTTAAGACTTCTGCCAGAAAGCTCAAGTGCTGTAGGACAGGTGAATGCTACATCTGTGTACCTCACCAAACTACAACTCCCTGAATTCCATAGGATTGAACTAAGGCAGTTAAAGTGGTAATAAGATGCCACAACTGCATGCTATGGATACACTCACTGGTTTTTTTTGTCTAATGGACCAGTCTGGCCACCTATGTGGCTACCAACTTAGTTTGGTTTTTTGTTTTCTGCTATTAGATAGAAAGGGAGACAGATGGCTGACTCTTCTTTATGTTTATTATTCTAGAAGAATGACCTGAAGCTAATCAGTTGCTGCAACCCAGTATCCTGCAATTATCTCTTGTACCACTCTGGTGTCAAAATAATATAAAATTCAGGCAATACTTCTGTAAGATTCTTACAATGGCTATAACTTCCACATACATCTCTTTTGATTATGAACCAGGAAACAGTTGGAGAAAGTCCTTTCTAGTACACACTGTGACCTGAATCAAATTGGTAGTCCCATTTATTTTAGGCGTATTGAACCATGAGATTTACTTATGTTTTCATTTAGTCAGTGCTCTACTTAAGTTGGGAATGAGGCAAACAAACAAACAAATAAATAATGGCCAGAACAGAGGACCTTTCATACTACACATTATAGCACCATTTTCATTTCCACACTACAGTGTTATAGTGCTATTATTTCACTTCCAACATTGTGTGGAATCCTGGGGTTTGTAGTTTTCTGAGGCCAAAGAGCTCTCTGGCTGAGAATTCTAAATGCCCTTCCCTAAACTACATACTCAGAATTCCACAGAATGTTGAAAGTGGACTAACAGCACTATAACAGCATAGGATGGAAATGGCCCATGATTCCACTTTAACTGACATGGCTGTATACTATAGAATCCTGAGATTTGTAGTCTCATGAGGCACTAGGGATCTCTGGCTGAGAATTCTAAGTATTCCTGTCTAAACCATGAATTCTAGAATCCATTGGAATAAATCCTGCAGTTAAAATGGAATTTATAGTGATAATTGTATAATGTTACCAGAATCCCAGGTCAAGTTGATAGACATTATTTAGTGATATGCTGTACACTGGGAAGTTCTCTCTGCATGCTATTCAATTATTTCCTTAAGAGATGGCATCTGACTCCTAAAACTGATTTAGCGATATTACCTTATGGTGTAAACTTTATCCTGAAGCCCATGCACGCTCTCTGAACTAGATATCCTGGATGTAAAATAAAATGATAGTGCTATACATACCTTCTCAGAATTAAACCCCAGTGAGTTGAGTGGGGATTGCTCCCACGTAAATTGGTAAAGGACTACAAGTTCATACTGTGTATTATTATCTAACATACAACAAGTCACTGATTTCTGAAAATATGTGCTGTGAATTATTTTTTAATTACCTCTTCCTTTTCAACATTGCACGTAGAGTGATCAGTGTGGATAGAACCATTGCTGTGTCTGGAAAAAAGAAAATTGCTGTGGTTACTAATCTACTGAACTTCAGCAAATTGGTAGTAATGGCAGTGATCAAACATATACATTTTACCCATGAGTTTGCTTTGCCTTTTCTTTCCAATCAACTCCTTCACAATCATCAATATTTTCTGTAAAAGGAAAAGAGAGAGAGAGAGAGATTAGTGAAAACTTCAAAACAAGGCTTAAGTTGAGATGGTCTTTGCCCCAGCTAAAGTGTTAATGAAGAATGTGACAAGTTCACCCTCTGTGCATACCATCCAGTTCCAGTGCATGATTGGTAGCTCCATTTGCATAAGTCATTTCTATAGCATCAGCTTCGGCTTCAGCACTGATGATTTGCTGAGCCACAGCCTCTACGATTGGCATCACCATAGCAGCAGTGGAAGTGTTGCTAAGCCACATAGACAAGAAGGCACAACTGATCATGAAACCAAGGGTGAGCCTGAAACAAGAAACACTTCCATGTATATCTGGGATAAATACCCAATGTAATAAAACAACAAGGTCAATGACTCTTCATAGGGTTTGGTTTTGTTTTTTTACAGTGACTCTGACTTAATGCACTTTCTAGTATACCCTCAAGAAAGTTCAGATAAAACCATGTTATATAGCCTGGCCACCTAGATACCTTGTAATTTGAACAGTCTAACTATACTAGTTACTTCAGCCAACACATGCTATTGCAGGATTGGGCAACTTCCTGAGGTTGTGTGTGTGTGTGTGTGTGTGTGTGTGTGTCATACATACACCATGACAAATCTTGAGAAGCCAGACCTTCCCCTATACCCGTTTATCCCCATCTTCTATTTTTTAAATGAAGATGACCCTTTGTACCCTCTAGGGACAATGAAGAACATTTTTTCAGGGGAGGAGAGCAAGTCTATTTCGGACTCAGGAAGTGCTTTTCTTTTACAATTGGAAGTGACTAGAAGCCACTTCTAGGGCCTTTCTGCACTACAGGGTTATAGTACCATTATTCCACTTTCAACATTCTGTGGAATTCTGGAGTTTGTAGTTTACTGATGCCAAAGAGCTCTCTGGCTGAGAATTCTAAATGCCCTAGACTGCAAATTCCCAGGATTCCACAGGATGTTGAAACTGGAATAATAGCACTATAATAGTATAGTGCAGAAAGGCCCCTAGTTAAGTGGCGGTGAGTGGGCGGGAAGCCCCTGGGCCTAAAATATATCAAATAAGGTGAAATTGCCTGCTATGCCCTTTAGATGCTGTGAGGGGTCCTATTAAGGAAAAATAAGCAAAAAAGGGGGTGGGGTATGAGGTGTGTTTAGATGGCTTGGACTGGCTGGAGCAAGGAGGTTCATAGAATCTATAGCTATAATTTGCTCTGTTGAGCTGAAATGTTATGCAGCAGATAATTCTATATTGCAAAACTACGAGTCACTGTGACATATTGATAAATGTTTGCCCAGACTCTATCCTGTTTTGGCACATCCAAGTAAATGAGACAGAGTTATCAAGTTTTCACTCTCTTTGCTTCTGAACATTTTTTATTATGGCTCTTGTGACATAATTCCATTAGCTCAGCACTTCAGGCCACTTGGACATCCATTGAACCATAAGAAAGGAATGTGAGGAAATAACTTTGAATCAAATCAGACAGAGGCCCTTTCCACATGACGATGCTCTTCCGCATCACTGCACTGCAAATCCAGGTCCAGAAGGGAGCACATCAGCAACTCCCCTCTCTACACCTGCTCACTCTCTGAGGAAGGGAATATGATAGCTCTGCCCCTTCCTCCTGCAGTGCAGCTGGGCACTTGACATTTCTGCCCTGGGGCAGGAAGTGTTGCAATTGCGCAGCCACGGCTTCCGCATGATGGTAAATATGGGAGCATTGTGTGATGGGAGGTGCAAAACAGATTCCCCCCCCCGTTTTTCCAATTCTGCGCAAGTGCCACACTTCGCAACAAGATGGCAGCAGGACAGCGATGATGTTGTGCAGAAGCATGACCTGCCTACCACTGCCATCCCATGCCAGAAAAGGCTCAGCAACATCATGTACAAATGGCCTAATTCAGCTCAGTATTGTATACAGACAGACAGTAGCTTTCCAGGGCTTCAGGTAGAACCCAGTCCTACCTGGGACCTGCAAGCAAAGCATGTGCTCTACTGCCAACCTACAGCCCATTTCTTTGTCCAAGTGGTTTAATTCAGAACTAACAGAGTTCAGAGGTAGGAAAAGAGAGCATGGCACCAGTCCAATAGAAACAAGAAAGGGGGGGAGCAAAAACTGGTGTGTGTGTGTGTGTGTGTGTGTGTGTGTGTGTGTGTGTGTGTTAGAGAGAGGAGGGAGGAGGGAGAGAGAGAGTGAGTTTTTTTTGTTTTTGTTTTGAAGAAAGTTGCATTTACTCTTTAAAGATGCTCATACCCTCTATCTTTCAAACTATGAAGTTCCTTCTTAAGGACACTACATCATAATACAATTATATTATAATCAAGTCAATGATTGTTCTTTTGCCATAATGCTTTCATAAGATATTTAAATCCAATTAAACCTATTTTTAAAAGTATTGTGGTTATAAAAACCACAGTCCCTACTCTTGTTTCCTTCCCAAGTGAGTAACTACCACAGCAGAGCCACACAATAACTAGGAGATATTGGTGCCAAGGAGCATGGAAAGAGATGGCACAACCAGTATCTATAGCAAAAAAGAGAGACAGGTTTGAGCACAGTGAATTGGGCCACACCTTTTCAAATCATGCAGCTCTTCCTTAGGGGACTTGCTTCAATCTGTTCTGAAATATCTAAGGTATTCTTATACACTCAGTATATCTCAGCTTCTATTCTCTTGGAAATATAGCCTAAATTATATTGTAATGCACTCATGTTCTGATAAAAGCTGGAGTTTTAAAAAATGAATATGAAAATTTAAAAAAATCAAACATTCTGTTATTGGAAACTTTTGTGGTGAAAAGGCATACCTTAGGGGTGGTAAGTGCACACTTGACTCTTGTGCAGATTTGACACGTTGGAGCCAGAGTTGCATCATCAAGGTTCATGATGTGTGAAATTCATTGCTAGGTGAACCATTCTCATTGAACCATTCTAAATTACGTTCATTCATTTTAAATCAGCTAGTTCTTAGAACTTCTCTTTCAATCCTTACCCCTTGCCTAATTAACAGGCACATTTTAGAGCAGCTATTTCTTAGAACTTCCATCTCAGTTCCCTTGGCTAGTTAACAGGCATTTTTTGTGCAGACATTGAAAAAGGCACGGGTAAAGCAAAGCCCTCACTCCCAGTACCCATTTGTATGCCGTTCTTTAAAAATTGGTGGTTCATCTTATCCCAAATCTCTTAGGTGGCCTTATCTGCCATCTTGCTTTGTACTGCTCATCCCCACATGTGGATTATGTCACTGTAGTTTTAGGTCAGTAAAAACTCTTTCATTAAACTACAGTTTGGGAGTACAACTTGGCAAGTTGTATCAATATAACACTTAAACATTTTTCCAGATGTAACAGTATGGGGACACTTTGCAAAATTCAGTGTTCTCTGCTTAAGAAAGGAGCAGTTAGCTTCTCAGGGACAGCTGGTCCTCATGAGAAGTAAATTTTCTGTTGATAGTGGAGTTGAAATTCTATTGCCTATCTTTTATTGCTCTCTGTCCCTAGTCCTCACATAGCCAATAAGGGGAATGACCTCTGCCTGCATTGAAATCCCTCAGTACCATCTTAACTGAGAACATCTCAGGCAGAATGTAGGCCTCTTATTCCAACATCACCACCACTTTTCTCCTGCATTTTTGAAGATCTTTGCCTGAAGAAGCTGGTGAAGCTTCAAAAGCTTGCATAATGTATTTTATGGTTTGGAGTTAGTCCCCAAAAGTATCATAGCTTGTGGATTTTTGATTCTGTTGTAGTTTTACAGTGTTCTTGCTATATATGTTCCTACCTCTGGCATACTTTTCCCCACACTTCACCTGGCCCTCTGAAATATCCCCTCCTGCTATCTGACTTCTGTCAGCCACTCAACTTCCTCCACCCTGGTCCACACAAACCTTTTATGGACAGAAACTCCATCAATGTTGACCTTCTGGAAGGATTACTCAGAGCTTGGAAACATTATTCTTTTGAATTACAACTGCACCCTCACAAGTACAACTGGTAGGAACATAGGAAAGGGGTTTCTCAGTAGATATCTTCAGGCCCTGGAATTCCCTTCCCAGAGGAGTTCAGCTGGCATCCTCTCTACTCTGTTTCCACAAACAGATGAACACATTTCTGTTTTGACAGGCCTTTAAGGACTGATTGTTCAAATAGGGTGGGCTTTGTACAATATGTTTCATTTTCCATTTGTTATTTCAGTTGTGTTGTTGTGTTTTTCAGGATTTATGTTTTTAACTGGTCCTTCTTTCTTTCTTCTTTCCTTCCTTCTTTCCTTCCTTCTTTCCTTCCTTCTTTCCTTCCTTCCTTCTTTCTTTCTTTCTTTCTTTCTTTCTTTCTTTCTTTCTTTCTTTCTTTCTTTCTTTCTCTTCCTTCCTTCCTTCCTTCCTTCCTTCCTTCCTTCCTTCCTTCCTTCCTTCCTTCCTTCCTTCCTTCCTTCTTTCCTTTTTTTTTGATAATTTAATCACTTTTTAACTTTTGTATTTTGTGAATTTTCAACTATGTTTCTTAATCAGTTGTAAGCTACCTTGAGTCCTGAACTGGAGAAAAGTTGGGAAATAATACTAATAATTGGTTAAATCCTGTTGTTAGTCCTGACTAGAGTAAATCTTCTAAATCAATGGGATTTACCTATGTATTGATTTACCATTCAATATTTGATTCAATAGGCCTATTCTACTTGGAACTAATCAATAAAATTATTACTATTTTGCTTAATAATAATAGTCCTTGAATTTCCTAGCTAGTAATGCCCTACAATGGTACCCTTCCTGCTTCCTTTAAAGATTTCACTACCAAGTTTCTTTCTGTTACGAGGTTCTGAAGCTTCTCTTCTTATTGTGATTTGAGTCTCTATCACGCTACACTGTTATAGCACTATTATTCCATTTTAACTGCCATGACATTATTCTGTGGAATTCTGGGGTTTGTAGTTTCGGAGGCACTGGAGCTCTCTGGCTGAGAATGCTAAATGCCTCTCCCTAAAATGGAAATGCCATGATTCCATGCAATATCACCATGGCAGTTGAAGCACTCTAACACTGGAGTGTGATGGGACCCTTACTGCATCCTGTCACTTCAGTCTGGTACAACTGGCTATTGTGGTTTGATTGCTGAAAACACTGAAACTTAGGTGGATACAGAGGTGTGGATTTCTGCAGCTAGTAGAAGTGCAGAAGGGGTAGCACAGCACTGCTATCTAGAAATTCACAGAATTATACTCCTGTTGGTAGTAGGATAGTAATTTCTTTGACACTGTCTTCTCATAAGAATAAACACACAGTATGATGTTTAAAACAGTGAAAGTGGATCCCTGATAAAACCTTAACTTATGAAACCACAGCCTTGCCGACATAATTAATGGCTACAATGCAAATGCATTGGATATGCTTTTTAAAAAAATAAAACTTGGCAGCAAGTGATCCCAGCATGGATAATATTTACAAAGATCTGCACAGACCTTTGGAATCTACATCGATGAAAAACCCCACATAAATGTTAATGATTATTTGACAAAGAAAAGACAGGCTTCTTTACAAAATGCAAAATGGATTCCCATATTATTTTGGCGGTACTTTCCCCATACTGGCTAAAGAGATAAAATAAAATAAAACCGCTTGTTTCAGCACCAAACAAAGATCATGCCATGTTTGAGTTCTGATAATATCCATCCACCTATAGTGTCTACTTCTCAGTAAGCAGATTATATAACTGTTCAAAAAATGAGCTCTAGATGAGATAAGTTGAATAATTTCTTTCACAAGAAAAAGGAGGAAGAGGAGGAGAAGGAGGAGGGAATAATGAAAGAAAACAAAGAAAAGAAACAGATATGTGTGACATCCCAAAGCAAGGTTGGATAATATATTATGGTATTTTATGAGATCCATAAAATACAGGTGAACTTTTGTGTTCTCTAGGACACTTTCTCAAGACTGGGCAATGAGGTGTGGCAGGGAAGTCCAAAGATTCTTTGTTAGAATCTAGCTTGATTCATTTTAGCAGTATTTTTAAAGTTCTGTACTTTATGGTGAATGTGCTCTACAAAGAGATCTGGGGCTCTTTAAAGAGTTTTAGGGAAAAGATAGCTTTATCTCTGGCCTTCCTTGCTCAAGACAACAGGGGGAACTCTATGATCCTTCAGATATTTTTGCACAGTAACACATAGCAGATCTTGTCAGCATAGCCAATAGGAGATACAACCCAACATCTGGAGGGCCTCATGATTCCCACTCCTTGTTTAGATCTAGTAGGAAGAATCTATCTTGGTAGATCTTACTTCTCTCATCTGCTGGGCAGGATTGGAACACCCAGCCCCTGCTTAATTTTTAAATTTCTAGAAATAGAAGAAGATAAATTTTGCAGGAATGAAGTTTTTCCCTGCTGGAATTTATAAATAGGAAGGGAGTTGTAAAAATCTAATAAGAAGGAAAGTTCCAGTACTGTCTCACCCACCCCCTGCAGAAAAGATACTTAGTAATACAATGTGCATTTGATTGGAATTGCTGGATCACTGATCCTGTCATGGAATGGAAGACACTAATAAGCTGTTTCTTTTTAACAAAACAGAAACTGTCAGCAGAGAACTTGTAATTCTTTCAAAAAAAAAAAAGAGAAGAGAGAGAAATAAAGGAACTGCTTCATTACAATTTCTCCTTGATAGCAAACATTAGATAGACCAGTGTTCAAATAATCATTCTAATACACAGGAGTATTAAATTATTCCTATTAGACTTGCATATTGAGAACACACAATTCTCATTGTAAAGCTGATTTGAAAAACAACCCATCTATTTCAGCTCATGTTTTGTTCATCTACTCTGCCTACATAAATTTGAAATATGTGTTCATGACAGCTTTGCTTAGCACCAAGAAAAGTGTCTGTATTCTGGATCCACATAGACTGGTGCCAGTTTGGTAAAAGGGTAGGGTTTAAATCCAATCAATCATCAGTCAGAAATTTGTACAACAGAGAGCACAGAATGTTCTGGATTACCAGAACAAGTTGTCAAAGCATTTGGACTCTATAGTTCAGGGGAGTGCAGTTGATAATTCTATATATCTCAGCAACTGCTGATCCCAGGATTCCATAGGATAAGACCCAGGTAGTTGAAGTGGGATCAGACAGCTACAACTGTACATTGTGGATACACTCTTAATCTGATAATCTGTTTGAACATTCTAGTCTGAATCCTGTTGTTAGTCCCCAGTACAATAAACCCATTGGATCAATGAATCTTACATAAATGTTAAATTACTGAATTACCATTGATCAATGGGTTGTCTATAGCTGGAACAAAGAACAGAATTAACCATAAAGGGGGAGATGAATGCCTCAGCAGACTATGCATGTGTGTGCCAGTTCTGAAATTAATTTTACAAAGTTCCCATGGTAATCAGAAGGAAAAATTAAGAAATTGATATCAAAATGAGGCAAAGGAAATCTACTCGGACTGTGTCTGTTTAACAGAACAGAAAATAACAAATAAATCTGCAGCCCCTGCTTATACCAGAAGAATACTGAGTACTTCCACTTCCAGATATTGGTGAACTGCAGCTCTCAGAATTTCTCATTCACTGTACTGGGAAGGGTTGCTGGGAGCTGTAGTTCAACAATATATTGGGTGCCATACCATTCTTACTCCTGGTCTCTATCCTTCCTTCAGTGCTGTTAACTCTGTGGTGTATTTAGAGAATGCACATAGCGTCCATGCAAGCCTGATCATTTCCTGTGCTGAGTTTTCTGCTGTTCCTTCCCTGCTTTTCTTTTTCATGTGAAGACATTCAGAGCTCTGAATAGGAAGAATAAGAAGAAATACTTCATGGAATCATGGAGTCCTCTCCCTTAACTTTCCACTCACTTGAAATGTTCAGCTCTTCAATGCTGCATTCCTGTACATATATTGGAGGCTAACAGTAGAATATTATACTGTTTGGAGGCCATATTCCCTGGGTTCAATGGCAATTTCTCTCAGGAAGTTTCCATATCAGTGAGACCAAAAGCCAGAATCCATTTGGTGATTTACACTTGAGTAACTGGAGATTATGGACAAGTCCTTTTTATTTTATTGCAGAAGGAGATATCCAGCTCCCCCTTTCACAATGTTTTTTTTTCCTGGTTGAGTAACAGCAGAGGGATAGATACTGGTTACACCTCTGTCCTTGATCCAAATGGCCACTAGTTGGTTGCTGAAGTTGTTGGGAAAACTCCATGGCCTTTTCCACACAGGGTTTTGAGAATAGTGCAGAGTGTCCTCCAGAGAGGACATCTACACCTGGAAGCGGACTGGGTCTGGACTACTTTGTGTAGTTCTGGGCCTCAGCGCACGCCGGAATGACCCAAAGTGGTCGTTCAGTGTGCTTTTGAAAGACCACTTAAAACAGGTCTTTCAAAAGCACAGAATGCACCACTCCATGGCCACGCTCTGGTGTAGATTTGCAGGCTTGCACCAGTGCGAGCCTGCAGATCTTCCAGGGGCAGGCTTTAGGCTGGCGAGCTTCACTGGTTGGTGGAGAGCCTCCACCAACTGGAAGCCACATTTTCGTCCCCGGAGCAGTGCAGAGTGTGGCCACACACTACTCCGGACCAGCCTGGACCTGCACAAGGAGCACACAGGTCTGGTGAGTACCGGCATGAGGCGATTCCCTTGCCCCGTGTGGAAAAGGCCCATGTCCACTTCCATCCCAGCAGCCTTGACCCTTCCACCATCATGAATCAGTTTTCCTGCATAAGTATGCTGGCAGAGCTATTTCTCTGGCCATTTCCACACTACACTGTTACAGTGCTATTATTCCACTTTCAACACTCTGTGGAATCCTGGGGTTCGCAGTTTAGGGAGGGGCATTTAGAATTCTCAGCCAGACTGCTCTTTGGCCTCAGTAAACTACAAACCCCAGAATTCCATAGCATGTTGAAAGTGGAAAAATAGCACTATAACAGTGTAGTGCAGAAATGGCCTTTGTCCCAATGACTTCATTGCCTATACTTCTGTATAGGCATGCATTTGGTTTTTACTGCTCCTCCTTATAAACATGAAGAGACCCTGGATGTGTTCACATTGCACAATTATAGCAGTCTGATTCCAGTTTAACCGCCAAGCCTCCATCCTGCAGAATCGGGGGATACATATTTTGGTGAGGTGCTTAGGGTTTACTGGTGCTCTCCTCTTACCTATAGCAGTAGAACTCTCTGCCAAGCAATTCTAGATAGTTCACAAAATTACAATGCCCAGGATTCCATATGAGGGAACCTTTTACTGACGAAAGGGATAATGATACTTTAAGTGTTTTATCCAGCATTTTGCACAGGGATAAACAAGCCTGTCCCTGAGATTCTGATCAAGATTTCCATTCACTCTACATTTGGAGGTTGTGCTGCTTAGCTAATTGTGCTAAATTGTTTTCATCAATCCAGCAAGTGACAACTTTTTTTGTTTCCCATCACAGAGGCATCTAACAATTCAGAATCATAAAGCCAGTTCATTTCTTTCGTCTGGCTGATTGGACTGACAGAGGATGGCTCTGACCCCTTCTTGTGAACAATACAAAGGAACTTCACATGGTTTCTATTTATCTCATCTTTCTATTTACAACAAGTGTCAGCAATTTGCGGAAGAGGAGAGGCCCTTCTAGGTGAGAAATACTGCTGAAATTACCGTAGCCACAAATTGAATAATAGCAACATAATGTATGAGATATTTCTGCAGTTGCTTAATATCAGTCATTAAGAGTTATGAGTCAGAGTTGTTCACCAGTTCATCTGCTGTTTTGTTCTGAACCATGCACCATGATTGCCAATAACAGAAGCCTTCCATGTAAGACTCATCTTCTCACCCTAAAGATGTGGATAATTCAATTTAATAAAAGGGTGGTCTTAGCACATTTTCCTCAGCAGCCAAACAGAGATGTAATTTTGGCTTGTAAGCAGGCACTGCTTCACACCCCAACTTGCCAAAATCTTGCCCCTTCATTTCTTGGGCTTTGATGCAGTTGCATGGCACAAGGAAACAAAAAACAGCTAGCAAAGCTTTTATTGCCAGGGAACTGTGGGGATGAGGAAAACAGCACCTGTTTAATTTCTTCCCTCCATAAGGTTGTGAAAGAAAGAAAGAAAGAAAGAAAGAAAGAAAGAAAGAAAGAAAGAAAGAAAGAAACTCTTTTAAGAAAAAAGGTAACAGAGCTTCACAGGAGAGATATTTCTGGAACAAACTGCTTTTCAGTGCCATTTTTGTTTCACTAGTGTGCTACGTACCATGCAGGGTTAACACCCACCAACATCACCATTTTCAAGGCTATTCTTTTGTGCAAATTCCATTTTTCTATAGATGTCGCCAAACAAATCACTCCAATTAATAGCAGATGAAAATCTTTGAAATAAGCAGATGCCACCTAAAAGCAAGATTCATTTTGTTAGCTAAATGTGCTCTTTTCAGCTACCATTATTCAACCTGAGTGATGGAATACATTGTTCAGTTTGGTCATGAGATTTTTGAAAATGGAAATACATGGAACAGGTTAGAGAACTAAAAGATCCACAAGAGCTAAGATGGATCAGTCCTCATGATTGCCTCTTAAAGCCATCTTGATCTTGAGTTAATGTGACAATTTAAAAAAACAAGCTAGTGAAAAGACAGATGATTGTTTGGGGGAACTGAGAGGTAGGGTTTCTCAAGTCACTTTCCTACATTCACTGCAAGGTATGTTTCAATCAACTCTTGCTTATGCCTGGTCTTGTGGTCAATTATCTCAGCTTCATAAAATGAAGACTAGTGCAGATTCATAGGCCCTTACCTGGGTCCAGGGTCATCTCGGCAGTGGTTTTGCCAGGATGGGAGCGTGGATGCCAACACTCCCCTCTGCACCAGCTCACTCACTGCAGAAGGAAGTGCGATGGTCCCACCTCTTCCTGCTGCAGCATAGCCAGATACTATCCCAGGCTGCACTGCGGCAGAGAGTACAGCCATTGTGCTTCCATATGGTCCACCTCTTCCTGCTGCAGTACAGCCCGGTACTATCCCAGGCTGCACTGGGGCAGGGAGTACAGCCATTGGGCCTCTGCAGCTAAGGTAAGTTACAAGCACGTGGCGGGATGGGGGCACGATCACTGGTCATTGACGGGAAAAACCCATCAATGATTGGCTATGTGATTGCACTGCCTGGGGATGAGAGAAGGATGGAAACACGATGACTTCATGCATAAGCGTTGTCATGGCATCCAGGATTCCATAGGATGTTGAAAGTGGAATTATAGCACTATAACAGCCTCATGAGGAAATGGCCTATGAAGAGAGAGTTGCTCCCATGATACTTAGAAATGTTGCTGAAGTTCATAAATATCAGGTTCAAAACACAAACCTTTCCAGCTCTCAAATCCCAAACATTTTACAAACTGAACATAGTATTCTCTGGAAAATCTCAGAGCTTCAAGCATTATTTTTTCAAACTTATTGCAATGGTAAAAAACAAAACAAAACAAAAAACCTCTGATCAGCTACTTATTATAGTTATAATGCTTTACTTTCCTATGTCTCAAAAGTTACTACAATAGTTATTTTAGCTACTTTGGGACAGAAATTGAATAGTTGAGATTGAATGTGATATCCTTTGTTATTTAGTAAGGCAATGTCCCTGTAACTATAAATTTAATTAAAACTGTTACATCACAAGAAGTTAAGTTGCAATTACTATGAAATGTAATTATGCCCTAGTTGTTTGGAAAAAGAATTAATTATGAGGTTTTCTGGAGTCCCCTGAGGATGATGTAATCACCACAGAGACACAGCTGTATGTTTCTCTGATCTGCACCCTATTTTCCATCAGGTACAGAATGACTGTAGATGGGCTCTACAATAGCTATGAAAGGGTTTTGGTTATTGTGGAGGAAGGCAGGGAACAATCAAAATAAAATGCACACAAGTACAAGATTGTCTTGCAATCTTGTATATGCCACTAACCAACCTTGGATGGCTTTGGATTCCATGACTGTAGTCCAAAATCACTGTCATGATTCCCCCCTCAAAGGTCATCCTAAGGCTGACCATATGAAGTTGCTGAGCCTCCTAACCAATAGTTTGCAAGCTACCTTGGATTTATGGAAAAGATAGGATAAATATGCTTTCCCTAATTTTCACAATCTGATTTCTCCCTCTCTGTGCTGCATCTCAAATAGACCTAGAATTGTTTAAGTGAAAATACACTTGCTTGCATAGTGAGTAGATTGACCCATCACCCAAGTCAACATTCAGTGTTCAAGGTTTAATAATTTTTTCAATGGAAACAGTGATATATATCAGAACACACAGGAAGTTCCTAGCAATAGAGAACCCAGATTCTCTTGATATAAGAAATGTTGATCCCATTGTGTAATGTATGAAATATATGGTAGTGCTGAGGCTTCAAAAGACATGGTCAGATAAATCCACCTGTAGTGGTATCCAAGCAGTAGCATCAAAATGGGGAGCTTTTCCTCCTTCCCTGTCCTGTGAAGATGTTTAGAAGTCTTGCACAGGCTGGACAACACCTAGAAGTTGAGTGGGACAGGCATGATTATGTGAACAGACTGGCTGTAGGAGGCACTGAGGTAGAACTGTAAGGGACTGAGTGAAAAGATAAGGAGAAATGAGAAACTAGCATAATGTGCCAGGGAAGAAAAATTGACCCTCGCTACAGAGAGCAGCGGCGGTAAAGTTTGGAAAAGTTAGCATCTTTTGGACCACAGCTCTAAAAATCTCACTTCCCATGTGGGCTTAGGGATTCTCGGAGTTGTAGTCCAAAAAAGACAACTTTTTCCTAGCATGAAATGGGCAAAATCTTTGAAAAATTAGCTTTGTAAGTGACTGGGTCAGTGGGAAAACTGTGCATAAAATTACTCATGCTCTTTATTTTCTTCATCACTGCTGCTTCTTTTTCATGGCAGAACTTTTCTTGGTACTACCAACAGGCAGCTACCATCTCCTCCATTTACTACTGAGTAAAAATCCGTAGAGTGCACTTAATATGGGTTCATAGCCTCAAAGAACCTGGCTTGAACACAGTACATGTGAAAAATTTCCAGGAGTCTTAGTAGCTGAACATGAGTCAGCAGTATGATGTGGCAGCTAAAAAAGCCAATGCAATTCTGGGCTGCTTCAGTAGGACTATAGTGTCTAGGTCAGGGGAAGTGATAGTACCACCCCATTCTGCTTTAGTCAGACTCTATCTGGAATACTGTGACCAGTTCTGGGCACTAAGTTCAGGAGGGATATTGACAAGCTGAAACGTCTCCAGAAGAGTGTGACGAAAATGGTACAGGGTCTGGAAATCATGCCTATGAGGTGTGGTTTAGGGAGCTGGATATGTTTAGCCTGGTGAAGAGAAAGTTAAGTGGTGACATGATAGCTATGTTTAAATACTTGAAAGCATGTCATATGGATGATGGAGCAAACCTGCTTTCTGCTACTCTAGAGAATAGGGCATAGAGCAATGGATTCAAACTTCAGGAAAAGAGATTCCATCTAAATGTTAGGAAGAACTTCCTGATGATAAGAGCAGTGAATCAGTGGGATATGCCTCAGAGTGTGGTGGAGTCTCTTTCTTCAGAGGTTTTTAAACAGAGGTTCGATGGCCCTCTGTTGGGAATGATGTATGGCAGGCGTTTGGACTCTATGATTTTTGGGGTGTCTTCCAATTCTATTATTCTATGACTCAATGATTCTAAGAAATAGGATTAATACTAAAATATACATATGATTAAAGATTGTAAATACATTTATACAGTCAGAATATCAAATAGAAGAATGAGTGGAGTTGTGGAAGGGGATAGGAAAGGAATGGAATGTACCTCTTTGGAAGCCATAATCCCAAACATTGGAAACATCAAGGCAGGAAGTAATGCAGAAACAGCCAGGGGCAAAGCCTCTGTAAGCCAAAAGATGGCCACCACAAACAGTGTGTATGCACATTCTGCTTCCTGGAACAAACAGATTTAATTAAAAACTAAAGCAGATTTTTATTACACAGTACTAATCATCAAATAGCAAGATTAAGAAGATCAAATTAAGATTATAAAACCTGATTGAATGACAATAGTATTTACTGGAAAGTCTTTCTATTTGCTTAGAAACTAGAGGTATTATAGATCCCATTTCAAACAAATTGTTGCAACTGCAAGACCTTCAACTTTTTGAGTTCAATGAAGATCTCCTTAGCCATCAGACAAAGGCTATCCAGTGACCACTACTGAACTCAGAATGTATTTAAGTACTCCAGCAGACCCTTTCTCTTCTTTGACATTGCTTATATCATTTCAAGGATCATTTTAGTGATTTTTTTAAACATTATTGCCTTCTTGTCTTTCACCCTTCAGGGAAAACGGAGTCTTACTGCTGGAAAATGAAAACCCATATTAGCTTTGTTTGTTCAGCTTTGTTGTATTACAACCATGTTTCCTGCTAATGAAATAAAATCACCCAGCAAGTGAAGGGAAGGGCATGAGAAGGTGCTTATACTATTGTTAGTTCTACTTAGAGTTAGAACCATTGAATCAACAACTTTAAAGGAGATATCCAAAGCGATGAACTATTGGGGGGGGGGTTCCAGCACCATGGATGGCTTCTTGAAAGTTCAGCATACAGAGTGGGGAAAATTCACCACACCATTGACATGGGAGCCATCAGTTACTCTGAACCTATCACAGAGCATGAAAATGCAGGTGCAGGTGTAATTTCTTGGTGAGAAGGAGGACTTGGAATCTTTGTGCTGATGGGTAGGTAGACTGTGGTAATGTACTTCTTCTTCTTCCTCTTCTTCTTCTTACTACTACTACTGCAATTGTTATTTGATGGTCCAAAACTCCAGTCAGCAACACCTGGTAGACTGTGAAATTGACAACAGCAACAATTTTAACAACAATGATGGTCTCAGGCCCTTTCCGCACAAGGCTAGTGAATCGCTTTGTGCCATTTCTTACCGGTTCTTCTGGGCTTGAAACAAGGCGGACTTTCTCTTATGTCCTTCCGCAGGGCTACCCTGTACGTTCCATGCCGATTCGGAACAGTGCGAGTTCATAGATCCACACTATGAGGATGAGAAAATGGTGGCTTCCTGTCGTTTGTTGAGCGGGACCAACCGCTGAAGCTGACCATGCCCACACCCCATCCTCCACTGATCACCAGTTCGCATTGGTGTGAATTTGCGCATCTGCACCACTGCGAAAGTATGAATTGGTGTGATCCAGAAAATTGAAAAACTGGTTTCTTCCATTTTTCAAATAGAGTGCTCGATGACCACTTGGGGGGTGCATTTAATCGGACTTAGGTGCGGAACGAAGGTAAATAATCAGAACCTAGTCCACTCCAAGGTGCAGACAACCTCCGTTGCAGGACTCATTAGCCCTCCTTAATTTCCTCGTGCGGAAAGAGCCTCAGTTTTACAGTTTACCAGGTGTTGCTGATGCAGTTTTGGACCATCAATGACTTAAATTCAGTCCAAGAATCTATAGCATAATTTCTATATTATAATTGCAACTGTCAAGTATATTTAAATTGTACTTTTCCCCCAAAACTGGGACTCAAGGCAGCTGCAGTCTTTAATATTTTTTCTTTACAGTAACAAATACAGTAAGAGGGGAGCAGTACACTGGATGACAGTACTGGTGTTTGATCAGATGGACTGTGGTAAAATTCACATTTTTTTCTATGAGGGAGCAACTTTTATATTAAAACAAAACAAATGATCAGGAAATGGAATGAAACTTAGACAATACCAACTCCTTATGCTATTTTTAGTAATAGATCATGCATGCTTGAGCTGGCACAGACATATCTATGGCATTCTACTTTTCATTCTCTAGGCATACACCTAGCAGTTCAACTGTGATAGTCCACCAAAATGTGACAAGGCTGCAATTGTGTGTATTATCACCTGGCAGTAAGCCCCTTTGGTCACAGTTCCACTTGCTATGCACATTCTTCACAATCATTGTTCAACAAATATTTTTAATGATAACACAGCACAGCCTACCAACAGATGAGGCAATAGCTTTGATGCTAGTTGTCACTAGCTATAAAATTCAAGATTCACTTCATTTCCAGTATATCCATCTCTAGGATACTGAACCCTCTTGTACAGAGATGAGAATGGTGTGGCCTTCCAAATTTGGTCAGACTGCATTTTCTAGCAGTCTGAGCCTCTAAAGAAGGGTGTAGAATGCTGGCAGTTGCTGTCCAGCAACAACTGAATGGCAACAACTGTCCAGCAACAACTGAATTGCTGGACTGTAATACAGTCTGATTGCCCAATAGTGATTATGGTCTCATGGGAGTTCTTGTAAAGAGACGTATGCATGATACATTTTTATTCTACAGGATGTTGTAAAGGAGGTCCAGATTCATCCAAAAGATTGAAACAGGCATGTGCAAGCTGGTCTTATGCATGTTTGCTCATTATGTTTAGTAGGGCATTACATTTAGTAGGGTGCACCCAGGATTTAACTCTCTATCAGTAACACTCTAAGATGAGATACACAACATATCACACAATGAAGCAATATTCCATGTTTCCTGAAATCACAAGCTTATTGGCCTAAGCACAACATAATGTTGAGAAACAGGTAACTAGAAGAGTTCCCCCTCCTCATTCTGCATTTGCTTTTGTTGTTCCTAAGCAAGCTGTTGATGGAGCTATTGCTTGCACTAATACTTGTTCTTTGGAAACACCCTCAATGCACAAAATCCACCTAGTTGAAAGAAAAACGTGGAGAACTGACCTGAAAGTTTAAAGACAGCTATTGCAATCACCACAAATGTTCCTTTTTTTCCCCTTAAATAAATAAGATCTGTGCAGGTTCAGTAATTTTGACATTACCGTGCTGATTTGGTATTAATGAAATATATCCATTAATGGAAAATCCATGTCTGGCAGAGGCTTTGCTAGGTTTCTACATTTGGCAGAGATGTAATTTTCACTGAGTCACGTTCTAAGCATGTGAATGTCTAGTACAGATGTTATGAAATTTCAGTGGAAAATTCCTTTTCTAAATGTGCATAATAAAGGGAGAAACAATTCTTTTCTGGATACATTTGTTGCACTACAGTAGTAACTCTTGGAACTGTGCCAATAAACTTATCTTCAGTGGTTTCCAGTACAATTTTACAAATATATCTCAGTGACTTATATTAAGCATAAAGATTGCTGCTTCAAAATAATTAAATTGTTTAGTAAATATCATTGCTCACATGGAACCCACATGCTTTACAATTTATTGTGAACTATGTTCATGCTCTGGATGAGGTATGGTTAGACTTTGAGCCTAGAGATTTGAAGCCTCATTTCACTGGTGAATCAGCTATGGATTTACTGGCTGACTCTAGGAAAATTTACCTTCAGTATCATTATTCCCACCTCTAAAATGGGTGTAACGTAGAGGAGTGGTAAATGTGGAATACATTGAAATCTGAAATAGACACCTAAATTCATTGTCCAGTCACAAAAGGAACAGAGTCACTGAATCAACTGGATATATGTAAGGATCTGATTCAGAAACTGATTCAGTGGGTTTACTCCAGCTGGGACTAGCAACTGGATTTAGACCAGAGTGGAAATGATAGAATGCTCCAAATGTTGGACTGCCTCCCAGCTTTCTTCACCATTGGCTATGCTGGCTAATTCTGCTAGACCAGTGGTTCTCAACCTGTGAGTCCCCAGATGGTTTTGGACTTCAGCTCCCAGAAGCCCTGAGCATTGACCATAGTGGCTGGGGCTTCTGGGAGCTGAAGTCTACAAACATCTGGGGACCCACAGGTTGAGAACCACTGTGCTAGACATTGCAGCTGAACAACATCTGGAAGGCTGCATCGTTCTCAAGCTACTTAGGCCTTAGTCTTTATCAAAAAGTGATGATCCTTTCCACTTGTGCAGATAGAATTTTATTGACAGACACTGAATTCCAGACATACGCAAGGGAGGAATCTAGTGGGGTTTCCAGTTGAACAGCTGGTTGCCTTTTTTTGTGTGGAACCATGGACAATTTTCAAAGTCATTTTAAAAGGGGTTGCTATTTCCAGTGAAACATGGCTCTAAACAACATCTAAGGAGAGTTTGCCATATTGTTCATTATACAACAAACAATAAATGCAAGAGCAAACAGTATCTGCAATGTAACAATTGTACTTTTTCTCCTACAAAGTTTTAATAGTGTAGTTTGTGAATATACTAAAATCACCTCTCTCTTACCCACAGTTTCCTCTAAGCAGTTGCTCTACCCTAATATTACAAACCTTATCTACAGTAGCTATTCAGATCATATTCTTCCCTAATCTGAAGATTATGGATAGGTCCAGCATGTACATAATAGCAATTTCTGTCTTACAAACTGGACAAAATGAAATGTATGGGTCCAATTCACAGCAGGTAGTGCTGACAGCCAACAGGATAGAGTCAATTAGGCCAAGAGAACCTATCAAAGAAACACTATCCCTACCCTTTCTGTAAATGATTGGAGAGATCTATGGGTAAGAGATAACTCAGTCATGGCCTGAGAGTCTCACGTATCTTATCTAAAAGCACTAAAATTTTACAAATGCAAAAGAAAAAAAAGCTACATGAAGAAAACATGAGACATAAGAATTAAAAAGTAAAAAGTAAAGAAGAGGGAGAAAAAGGTCATCTTCCATTATTCCTTTAAACATATAATGTTCAAATTAATTCAAGCATCTCAAAAATAATATCCAGCATTTCTCTTCTTCCCCTTCTCCAGTTCATGCTTTCCAAAAAACAAAAATGAACAAATGAACTTTCTATTGCATACTATTGATTCCATTACATATCACGTTTACATGATAAATGACATTGCATTTTCTAATCTTAATACTAGATGCTACTTGCTGACTACATTATAGAGTATTTTCACTAGTTAAATCTGTAGATCTGTAAATCACTACTTAAATCTGTAGTGATGTTATATGACATCACTAAATTCAAATGTTTCTCTATCATTTTATATTTTAAAATTCTTTACACCAGTGATTCTTAACCTTTCCTTTACTGGGGACCCCCAGTAAATATAATCTGTTGCCAGGGACTCCCAAGACTTAACTCAAGATTTAATTATTGATGTATTTATTTAGTTAGTTAGTTTCTGGAAGCTAGGATTCAAACTGCTGCTCAGACAGTGGGTGATCTTGAGCAAATCATATTCTCTCTGCCTCAGAAGAAGGCAAAGGCAAACCCTCTCTGAACAAATCTGCCAAAAAAAAAACCCCCAAAAAACAAAAACAAAAAAAAACACCTTGTGATAGGTTCACCTTATCACTGCCATAAGTCAGAAGTGACTTGAAGGCACACAACAACAAAGTGCTACTGACAGAAAGGTTCTTTCTAGCCATCATGTTGCTCCCCTTTGAAAACTGAGGCCATTTCCTTGTTCACAAATGAAGGAGCAGTTTCAGCACCCAGCTCATCCCTTTTGCTGCTGTAAGTGTCCAGCAACAGGGCTCCACAGACCCTAAGCTGAGAATCACTGCTTTACACCATTTATTAACAAAATCCATTTTTCATTGTCTTATATCTATAACCATTTCATAATGTTATTTCCTTGGTCCTGCCCATTCATGAGGAATTTACTCAAAAGTAAATGCATGTAATAGAAATTCTGGACCCTGGCCCTTACTGCACCTTACCTTCTTCTGGCACTGGGATGCGGGGATCACGTGAGCAGCCTCTGGCGAGAGGCTCTCGCATCCGGGGTCCTTCAGTTCCACATGAGCTGCTTGCTCGCGCGAGAGCCCCTCTTCTTCCTTCCGCAACGCAGCCTGGGAGTTTCCCAGGCTGTGCTGGGGCAGGAAGCATGACTGGCACAGCTCCGGAGGCTCCACATGCCAGGTAAGTGCACATGGGGCCTGGGAGCAATGTGCGATTGCGCACCATTTTTGGCTTCTAGCCAAAAATGAAAAGGTGTGCGATCAGTGCCTTCTGGCCCCTGGAGTGTCACGTGATTGTGAGTGCATCATGCGGACCGCTCCTCACAATCGTGTGACGCTCCAGGCCCTCTTTCACATGGAAAATGCTGTGTGAAAAGGACCCCTGATGGGTGATCCTCCGTTTCTCCTTTAATTCAGAGGAAATATATCTAGCCAGAGAATTCTGTGAATGGTCATGAAAGCTTTCCTTGCTGCACAGCTGCAGCTGGGAGCATCTACTCATTGGCCTGCTGGAAGCTGAACTCCAACATATGGAGGATATTTTGAAGAACATTGTGTTTGTCAGAGTCTTCATATTTAAGGATGTTTCAATAGTAATGAATGGGAAAAGTAAGTCCCCCTATTTTAAAAACATTCTGGGGTCACTGCAAAGTTGTTTCTATCAATAGGGTATTGCTGTTGCTTTTTAAAAATGCTCCCTGATTTCAAGTACTTCAGGGATCTTAGGAATGGAACAACAGATGCACATGTTTCCTGTCCTGAAAATATAGCTGAAATAAACCACAAAGCATGACACTATTCCAGTTGTGAATGGGCAAGAATTGATGAAAGAGATAGTCATTCCATATCAGCAATGCCACTCTGCACTCAACATTGGACAAACAGGACAGTCTCTATGCAAGAGGATAAATGGAGACAAATCTGACGTTAGAGCCCTTTCCACCCTACTCTGTTATAGTGATATTATTCCACTTTCAACATCCTGTGGAATTCTGAGGTTTGTAGTTTATTTAGGTCAAAGAGCCCTCTGGCTGAGAATTCTAAATGCTCCTCCCTAAACTGCAAACTCCAGAATTCCAAAGGACGTTGAAAGTGAAATAATAGTATTATAACAGTGTAGTGTGGAAATGGCAGTGGTGTATTTGAGTCTTTTACTCCAAGTCTCAAGTCAAGTCTCAAGTCTCTAACTTCAAGTCTCAAGTCCTTGCAAGATACTTTCAAGTCAAGTCTCAAGTCAAGCCTCAAGTCTGGGAAACAACTTTATACCCCAACCTGTATTCCGGAATTTCTGGACAGGTCGAATAAAGTCAATTTTAACAATTTATGTACAGTTAGCCCTCCACTTTTCTGATTTTGCCAACTGCAGCTTCAGAAGTGGGGAACAGGATCTTTCTTACTTTCCATTTGCAAAGCTTTTTCAGAAGTTGGCAATAGGAACCTTCCTTCTAAAGCTTCAAGAGCTTTAGAAAGAAGGTTCCTTTTTCCTCAAGTCTATTGCCTAACAGATTTTCTGTTCCCCTGTGAGATGTGTGCCCTGCACTCTGGGTATAAGTCTTGCCTTCTGCTCTTAGGAAAACTTTTAGAAAGCTCCTCTTATATGTAGCAGGTATAGGTTGATGAGTAGACCTCAACCCCACCTCAAGCCAATTGCCTGACCCATTTGCTGTTCCCTCTAAGAAATGTGTCCACACTTTGGCCTTGAGACTGATCGCCATTTGACCAGTAAGTTGTAAGGTTTTTGGATGAATGTGTTATGTTACTGAATCAAGGGCAGCAAGTCACTCACTAAAAATATGCAAGTCTCAAATTGAGTCGAGTCAGCGTGTAATTTTTGCCAATTCAAGTCCGATTCAAATCACTAAAGTGACTTATGTCTGATTTCAGTCTGAGTCAATCAACTCAAGTTTGCATCACTGGGAAATGGCCTAAAAATGGTATTATCCAAAAACCAGTTGCATAACATTTTGACTTTGCTGGACACATAGTATGAGATTTAAAGGTTACATTCCTTGAATTACAGAGAAAGACTAGAAAGAGACAGCTGAATTGGATTATATTTATAAATTCCAATCCGTTAACAGAGGTATGAGAAAAGACTTCATGACACATTGCATCAATTAATACAAGAGTCCTAACTACTGTAACAAAAAGAAGCTTGTAAGAAAAGATTTTGAACCCATGGAAACTGACTTTTGGTAAGCAGATTTATTACTTTCACATGTCAGCACTAACTGACCACTGTAAAGATCTGAAAGATCTACGTATCACCTTACGCAGCTCTTTGAAAATTTAGGGCAAGGGTTATGATTTGTATCCTGCTGGATCCATCCCACTCCCACAACTGTGCAAATATTCTTTATACCTCAGCATTTATCATCACTCTGTATTGCATCCAAAGAAGTGGGTTTATATTCACAAAAGCACATGCAAAAATAAACAACAGTTAGTCTTAAAGGTGATGGTACATTTTTCCTCCTGCTCCTTTCCTCCTTTTTGTCCTTAAAAACATTGCACTGAATGTCTTTAAAAGGCAAATATAGACATTAAAATACATCCTTTTAATATAACCCTTTAAAATAAAGGCAAAGTACTTTAAAATAAAGGCAAAGTTCATTCCTATTCAATGTAATTTTTTTTTAAATGCCAACATGTAGAGGACCTGCCTTATACCTAATCTTCATCTTCACATTTTTCAAAGTGTGGAAAATATTCTGAGCTGTCATTTACTGATGTTGCAGATTTAATGAGGCATAAGAAATTGTAATGATTTCAGAGTACTGGAAGAATTTCAACAACTTTAGACTGAAGGAAACGTCCACCTCCTCTTTACATTTACATTTTCAAGATCTCCCTGAAAGTCATAGAGCATGAATCTGTAAACTACAGTGATCCAGAACACACTTTTAAAGATTGGCAGGGCCAGAGTTAAGAAATCAGAGACAATTTTTTGTGTGTGCTTTGATGCAGGCTTATTGTATGCACATGGTAGAATGCAAAACATTACTATATAATTATGTTCCACATCACAGATATATTTTCCAGTTGAGATTTCAATATTTGGATCAATTCATGTGGGGCCTTTCACACTATTTAATCACAGTGTGATACAGCCACTATGATGGCTGTATCTTATGGCACCCTGGGCTTTGTGATTTGGTGAGTTACTAGAAGAGCTCTCCTGCCAAGAATTTTTAAATACCTCTTCCTAAACTACAAGTCCCAAGATTCTATATGATGGAACCATGGAAATTAAAGTGGAGTCATAGTGCTATAATTGCATTGCACAGAAAGGCCCCAGAACCAACAAACATTTCAGTGACACAGAAGATACACGTACCTAGTAATATCTACATTGTTATAATTTTTTTTGTCCTCTATATTTAATGTTATTTCAAAATAAAATATCATGCAAAAAAAAAAGTGGACAGAAAATGTAATGTGTCTACATTTTTGACTTGACAGGGTGAAAACCAGTCCACATCTAGACTATCTGGGCCAAGTGCTCATAATGTGTGAATTTTCCCTTAGTCCTCTGAAGAGCAATTGCAGAGAGTATGGGAGGGATAAGTCGAATGGTCATATATGCAGGCCTTCTGCACAGGTATTTACAATCACCTACGACAAGGATGATGAATGTACAGTCCTGCAGATGTTATCAGCCTGAAGCCCCCATTGTCCTGCATCATTGTCTATGGTGTCTTGAGCTAATAGGCATTTCAGTCCACTAACATTTGCAGGGCTATATGTTCTCCCCTATCTCTACCTATGAGTTGCTTCCTCAAGTGGAATGGTTATAATCTGGGTCAGAATACTGCAGGCTCATGGGTATGGCCATGAGCGGGTGTCTTTCTTCCCTGTTCTTCTTGTGCCCTGTCAAAGAGAGATGCTTGGGACAAGACCACAGCAAAATGGCTTCTACCCGACTATTTGTGAAGGGGGCCTAGAAGCACTAGGATGTAGCTCGCAATTCTCTCTAGCTTTTAGATCTAGGACAGACTGAGATATGGAGTAATAATCACAAGGATGATGTTACTACTCAGTAGCAGCTATGATTGTCAACATATCTCAAGCAAACAGAAGTAGAGACAAATTATCTATATATTAAAGCCTTTGCAGCCGGTCTTTCTTCACCCAAGCACTTGAGCAATGTCTCAAATCATCATATTGCACAGACGCTGCAGTAGAGTCAAGCGTAGCCAGAAGGATTAGTCATTAGAATAACAGATTGCACATAGTTCGTTCTCTGTGCCTGAAACTATATTATCCATCTCTTACACGGGGATACATTTCAATAAAATTGTAAACAAGAAAAAACTTATTAATCTCTCAGTTTTGTTGCTTGTAATTCTTTTCAAAAAAACACTTGAAACAGCCATGTTCTTATACAATTACATTGCCTAGGAGGAAAAGAAAAATAGAGTAGTATCATTTGTGAAAACTGCTTGCCTTAGGTGTGATGTTAAAGCTGGTTATGGACACGACGTGCATTGCCAGAACCTCCCTGTATTTTGAAATCACTCCTTTTCCTTTAAGATTGTTCACATGTAATTGTTTGAGTAGCTAAACAATGGTTAGTTTGTAGCCCCAAACTCTACTATATCACTTCACCAACTGATGTGCTTAGTGTTATTGGGATTCCCATGTACAAGAGGCTTGGGGACAAGTGCTAGCATATCAAACATAATGCTAAGAATCAATTTCCTTGAAGATTATACAAAGTAGTAGAACAAGGATGGGTGTCACAGAGCCTTGTGGGTCACATGTACCTCCTGCAGCCATTTCTTCTGCCTTCCCTGAAATGCCCCTACAACCACACCATCAAAATTCAACTGCAAATTGTGCTGCTAAATTTTGGTGGCAAATTGTTTTGCAAAATAACAATGGTAAACTAGGGACCTCTCCACACAACACTGTTATAGTGCTATTATTCCTTTTTCAACATCCTATGTAATCCTGGGGTTTGCAGTTTTGGGAGGAACATTTAGAATTCTCAGCCAGAGAGCCTTTTGGCCTTAGTAAACTACAAACCCAAAAATTCCACAGGATGTTGAAAGTGGAATAATAGCATAGGGTCGAAACGGCCTAGGAAAACTTCTTTCAAAACAAGCACCCATTTCTTTAAATGTATTTATATATATATCAATCTGTCTAATTTGTAATCAAAGTAGTATATATTCAGAAAAATCAGAAAGAAAAAAAACAAAGAAAAAACTAAAAACTATAAAAACTAAAACTAAAACACAAGACTAAAACACTAAACTAAAGCACTGAACATTAACTAGCTAAAATACTCATTTACTGAAACACAAAAGGCCTCTACCCTCCCTCCAAGCCAAACTGTAATGAAAGGAAAAAGCGGGGGGATGGAAATAAATATTATTCTATCATTACAGATCCAGCTGTGTAATCTTACCAGAATTACTAGAAACCATAGCCACAGATTATTGCATAGTTAGATTTTTTATTGCTCAAAAAAATCCATAAATAGTTTCCAATCTTTAAAAAAGAAAAAATCTTTAGTTGCCTTATCCCTTAAAATCCACATTAGTTTGCCCATTTGGGATAACCCAACCACCTTAACAATCCATTGGTCCATTGTTGGTGCTTCAGTCCCTTTCCAGGTTTGAGCAAACAATCAGACTTTTCGCATGGCATTTCTGATGTGAAAGGGCCCCTTGAGCATCACGCACATGTGAGGAGCGGACCACACAATGCACTCACATTTGCGTGATGCTTGAGGGCCTGGCGCAGACCGTGCATGCATATTTTCATTTTCAGCTTGAAGCCGAAAATGCTGTGCAGTCACGCATTGCTCCGGAGCACCGAGCGCACTTACCTGGCATGCGGAGCCTCAGAAGCTGGGCTGGTAACGCTTCCTGTCTCAGTGCAGCCTGAGAGGTCCCAGGCTGTACTGTGAAAGGAAGAGGCGGGGCTCTTGCATGAGCAGGAAGCTCATGCGGAGCTGAAGAAGCAGGGAAGTGAGAGCCTCTCTCTGGAGTCCGCTCGCATGAGCCCTGCACCCCAGCACCACGAAAAGGTAAGGTGTGAACATGCTCAATGTTCTTCCAGCTGTTATCATATGTCAAAGAAGTAATAAATATTTACTAATGAATTCTTTATCCATAATACCCAGAAAAAACACTTTTGGTGACCTTACAAAATCCAGCCTTAAATTTTTTTGGATTAACATGTAAATCTTAGACCAATAACTTTTCACCTAGTTACGAGTCTACCACATTCCAAAAAAGGAGCCCTCCTTTTCCTAACATCCCCAACATTGATTTGAAAAATTCTTAGATATTTTTGACAGCTTATTTGGGATTAGATACCATCTATACATCACAAGGTAAATTTTATATCTCTAGAGTATATTTTTCTTATACATCCATTTGAACATTGTGACAAAAATTTTGGGCCTACTTTATCATGTACTTTTTTACAGGTTCATCTTCTCTCTCTAGTTTCAAAAGGCACTTGTACACTTTTTAAATTACATGGTCATCATCTTTACATCATCCATTTTCTCCAACCTCTATAGTTAGCTAGATCTCTCTTATCTTGATTACATCTGTCCCTGAGTTCCATATAAACAAACTAATTAAGATCTCTGGCCCTTTTCTCATGACATTTCCAATGCGAAAGGGCCCCTTGAGCGGCATGTAAATGTGAGGAGTGGTCCGCATGATGCACTCACATTTGCGCAACGCTCAAGGGCCTGACATGGACCGCGCATGCATTTTTTCATTTTTGGCTTGGAATAAAAAATGCTGTGTGGTTGCGCATCACTCCGGGGCCCCGCACACACTTACCTGGCATGCAGAATCTCAGGAGCCGGTCTGGTCGCGCTTCCTCTCCAGTGCAGCCTGGGAAATATCCCAGGCTGCACTGCAAAGGAAGAGGTGGGGCGCTTATGCGACCAGGAAGCAGCTGTGGAGCCGATGGGACCGAGACGTGAGAGCCTCTCACTGGAGGCTGCTCACGTGAGCCCCGCACCCCAGCTCCGCAAAAGAGTAAGGTGTAAAAGGATCTTTGTCCTCCTTAAGAAGCCCCACTTAATTTAAACTCCTAGCTGTCTTGTTCAAAATACAAAATGCCATCATAAATCAACCATCTTTAATCCATACTTTCCTGAAAAAGTCTTCCTGCAGTGACATGGCTAATATTTTCTCAGGAAAAAGTCTCTGCTTATATTTATACCAAACCTCTAGAAGAATCTTTCTAATACAACGAATTTTAAATTTGGCCTTAACTTTATTATAGCAAAGAGAGCCATGCCACGCAAATCTTAAATCATGGCCTTCAAATTCCAGGAATCTTTTCTCTCTAAGCAATATCCATTCTTTCAACCATACAAAACAACAGACCTAATAACACAAATTAATATTAAGAATTCCCAGACCACCCCTTTCTTTATTCTGGATTTCCTTGCTTGACAAACAAAGCTTGAAATTTTTTCTGCCAATGTGCAAAATACATTTCTTATGATGTGAATCATTTGAAAGTAGAACAAAAGTCTTGGCAAAATATTTTCTTTTAATACTGCAATTCTCCCTCAAAAGGATAAATTATTTATTTATTTACTTATGTTTGCATTTTTCTAAGGCCATTTCCACCCTACACTGGTAAAGTCCTATTATTCCACTTTCATCATCCTGTGGAATTCTGGGGCTTGCAGTTTACTGAGGCCAAAGAGCTCTCTGCCTGAGAATTCTAAACGCCCCTCCTTAGACAGCAAACCCTAGGATTCCATAGGATGTTGAAAGTGGAATGATAGCACTATAACAGGATAGGGTGGAAACGGCCCTAGAAGTTGGGTGGCCCTGTCAGAGTTTCTTTTTCTTCTTTTGGGGGTGGAGGGTTAAGCCAAGTAATAGGGATAGAAATTATATTTGAAAATATTAACAAAATATGGCTGAAAAATATGTTTCTTGAGTGCCAGGAAAACCTCACAAAGAAAATTGGACCGATGAGAATTTTTATAGTTTAGAACTCATTCTGCACAAAAACTGGACTTCTGGACTATTTTCTGTGCAGGAAACAGCACTTTCTACATAGGAAATATTTCTGTTCCCCGCATAAAAAATGTTCAGGCACATGAACAAAGCATTGGGTGAGATTTTACACTGGGATACATATGTATGCCATGTAGCTAAGGTGATTTCTGCACTACACTGATATAGTATTATTATTCCACTTTCAACCTCCTGTGGGATTCTGAGGTTTGTAGTTTAGAGAGAGGTATTTAGAATTCTAACCCAGAGAGCTCTTTGGCCTCAGTAAACTGCAAAACCAAGAATTCCACAGGATGTTGAAAGTGGAATAATAGCACTATAACAGTATAGTGCGGAAATGCTCTATGTTTCCTGTGAGAGGCATCTGCTTCTATGATGCGTTGTGACAGGAATCTTCAGGGACCCTCAGGGATTCTTGGGAGGTCCCTGCAGATGACGTCCTTTCAGTGTATCCAGCTACAGGAGAATAGCAGGACACATCCTCCTGATCCTTTCAGTTTCTGACAACACAGAGATGGTTGCACTAGGGAAGCTGTTAGACTTACTTACAAGGCAGGTTTGTAGGAGATTTCGGTCATTGCTGCATGAAGCAGTCAAGGGGCTGCATGGAGCCTATGCGTCACACTTTGCCCACCCATGATCATACATATGTCTCTACCAGTGTTATGGGTGTCTGTCAATACATACTGATACATAAGAGGGACACATATCAATAAATGGCATGAGGAAGTGGTCACCTGAATATGGTAAGTTCACCTTTGAACATATACACATTTTATTGTACTAAGTCCTTAAAAGATACATATCTTTGGACATGCATTGCAAAGAGATCAAGAAAAAAGATGTGTATGCATGAGGGAGTGTTTCTTACAAATAACAGGGGGAACAAAACAGGGTTGTATATATGAGACCTAAGTACAAAGCCACAGAAATACTGGCACAACTTGAAAACAGAAAGGATGTTTGTAACTTCACTGAAACCAACAGCATTTTGCCTTATATGCTTTTGTGGCCAAGATTTCACCCGTCAACATTATTCACTTTCTGATAAAGGTTTTGATTAGACAGCAAGACAAAAGGCCACACTTCAGCAATAAAGGAATTACTATTACCTATTTAGTTTTAGCCTCCTGTGATTAATCAGCATGAAGGCCTTTCATGTAAACATTGCTATTTCCTACTTAGTTTATCCTTGTGTGATTAGTCAACATGAAGGCCTTTCAGACAGATAAAGAACTTCTCTGAATTTTTCCTTAATTGCCAGTACCTTATACTGTAATCAGTTTGCAAGAATGTTTGCTGTTTGCCACCTGTCGCACATTCATTTTGGCCTGCTGCTATATATCAGCCATACAATGTACACATTCTGTTATACACAAAATTTGATGTGCATTCTCTGAAAGCACCGCCATGGCAAAAAGAAGTCAATAAGTATTAAATTCAGTGTGCCACCAGTCTGCATATAATTGTCTCCATACATGCAGCTGTAAGTGACAGCTTCCTATAATAGCAGAGGAGCTACCCTTCACATAGGTTTGCTGCAAAATCCATTGGATAGTCACAATGGAGAAAATATACCCAGCCATACTACTAAAGTATTTACAGCATGTTTTCTATATCCTTGTGAGCTTCAAAGAATGTCTGCTACCTCCTCCCAAATGGTACCCTGAAGTGAATTTTTTTGGACTGCAGTTCCCAGAATCCCTCTAGTATGGCCTCAAGAGTATTGTTGCCTGATAGGAAACTTTCTAAGCTCTGACCTTTGAACTGTGATTAAATGCAGGCACAGTGGCTTCAACTTCAGTCAATATTATTCTTCCCCTCTTTGCCTTGTTCACCATTCAGGCCATTTCTGCAGTACACTGTTATAATGCTATTATTCTACTTTCAGCACCCTATGGAATCCGGGGTTTGCAGTTTAGGGGGGAGCATTTAGAATTCTCAGCCAGAGAGCTCTTTGGCCTCAGTAAACTACAAACCCCAGAATTCCACAGGATCTTGGAACTGGAAAAATGGCACTAAAACAGTGTAGTGCAGAAATGGCCTCAGTCTAGTGAAAAATTCTGGAGAACCTGAAAGCTTGCCGACAATTTTGTAGCATTTTGGTCGAACATAAAATAAACGTATTGTCCTAGGATGGATTTTAAAAAAAAATTCTTGTGTTGCTGCTTTTAATACCTAAGTGGTGTTATTGGATGGCCTAAATCTTATTGGTTAGTTGCTAACAGAGTAGATTTGTTCAGTCAACAAATTTATTTATGTGTTGGCTCACTATTCAACAATTAATTCAATGGATCTACTCTGCTTGGGACTATTTCCCTCAAAACTGAGCAAACAATTAAAATATAAGTCTTACTGATGTCTTATACATAATCATAAAAGACAAAATGCACTGAATTTTACTCATTTTGTCTTTATGATTGTGTGTGGTGTGTGGTACAGGGTATTCCCAGAAAGAGAGCTCTGAATGCCCATCACTAAAAGGTATTCGAGTAGCTGTTCGATCGTTTTAATTTAATAGGGTCTCTTTCACACTGCACAGTTACAGCACTTTAGTTGTCATCAGTCCATCCTATCGAATCCTGAGATTTGTAGTTTGTGAGTTACTTGGAATTCTCAGCCAGAGAACTTGAATTCCTCACCAAATTATGACCTACAAAATGTTGTAGGATGCAGCCATAGCAATAAAAGTGGAAGTATAGTGCCATAATTAGGTAGTGTGAAAGAGATCCAGATTTTTCAGTGTTAAGGAAAAAAAAATTGAAGTGGGGGAAAAAAAAACCCTAGAGGGATGCTAACTGAAGATATCATTGTCTGGAACTCTTTAGGAATTCCCATCTGCTTCCATGAATAAGGTAATATGATTACATAAAGCAAGCCTTGACTGAAAACTCCTTTGGGCCAAAATACTGTATGATCTTTATGTATCTGTAAGCACCGTAGTTATGGAGTTATGTAGTGAATTGGGGCTGAACCCTTCCCCCATCACCATTTACTGTGTTTGACTGGAATGTGTTCCTCTATCATTTGGGAAGCAGCTGACTGCCATTTCAGTCCCCTCCTATGAGTGATCCTCAGTGCAATAAGCAAAAGAAAGACCCCTATTGTAATTCTCCCTCATGCTGGAGATTGCTTGCATGAAGGGGTGGGTGGGAACAGCAGCCAGTGGCTTCCCAAGCAACAGAGAAACAAATCCCCATCAATCACAAAAGCTGCTTCCTGGTAAGGGGAGATTCGGGGCTAAATAGGGATCATGAATACAAAACAGTCACAAGTGTGTGTAAATCCAGGTTACACATTCATAACTGTCCTGCAGAATTTCCAGCCACAGTGTGGTTTGGGGCTGTGATTTGGTTTGGGGGTGATTTTTTTTTCCAGATTGGAAATAATCTAGCTGCTGGTCTCTCATTTTTATCCACAAAGAACACACACATACACACACAAAATCACCTCTCAGTAGTGTTTATTAATGTTACACTGCATGATTTAATACAGAGACAAATACAACAAGAAACACTGGGAGTGATAGGGGCAGATGAAATATTTGGTATCATAATTATGTAAATCCCCAATGAGTCACTTACTTTGGTTCTGATGATGAGTGGCAATGGAAGTAGTAGAATGGGAGTAAAAAGAATGAGCAGGAACCGGCGATAAATCAAGAGTTTTCTAAGAATCTTCATTGTTCTAGGACGATGGCTTAGTTTTTCTGCAGAAAAAGTAAGCAACATTTTTTTACATTGAACCTTAAATAGATCTGTCTGATTAATATTTCTCCAAAGTATCACCTTTAGCCATTGCAACAGAGGCTTTAGTCAAACCAAGTTAAAAATAAATCTTGTCCTTTATTGTTTTAGTGTCTACATTAACGTGTGAGATAAGAGCTATATTCACCAGCAATCGAAGACTCAACATGCGTTCTTCCTTTAAGTTAAGATATTTTCTGTTCTTATTGAGCTTTTTAAAAAATTATTGTTATTATTGCTGTTGGCTGTCCTTGCATAAGAACTAAGTTCTTCAGAAACCAAGGCTGCACTAGATGTTTAAGAAGGCTTTTTCAATCTGTCCCAAAATTGAGTCCGAAGTGTGTTTTCTCTGAACTTGAGACATATTTGAGATTAATTTATTCAAACTACTTTGCTTAAATATATAACAAAAGGAGAAATAAACTGAACCAAACCAAACTGAAAATGAAGTTAAATGCAGATGTAAAAAACCCCTTTTTTACATTGAAACTTACAAGTTATTTAAGTTTCTTATTTCATTTTTATTGACAACACTCCACAGTGTCCCCCTGTGGATACTATCTGAGAGAAACGCATAATTTAAGTGCTGTGTCTTCTGATACCACTGGACCATGGAGCAGCAGAAACCACTGTAACTTCTGGAATTTGTAAGAGAGAGTCTATTGAGCCTCAGAGCCACAGAGTGGTGGAATGGTTTCTGAAGTACATCTCTAAAGGTCAGGTGTGAATTCCATACAGCAGGGCTAGAAGGTTTATTTGGCCCCCACGGTCTTTCAAATTTTTGTTCAGATATGACTCCAAAAATTGCTTATAGTTTCACATGAAAGGAAAAGAAGCAATATGACTCTGTGAGCATTAAATGTATATTTTATAACATTCATGCCCTGTATACATCCTTGAAAAGTAAAGAATTGTAATCAAGCTACCTCTTGGGTGGATATTTCAGGAAACACATTAGTTTTTTATAGAGCTTTGAAAAATTTATTTCTGGACTACAGTTCCCACAGACCTCCAGCCACCATGGTCACTGACCATGCAGCTGAGAATTATTGTCTAAAAAGGGACTTTTCTGAGTTCTGGTTGCTTAGCCTTGTCCCTCCGCTGCTCCCTAGCCCACTTCACAAATATTCTACAGCATACACACCAGATCTATGGAATGCTCAGAAATGAGAAAACTTACTTTTTTGGATTACAGTTCCCAGAATCCCTCAGTCAGCATGGTTACTTTTCCAAGCTCTGGTATTGTTTACTTTGAGGTAATGCTATTTTTATTATAAGAGTCCTGTAGCCCATAGAGAACTAAGAAAGTTTCTTCCAATCCCTCTAACAGGACAGAAAATTAATTCTCATTGATCAAAATTTTTTATCTACCTAAT
The DNA here is from genome assembly GCA_948472985.1 of Iguana delicatissima. Lineage (NCBI taxonomy): Eukaryota > Metazoa > Chordata > Lepidosauria > Squamata > Iguanidae > Iguana > Iguana delicatissima. The sequence continues at coordinate 105,748 of CAOKZL010001810.1, forward strand.
TTACAAATTTATCTACTATTACTGAAATCATGCACATATCTTTCAGTTTCCTTTCATCAAGAGTTAACCACAGGCGTCTGATTTTTCTTTTCTTTTCAAATTGTAGGCAAATAAATGTACAGAGTTAAAATGTGTGTCTATAAAAATGTGAACAATCTTTAGTAATATGCATTAAAAATTGTCCATATTACAAAAAGTGTGTGTCTATATATATTTCCAGTTGGTATTGTTGCAAATGAATACCAAACAAGCTCAAGGAGAAAACACAACTGGATCTCGGGGAGATGCAATGTCGTCAGAAGGGAGATTGTTCCAACTAGTGTCTAGAAAACAGTGAAACAGAGCAGCTTCTGACAAACGACTCCAGCTTGGTGCTGATAGTTATTATTTACTTAATGAATATCTATGTATAAGCTTTTAAACTGTGACCTTAGCTGCAATCCTACACTCACTTATCTAGGATTACATAATATTGACCTCAGCCAGGCTTCTTTACGAGTAGACATGCAAACAATTACGTTACAAATGAAAGTAAATTTGTAGTGCATTTGATAAATATGGCTGTATTCTATGGAATCCTGAGATGTGTAGTTTGGGAAGAGGCTTCTGTGTTAGAGGATTTTACTGAAGTGAATCAAACTACAAATCCCAGGATTTTGTAGGATGGAGCCATGGCAGTTAAAGTGGTATCAAACTGCTATAACTGTGTAGTGAAGATAGGATATAAAGTTGCGATTAAGTAACAGGAACTAGGTGAGCTGTGGGGGGAAGGAGATGATAACAGTATACTGTGTAAGGCATTGGCTGTTTTCATCTGAAGCTGCATTACGTTCACTTTTACACAAAGGGTTTCTGTCATCCACTTGTCTGGCATGGTATTTGTACTAAGCCATTATGTGTAGTAGCAATGGTAGTAGATGAGATTATGTAGGGGTTCAGCAAGGAGAACAGTGACTACTACTTGGGTTGACTGAAAATAACATGTTCATGACTGATCTGTTGTATTTTAAAAGAATTTTGTGCTTTTAGAATCAATGGGTTTTCCGTTTCTACAAGTAATTCACATTAATTGTACAGTTTAAAAAAACAGGCAAAGGTCTACTAAATTTCCACAAAATGAAAAAGATTTATTTTGCTAGGACATAGCTGTCAAGATAGCAGAGGACAGCTTTAGTTTGGGTGAGTTATGTGTGTTATTGTGAAGCTGCACTGGTTGAACCATGAGGTTCTACCATTCAATCATACACATCTCTGTCCACATGTTCCTAGGAGCTTAATTTGATATGCCTTAAATCACATTTTTATCAGTATACCTTCCAGGTGTTCTGTCTCCCCACCCCCCCACCCCAGTGCACACTTGACAAATAATCTCTTAAGCTTAGCAAACTCAAGGGATAAAGAAGGAGCAACAGCCCAATATGGAGAATTAGGAAGAAAATATGACCAAACATTTTTTTAAAAAGACTTAAATATTTTATGAAAATATCACTGTATTCCTATGTCACATCTGCCCAGTTTTGCACAAAAGGGGAGGTAACAGAATTGCCTATGCAGAGCTATATAGTTGTGAAACAAGTCTTAAGAGATAGGCTTAAGAGAAACTGTTCTGGAAACCATGAAAAATGCATTTCCTATGCTCATTTCTGCACTGCTGGGAAGACTATACTACTATACAATTAAGCATGTTCAGCATTTCTAAACGGAAACCCTTTATCAGCTAAATTCTAAAACACTGACCAAATTCCTAAGCTAATGGACATTAAGATTCTAGAACAAATAACAATTTGTTCTAGAATTTCAGGCACAGTCCAGAGGTACCAGTAACTGCTGTAGCATGATCCATAATTTATTTCTCTAATCTGATCTGTTTTCAGTGCAGGGGATGAGAAACATGCCATCCATGCCAGCCAGAGTTCATTTGTAAAAATGGTCTTTTGGAATGTAGGTATAACTCTAAAAGGCAAATGTGTAGTCAGTTCCTGTTTGTAAAGGGTAAGCATCTTGGATCTTCTTCCTGAAATAATTCCAGTGTTGTTGATTCATTTTCAGAGCTTAGAAAAGTCACTTTGGAGCAGTTGCGTAAGGACGGGGACAATGAAGGCAATGCACCCCTGGTGGCAATTTTTGGAGGCACCATGGCTCCTTGCTTGCCCATCCCCATGTGTCATAGCCCTGCCCCATCCATTGTAGCCATGCCACATCCAGCATAGCCCTGCCCCCATGCACTGTAGCCCCACCCCACGTGCCATAGCCACACCCCAGAGTGCCGTAGCATTTCCCTCCCCCTCCGTCTGCCCCTCCGCCTGCTCCCCTCCATGCACTCCAGCTCCGCCACTACTTTGGGGGAGTAGAGCTCCCAGAATTACCCAGTCAGCAATTGGACAAATGGGCATCTTGACAGGGAGATTCTAGGAGTTCATATACTCCAACTGTTCCAATGAGCAGTCCCTAGTAGGTTCATCTTAGGATCGCCATAAGTCAAAAGCAACTTGAAGGCACACAACAAGAAGTCCAATTAATCCTCTGTTGTCCTACTTTTTCAACTGCTTTTAAAATGTCCCAGTTTCTCTCTTCCTCTCCCACTTTCCTCCTTTGTCTTCAGGTTACTGTAATTACTGCAAACTGAGTTCAAAGTGGAAAAGTAGTTCATGCTCTACTAACACAGTAGCGGGGAGGGAATATCTCACCCTTTCTAGTAGGCTGAGGCAAAAGCAAATTACTGCAGCATCTCCTAGCATGTGGGTTCTCCCTCATGAATAACTTTTGCTATCCGAATCACAGTCTTATGGTTATTGCCCCCATGTGTCTCAGTTTTCATTGGTGAAATGTTGGAGGGCATGGGAATCATAGGCCCTTAAACTGTGTTCATTTGGCTTTGAAAAATGTGTCTCCTGATTTTGACTGATATTCTGAAATAATGGACTCATGGATTCTTCCATGAGGAAGAAGGAGTAAATCCTTCCCAGGCTCACAGAAGTGTTTGGTGGAGCTGTAGAGATCTGTTACTGCATTCAACAGTCACTAATGTTTCCTTACATTTGGTAAAATATATCTTCACAAATAACAAATAGCTGTAGATAATCTTGTCATCAATGATGGACTGCATGAGGGAGAACAAATTAAAACTTAATCCAGGCAAGACAGAGGTCCTCCTGGTCAGTTGAAAAGCAGATCAGAAAATAGGGATTCAGCCCATTTTAGATGAGGTTACACTCCCCCTTGAAGGCACAGGTTTGCCGCTTGGTGTAGTCCTGGACTCAGCTTCGAACCTGGAGGCCCAGGTTTCTGTTGTGGTCAGGAATACTTTTGCACATTTAAAGTTAGTGTGTCAACTGCACTCATTCCTTGGGATTGTGGATCTGGCCAACATCTGCTTTTGTTACATCCCATTTGGATTTCTGTAATACACTGTAACTTCTGTAACACATTCTAGCATGGCATAGCGCTTTGAGCATTAGACTATACCTCTGGAGACCAGGGTTCAAATCCCTGCTCATTCATGGAAACCTACCATGTGACCTTGGGCAAGTTACATGCTTTCAACCTCAGAAGGAAGTAAAAGCAACCCCCCTCTGAACAAATCTTGTCAAGAAAACCACAAGATAGCTTCACGTTAGGGTTGCCATAACCCAGAAACGGCTTGAAGGTACACAACCACAACAATGTGCTCTACATGGGGCTGCTTTTGAAGAGTGTTCAGAAATGTCAACTAGTTCAAATAGCTCCAGCCAGATTGCTAACTGGGCAGGTTACAGGAACCAAACAACTCCCCTGTTAAATTATCTCTGCTGATTCCATTTCTTTCCAGACACAACTCAAAGTATTGTTTATGACCTATAAAGCCCTATATGGCCAAGATCCAGGCTATCTGGCAGACTGTATCTTCCTCTATATGTCTTCTTGGGCCCTGAGATCAACAGGAGAGGCCCTTCTCTAAGTTCTACCACCTTCCCAAGAGTGGTTGGTGGGAATGCAAGAGAGGGCCTTCTCAGTGGCTGCCCTGAGAGTAGACTCTGGAACTCCTTTCCCAGAGAGGCCCTGCTGTCCTTCCACTGGCAGCAAAACCTATTGACAGGCAAAAGCCAACATGCTTTTAATACAGAAAGTTTTTAAAGAATGGGCTAAAGTGTGCTGTATTGTTTTAAAATGAACTTTTTAAAATAGCTTTTTAATCTTCATTGCACTTTATTCTTTCAACTGGGGATTTGAAGTTTGTTAACATTGTGATTAGTTTAATTCTGTTTTAACATACACTTTTTGTATGTTTTCAACTCTTTTGCTCTTTTAAACTGTAAACTGCTTTAAGTCCTCATTTTGGGAAGGAGACGATACAAATAAATAGGATCATAATCAACATCAAGGTGACAAAAACTATAGCAAGCTACTCAATCATGTCATCAATATTCCATTCACAGGAAGGGCCCAACATATTTTGGGAGCCTCTGCCTTTAAGTCAAGATACATAGTACCCAAGGCTGGTCAAGTTACATTGGCACCTGGAGCAGAAGACAGCACAACAGTAAACACACTGGCCTATTTGCCGTTCTTTCACACCATCAGCATTAGCTGCCTGAGGTGGCCACTTTACTCTGCCTGTGAGGCAACCCAGCTCTGTATCTTGTACAGGAAGGTAGCCTGCTCATATAGACCTGTTAACAAAGTACAAAAACAGCCATGCAGTATCTCAAACGAACAAACAAAACCTCAGCCTTTTTCTTTCACCCTCCCCCAACCTTTTCCAATGCATTCATTTTACAAGTATCTTTTCTTCTTCAAATAAAATTGGTGCATATATATCTGCTACGCAATTTGCCCCCCTTTCTAGAGCTGCTTGCCTACAACCGCAGTTTCGAAAACTACATTTAAAAGGTACTTTTTAAATTAAAAATTGTAACTCATTACAAAACTTGGAAAAGAAATTCATGCATTACATTTTTAGTAACCTGTTACATAATGTAATGTTTGCTAATTACTTTTTTCATTACTTAGAAAAACTGTAAGTTTGATAACAGGAAAAAGAAATCTCCACACAAAATATCCAACTGTGTCTGAAAAAATATTGTTATCCTGTTTACTGGGGGTCCCGGGAGGGACACCTAAATAACCAAACAATAAAACACAGTTCTGGGGAAAATTAGCTGGAGCACTCACTTAAACTAGTGAGAGGTGGGGTAACTTAGTAGGATCTTGCAACCCAGCATCTACAGGGTCAGTTCAGTCAAGCAGCCAGACGGGTTTAAAGTAATAAAAATGATGTTTTATTAAATACCCACAAATATTAAAGACACCACAGTCACACAGCTAACTAAGAAATTAGAGGTTGAATTACAGATAGAGACTTTCAGAGGAAAATGGGTGATACAACATCTGTCTCGTCATCCTGGACTTCGGGAGAGAAGCCGGGGGTGCAGAGAAGAGGCTCAGCTCGATTAGCTGAGGGGAGCTCACCAAGCAAAACAGCATCAAGACGGGATGGAACTCAGGAGCGATCCGAGGAAGGTCTCGGGATCAGGGGGTTTTATAGGGTGAATTGGGACTGCAGGCCATGCCTTACTTGGGGAAAACAATGAGTTTTGGGTGTGAGACAATGTCTCGGAAAGGTCACAACTTTGCATGATGGAATCAGAGCCGAATGAACAATAGTGTGGCCAGTATGCAAATGCGCAGCGCTTACCAGTGGACAGCACAACCTTTGTCCAGTAGCCTGCTCGGGGCAGGAAGCCTTTGTTAGTATTGCGCATATGTAATGAAGTGTTTGCCAGAGAGGTCCCTGAAGCAACAAACTGGCTATGTCTGGCCTGCCTGAGTGGAGAATGGAATGTCCAGCAATTATCTGCTTGCGCGCTTGTCCGGTGGCCTCGCAAACACGTGGAGTGGGGTGGAAGGGGAAAGCTTAATTGTTTGATATCAAAATGATACCGGGTGCTGTCTCCGGGTAGGCCTAGACTGCAGTAACAATATCCTTAAAAGTTAATATCAAAAGTGGAAAAAAACCTCAGTACCTACTGCCCATCATCCCTACTTGTTATGTCATCATTGCTGAAATGTCGTATCATCAAGCCCTTGTGACAAAATGTAAGATTTACACTAACGGTGTTATTTGTAACTAAAGCTGGTCCTTCATATTTGCAGGTTTCACTTTCATGGATTTGATTATAGCCTGCTCTCCATGTTCATGAGAATTAGGGGTGCAGGACCCTCCTGAAAGTATAAAAATCTCAAATAAGATTTTAAAAGGCCATTCCACTCCTAGGACTAACCAACCCTGGCAGTGGCAGTGGCCAATCAGCTCATGGCCCCTGTAATCCCCTCCTCCTCCTCTCTTGTCTTCCAAGTGCATCTCCTCTGCACCTTCTCTTACTTCCCACTGCAAGATCCACATGTAAGCCCTTTCCCATCTGTTCCCCTTTCTACTCCTCTAACAGCACATCCTCTGCCTTCTCTTCCAGTAATCCACCTTTAAATCTCACTTCCCATCTTCTCCCCCTTTTCCCCTCCACCAAAAGCATTCCCTCTGCCTTCTCTTACTTTCCACTCAGTGATCCACCTCTGAACCCCACTTCCCATCTTTCCCCTTTCCTCTCCTCCAGCAGCACTTCCTCTGCCTTCTCCTACTTCCCACTCCACAATCCACATTGAAGCCTCTTCTCATCTTTCCCCTTTCTCCTCTCCACCAACAGCACTTCCTCAGTCTTCTCCCACTTTCCAACCTGAGATCCACCTTTAAACCTCACTTCCCCATTTATTCCCATCTCCTCCTTCAGCAGCACCTCTTTTGCCTTCTCTTACCCTGTGAGAGGGAGAGGAAAGAGGGGAGTTACAAACTTAGGAATAATCAACTTCATGAAAGGGAAACCCATAAAACTGCAGGGTCAACTGTATTTGCCAGTTTCTCCAACCCCTGCCCCCTTACTTCAAGTGCTTCTTTTCTAAGGGAACCTTCCCTCTTGGTGGCTCCAATCAGGTCATGCAGCTCTCTGGTCTTCCTCCTCCTCCACCACCAGCCACAGCCTGGCCAGCTAAGGAGTCTGATTTCTCAGCACCACAAATCCTCTCCCATTGTCCCACACACACCCAAGAAAGGAGATGGGCAGGAGAGAAGAAGTATAGGGCCACAATGTTGACCCACTCTCTTTTCTCTCCTTTCTCTGACCTGGTTTGGACCCTGGTTGCCTGCTGTCTTCACTGTGCCTTGGCCACCTTTCCATAGACACACATTTACATGTTGATATTTGCAAGTTTTCCACCTTTGTGAGGGTCCTCTGCCTCTAACCATAGTGAATGTGGAGACCCAACCATACTTACAAGCTCTGCTAGCAACTCCTATCAGCCCCATTGCACAACTCCATTGATGAGGGACTGGGAAAGTCGTATGTCAAAACATCTGAACAGTGGCAGCTTCCATGTCATTGCAGCAGTAAGTCTGCTCTTGATTTGAGTCCAAACTTTCAAAGCGCTGAAAATCCAAGGTCCTGAATCTATCAGGGCATAGGATTCAGACTATTGGAAAGCTCCTTCAAAATTTGGATGAAAATCCTAGAGCAGTTCACATCCCACTGACCCAGAAGCAGCCAACTGCCAGTGACCTGGAGGAGTCAAAGTTCCCCATAATTCCTTTAGAGAAATGCTCCAGATTTTAGCCAGTCTCGAACAGAAATCATAGGCTGGTATCCTCCTGGTGACTTATACCAGAGCAGTGTGCTTTTCTTTTTTTTTCTGGGCCGTATACCAGCTCTGGAGAGGAAACAGAGAAAACCACTTCCTTCAGGAGAGACATCTCCTGAGCAGTTAGCAAGACCCTTACAACTGCAGCTTGCTCTGCCTTTCCCTTTGTCACTGCTATTTCTGCTGTGATTTTACCCCCGACGTCATCACCACTACCTACACCAGTGTAGTTATGCTAAACAAATGGATCTTGGCTTTAAACTTCTGTTCATGTCTCAAAAAGTACAGGAGGAGTTTCAGGAAGCAGGCAGAAGAAAAGGACACACCTTAAAGATCCCACATGTAAAAGCCATGTATGACCTCATCTTACATGTAAATTGACCACCAGCCTTTGAACAATAACTGGCAAATCTTGATGATCTGAAGATTGTCTCCAGATGCTATACTGCTGTGTTAGCTTGCTTTAGCTTGCCACGTTGTGCTCCTTGCACGAACAATTCTCCCCTCCCTTCCCCTCACTGCAATCATACATTGCAGAATCAGCTTTGTGTCAAGTCATCAAACTTTGGCTCAGCCTGCCAGTTAATCCAGATTTTAATTACACTGCAAGCATGCACCCTCGCTGACCCAAGTGCCTGTTGCTCTTTGCCAGCCATAGCAGCTGCCATAATTTTCTTGTTTATTGCTAAACTTCACATGCTCTTTATCCCTTAGAAGAAAATGTACTACAGTGAGGGACTACAAAACAGTGGAAATTTTTCAAAAAAGTTAATTAACCTGATTAATTAACTGTTTCAACCAGTGGAAACATGTGCTTGCATTGCAATAGTTTTCCATGTCCCCAGTGACTGTGAGATTAATAAAAATTATTTGTTTAACCCAACTGGTATTGAACAATCAAGGACAAAAGCCAACATTGCACAATACATATGCAACTATCCTTTTGCTCATCACAAAATCTTACTGGTATGTAATATATATAGATATTATTATATAGATATTCTTGAGGCTTATGTCTACTTAGGTATGTAATATATAAAAACCCAAGAACCATGTCATAATCACAGACTCAAAATTCATTCTTTTTCATGTACTAGTGTGAACCACATGTTGTTGAGGGTGTTTAAATGCCATTTCCTCTGTTTTTTGGCAAACTATTTATTTGTACTTTTACTGAATTTCTATCCCACTTTTAATTTAAAAAAAAACAACTCTCAAGGCAGCTAACAGTCTCATTACAAACAAATTAAGCAACACAACCAATTAAAATTATCATCAAAAACAATTTAAATAATAAAACCATTAAAATCACCATCAATAACCATCAAAACAGTTTTGAAAGTCAATTTGAAGAGATATCTGGAAAACAAGACTGATGTGTGAATAGGATAGCTCACAGTGTGGCTCACTATGGCTCCTAGTTCAGCTCCCAAACTCCTCGTACATTGCAAGCCCCCATCACTTTCCTCAAATATTGTTCATAAAATAGAGAATTGTGTTCCCAATATCCTTCTGGAGGAGCATTTCTCCATTGGAAGGATTCCACAGACCCATTTTCATGTACTTGGGGCCCTTATGGGCATTTACCAAATACAGAAGTGACCAATTGGTCGCGTTCAGATTTGGACCAATGAGTGGTTGTCACATGGGGGTTGCAGGGGGTAGTGCAAAATGGGGTGAGGATGGCACCTTGACTTTCTGAAGCTGCCTACCTCTAATGTGACACACATAGCCACTTCTCACAGTCTGATTTCTCTATAAGGCCCATAATTAAATTATTTTCCAGAATTCTTTCAGCTGTGAATTAGAATGTTTGAATATTCACACTTGTTCTAGGTATTCACTGAATATTTCATACCAATAGCACAGGTGATGATCATTCAGTTCATTATTTCACCTGGATATTTAAGAATACCCAGCATGATCTTAAACATTATTCTCCTCATACGATTATAATGGTGTTAAGTGGAAACAGAAATGTTTGGTAGCTTTAATAGCTCTGTCGCATTCCCAGAAGGCACATGTTGGAAGGCAAACATTTGTTGGTAGCTAGTCTGCTAAATCTGCATAGCCTTCCTGCAAAATTTGGAGTTCTAGTTTTGTGCCTACATGTCAGATTCATTAGTTTGCGTGTTTTCTCAGTGGTGGCTCCTTCAGTACAGGCATTCAAGGACACCTTGAAAACTGATACTGATCCTTAAATCAATTGATGGTTGTGTGAGCTGTGACATTTTTCTCATATGTCTATCAGTGGTGACTTGTGCTGATTTACATATTCTGCCTAATGTTCTCTTGCAATTTGTGTATGTTGTTTATAAGTGCTTGACCCTAAATTAACTAATCAAATACTAGTTGAGAGGATCTGGTTTCTCCTTCTCTTCTGTTTGCACACCAGCCAACCAGATGGGAAGACCACTGCAGGATTATTAGAGCAATAACACTTTTCTCTTAGTGTCCCCCAGTAACTGTCATTCAGAACAAACTAAGCCATGTTGATTGAAGGATTCTGGGAGCTATGGTCCAAATAAGTAATTTCCCCATTTCAGAGGCCAACTTCCTCTAATGCTCCACCCAATATAGATTCTTTATACCTAGTAACCATCAATAGCCTTATCCTCCATGACACTGTATAAAAGCTATGTTGTTGTTCTTGAAATTCTTATAACCCACCTTATATCAAAGATCTCAGGGTGGCTTACAGATAGCATTAAAGAAGTTGAACAATTTAAAATAATAGAATAATTAAATAAGCTAGAACATATTAAAAAACAATATTAAGTTAAAAATAAATGTAAAAGTTTTTAAAACTATGTACACTATATTTGTGAAGACTTGATGTCCACAGGCTTTGAAGAACAGCATAAATGACATGGGGGTTGGCACCAGCTGGGCCTCCAGCAGGAGGGCATTCCACATTTGGGGTGCTATGGCCAAGAAGGCCCTTTTCCAACACAGTGCATTGATCTCACTGATGGGACATGGAGGAGCCTCTCCCCAGCAGATCCTAATGCCCAGGTAGGCACATATGAGGTGGTCCCGCAAGGTCCTAAGCCCTTTAGGTCTTTCAATGTCATCATGGGCACCTTGAATTCAGACCAGAAACATATTAGCAGCTGGTGCAATTCTTTTAAGACTGTCAGTGGTGGGCGGTGGTCAAGCAGACACAGGACGAGCGGCTGGAGTGGCAGCGTTTATTGCACAGCCAGTAAACAGAGGGTTACAGCACCCCCCACAGATGAGCCTTAGCACGACATAAACAGTCCCAAACACAAGGCACGCCTGAATGTACAAGCAGGTTATTTCTGAAAACAAAGGAGGGTTACTTCACCCACACGCAGACCAAGTGCTCAGCTGGCAAGGAGGCTGGACGTGGTCACTGGCGGGAGGGGCTGGATCCAGACACAGGCGGAGGAGAAGGCGGAAGGCCAACGGTTGTTGCTCCGTGGCTCTCCCCACCCAGCACCTGTCTTAAGTAGTCCCCTGGGCTGGCAGTGACCAATCCGGCATCAGCTCACAGCTGAGGGCTCCCAGCTCGGCTCACAGCTGGGAGCTCTCAGCCCGGAGCCATTTCTCCATCAGCCGCCAGGACTGGCGGACTGCTTCTTTCCCTTGTCGCTGCTGCTGGAACATGGGAAGAGGGCTGGCAGTTTCCTCCGAGTCAGAGCCGCAGGTGGGCAGAGACCCCGGGCTGGGACTGGAGCCCGCCTCCCCCGGCGAGCCGCCCCTGGTGCTGCCAACGGGGCTGTTCGCATCGGCAGCGCCCTCCAAGGCGTCCAGGCCCCCCCCCCGCGTCGGCAGCAACCTCCGAGGCGTCTGGGCCTTCCCCCGCATCAGCGGCCTTCGAGGCATCCAGGCCTTCCCCGTGTCAGCGGCGACCTCCGAGGCGTCCGGGCCCTCCTCCATGTCGGCGGCGGCCCCCGGGACAACACCGAGCTCAGACGAGCCCAGGCCCATGACAAAGACTAGCATTCTGTGTTTACTATATGGTATTCTAGTCAGCAGTCAAACTGCAGCATTTTGCACTAGCTACAGCTTCTGAGTCTTCTCCAAGGGCAGTACCATACAGAGTGCATTACAGTAGACTAATTGGAAGGTTACCAGTGCATGGCTAGGTTATCTCTGTCTAGAAAAGACTGGAGTTGACACACCAGTCGAAGATGGCACCAAGCACTCTGAACCACAAAGCCTAATCAGAGTCCACTTGGGCCTCCAGTGACAGGGATGGATCTAAGAGTACTCCCGAACTATGCCCTTGGTCATTCAGGAGGAGTGCAGTCTCATCCAGGACTGGCTGTTTACCCAGTTTCTCGACCCAAGAACCATCAATCCATGGACCCTGCATCTTATTGGGATTCAGCTTCAGTTTATTGGCCCTCATCCAGACCATTACAGCATCCAGGCACTGATCCAGGTACAGATCCAACTGACTCTGATAAGGAGAAATAGAGCTGGGTGTCGTCAGCCTACAGATAGCACTCCACTCTACATTCCCTTATGACTTCATCCAGAAGTTTCATGTAGATATTGAACAGCATGGGGGATGGCATTGGGCTGAACAGGAATCTCCCAATTCTGCTTTCTTGAACCAGCCCTCTAGATAAGTATGGAAACACTTTAAAACAGTGCCTCCTACTTCAATCACCCTGGCCCAGTATGGTATCATGATGAATAAAGCGCCTGAGTGATCCAGGAAGATCAACAGGATGGCACTTCCTCTGTCTTTCCCCTGAAGAAGGTTGTCAATCAAAGCAACCAAGGTTGTCTCGATACCATACCCTGGCCTGAAACCAGACTGAAAAAGATCCAGATAATCTCTTTCCTCAAAGAACTCTTGAAGTTTCCAAGCCACCACACACTCAAGCACCTTGTCCAAAAAGGGAATATTTAAGCGAATATAGTTTTGATATCAAAAGAAGGTCGAGATTTGACTGATGTGAAAAATTATAGAAACATTGGAGAATAGTATTGTATATGATAACGACAGCACGTATTGAATATGCAAAGGTATGGAAAATGCAGATAATACTTACAGTTGAACAATGGTGGGGGACTTTTATGGAAAATAAAGGTGTTGATATAGTATCACAGAGACTGAAAGGGAAATCAGATGATGAAATTCAGAAGGAATGGCAAATTGTCGAGGAGGGCGGGGAGGTCTTTATAAGAAGTCATTAATTCATGGTATTATCTAAAAGTAAATGGTGAAGAGATGTATTGGTGTATTGATATCATGAAGCTTGTTATGGAAAATGAAATGCAATGTACCAACATAATAGATGGTAAAGCAGTACAGGTGAGAAAACTATGAAAAATCATTGAAGATGAAATCTGAATTAGTTTGGAAGAATCAAATGATATTGCAAGTGAAATAACAAGAAATGTATGTTTTTATTTGTTTTGAAACTTTAATAAAATGATTTAAAAAAAACAAACACAAAGGGAATATTTATAATCACACAGTTGTTCCCCTATCCTTCTGGGTCCAGGGAGGTCCTCTTCAGGACCGAGCTGGTCAATACACTTCTGCTAGATTTTATCAGCCAGGACGGGCAAGCATTGAGCTTACATGAGGTAGGCTGAACTGCTTCAAGCATTCTATCAACATCATCAAGCCTCAATAACTGAAACGGATCCCATGAAAATTGTCCAGATGGTGTACTGGATACCTCCTTAGGCTCTGTAACCAGTGTGGAGTTCTGAGCAAATGAGAGCAACTTTTTCATCAAAGTACCAAACAGATTTTTCACAGCATGTTACCATGGGTTGCATTCCTGAGCTCTCTGGGCCTGTATCCAAAAGACTCCTCACTGCTTGAAATAATCCTACTGGGTGGGAGATTGAAGATGCAATCTTTGTGATGTAATATGATTTTTGGCCTGTGTCACTGCTGCATAGTAGGCACAATGAAGGATCTTACTGATATCTGATTGCATTCACTTTGAGATCCATGCCATATGCACTCTAGCTATCATCTACCCTCTCTCTACATCTTGTAGATGCTGATCCCACAGTTTAGCTATGTGATGTATGAAGTACTTTTCTTCACCCACTGGCAGATGGTGGCTTCCATGTCAGTGGGGAAATGAATTCACAGTGTGAGCCCTTTCATATTGCCAATTCTGGAGCTATGATTCCACTTTCCTTACCATGGCAACATGCTATGAAGTCCTGGGATTTGCATTTTTTTGGGGGAGAGGGGTGTTTTAGAAGCAAAAGAGCTCTAGTGTTTTACCAAACTACAAAACCTGGATTCCATAAGATGCAGCCATGTAATTAAAGCATAGACATAGTGGTATAATTGTGAAAAAGGCCTCGTGTTTTAGTTTGAATTTTAGAGTGAACCTATTTTGGCAATAGGGTTCATCATCTTGGATATCTCTTTTAAAGATCAGACTAAAACTCAGAGCAGATTCGTTGCTTCACTGATGTGGAAGCAATCAGCTGCCAGTGCCATTATTCTTCCAGCATGATAGATGATGACTCTGAGGTTGACGAGCAATTGATTGTGCCAGAAACAAAGCCAGTGATAGACCAAACTATCTTGGAAACCTGGACAGATTGGAGAGCTGGGCCAAGGCTAACAAAATGAAATTCAACAGAGAGAAGTGTAAGGTCCTACACTTAGGTAGGAAAAAACGAATACAGAAATACAGGATGGGGAACACGTGGCTGGATAGCAGTACATGTGAAAGGGATCTAGAAGTCTTAATAGACCACAAGCTGAACATGAGTCAGCAGTGTGATGCAGCAGCCAAGAAAGCCAATGCAATTCTCGGTTGCATCAATAGGAGCATGGTGTCTAGATCAAGGGAGGTACTGGTACCACTCTACTCTGCTTTGGTTAGGCCTCATCTTGAATACTGTGTCCAGTTTTGGGCACCCCAATTCAAGAAGGACATGGTCAAGCTGGAGCAAGTCCAGAGGAGGGTGACCAAAATGGTGAGGGGCCTTTAAACCATGCCCTACGAGGACAGACTTAGAGAGCTGGGTATGTTTAGTCTGCAGAAGAGAAGGTTAAGAGGGGATATGATAGCCATGTTTAAATATTTGAAGGGATGCCATGTAGAGGAGGGAGTGGGCTTGTTTTCTGCTGCTCCAGAGAACAGGACAAGGAGCAATGGATTCAAGCTGCAGCAAAGGAAATTCCACCTGAATCAGGGCTGTCCAGCAGTGGAATATGCTGCCTCAGAGTGTAGTGGAGTCTCCTTCTTTGGAGGTTTTTAAGCAAAGGCTGGATGGCCATCTGTTGGGAATGCTTTGAGGGTGTTCCTGCATGGTAGGGGGTTGGACTGACTTGCCCCTGTGGTGTCTTCCAACTCTACATTTCTATGATTCTATGATTCTATGAACACCCCCATCAGCTGAAAGACAAGCTGAGACAGAGTTGCTGCAACCAGTGCCAGTGGGAGAGGGGACCAGCAATGATTTAGAGGAATTAGATTCACCTTTCCCCCCACCCCATCGCCCAATCACAGAGGAGACAGAAACAAGGTAAGCCATTTGGACAAGACTGAGAAAACAGAACAATGATGAGTAATACCTGTTTTTGTTAGCATATAAGTCAGTCCGCGTGGATTGATGTTTGCTTGTAGCAAATCACTACTCAAGGGCTCTATTGGTCCTTTTGGACTGACCTCTGGCGTTCTTGACCTTTTGGATTTGACCACAACTTTGGCTTGGCTCAATATTTCTCCTTGATTGTTTACATTGAACTCCTCTCACTGCCTCCTCCTCTTGGACACGTACTATCACCTTCCTTCTTTTGCTGGCAGAAAGGCATGGGCAGGGAGTTGAACTCTGACATCCTGAGTTGTCCTTGTTCAAGCTTCAGTGGACAACTCTGCGGGTAGAGTCCTATCATTTGGCTCCAACTAAGTGGATCCATTGCATCAATTATTGTCTGTGAATCATCCTGTGGGTAAATCCCATTTGTTTAATGGCCGAGTCTAGTTTTGATTAACAATAGGATTTGGGCTTGCATTGTAGTGTTCTGAGAGAAGCAGACTTGCTCCAGTGTGTATTATTTTATACTTGTAGGGAAGTGAAAAAAATATAGGAAAATAAGGAGATTCTTGACTTCAAAATAATTTTAAGAAATCAGAATTTTTCTCTGGGTACCAGAAATCTCCACCAGGTAAAGAAAATATCTACACTGCAGCACTAAACAATCCTGCTGCCCCATGAGATTTTAGGCTTGCTTCTAAAGTTAGATTCCTATTAGGTTAGTGATATGAAAAATCTAATGGGTTGTCTGTAACAATTTAAGCTATTGTGCAAACAAGTAGGGAGTGAAGGGGGAATATCTTGCTTATACATTTCAGAAGCTGTGCTTTGGATCATGCTGCACTCCTCCTCCCTGTAGAGCTGTTTTTACTTGCTGTCACAATGAATGAACTCAGCACTATATTGTGTAACAGGCCTCTCCGTATAATTTTGATATAGTGCTATTCATTTGGAGTGTCAAAATGGGAAGGAAAATGAATGGATTCCTTTTTTACTGTGTCTCAGTCCTTGAAACGCAGGGAGGACTCTTTATTATTAGATAATTTGTGATCATGGGGAATGAAAACAAGGAATCAAAAGGGGGAATTGTACCAAAGGTTGCAAATAAAGATTTCATAGATCAATTCTGACACATATATCAAATTGCAGCCATGTTGTGTCCTGGGGACTGAAGTTAAATTATGGCTGTGCAGACAGATGTTCAGTCAAGATTGTATTCCCTGTCTCCATGTGTTCCTTTTGTTTTTTCCTGATCTTTGTGTGTTCACTGAAATATATGAACTTGTACTGGCTTTACCACAGGTAGAGTGAGCCAACTGCCTCAGGCAGCAGACACTGAGGAAGAGCAGAACTGCAGCTTCTTGGCTGTACCTTCTGAACACTTCACCTGTTGTCTACTGCTAGAGGATGGAGCATAGCACACAGTCTGTCCTGGGTCACCTAAGCTAGTCTTTCGGCTCTGGTATGGTTGGAAGTTTGATTATTTTTAATGCTGAAGTTTCAACTGCCAGGTCCATCAGCTGTTGTACATGTGGGGGTGGGTGCCATCTTATCCTTCACTTTGAGCAGTAAACTTTGGGTGTGTAGCTGTAAACACAACAAGGAACCCTGACTTCAGCAGCACAAGACTTTTGCTGTTGTTCACCCATGAAACCTTCATTTTCTTAATGTTTGGCAATGAACCTGGAGCTCTCAGCGTGCGTAATGCCTTAGGGAGGCAACAGAAATATAGGTTTCTAGGTGACTCACTTCCCAGAACAAGTAGAGAATATAGCCTTCTGCTCATCCTTTTTCATCTGGTGCGCTGCTAAGGGTTTTGTTGCTGCTTTCTGCTGATAGTTTCATTTTGTGTTGTTTTATTACCACTGGGTTTTTTTTCTCCTGTTTGTTTACATTTCTTTTGTTTCTAACATGCCTATGCATTCTTCAAAGTGATGTGGTTATTAGGCAGCCTAAAAGTAATGAGTAAACAAGCATTGGTTCATTCCCAAAACAATCACCTGGCCAGACTGTGGAATTTTATTGATATCTGTAATTACAGGTTTTCCTGAGAACCACACCTAGGCTTTCTCAGGTCATATGACAGGTCTTGACTTAGCTCACATTCATATTGCCCCAGTTTAGCAGGTAAGAGACAGATCTCTTTATCTGCATTAGCCATATGTCTTTTCTAGTTATGCATCATACAATCTCTCTTCCTTTCAAACACACACACTCACATGTTTCTAACTGAAAATCAGAAAAAATATATCAGTTGTAAGAAGTACTCGATATAAAACATGACTAAATCAAAATAACGCACTAGTACTTGTAAAACAAACCAACATCATAACAACAACTAAGAGCTTATTTTGGTAACAGCCACCCCAAATTTTGCAGACTTTGCTGTTAACAAGCAGAAATACTAGTCTTATTTTAGACTGTCAGATTTTCACAGTACACATAGGCTGAGCAGTACCAGCATAGAGAATTTGCTTATTTCTATTAGTCTATTAAACATATTTCTATTCTGCTTTGCAACTGAGAGTCTCAGGGCAGAGTACAGCAAATAAAACACAATGCAACAATTTAAAGCACTTGAAAATAACCCAAAAAAGAGGAATCAGTCAATCAACTTTATTATGATCACAGATTGGTCAGACTGACTGACTGATTGATCCAATAAAATAAAACCTGCAATGCAAGAGACCATTCAAACCCAAGCTGTGATCACTTGGCCTCAGACATATGGGTGGGCAGCCACATTTAACTTGGTGCTGAAATTAAGCCAGTGTTGTCACCAGGCAAGCCTCCAAGAGGCAGGCATTCCACACCCTAGGCATTACAGCCAAAAAAGCTCCCCTTCTATGCTACATGCATTATAGTGTAGTGCTCCCAAGAATGGAAGACAGAATACCCTCTCCAGCAGACTGTGATAGACAGAAGTGTTATCTTGGATACTCAGGTCCCAAGATATTTGAGGCTTTGAAAGTTATCACCAGAACCTTGTAGGAGGCACCTATCTATGAGGAACCACCACCACTGCCAGCATGTTCAGCATGGTCAAGATCCCACCATGAGGTCAGGAAGAAGGTGCTATCACACCAGATGTGATGCACAGGTTATATTTATTATTGATTGCTGACATCATCTATACTTCAGGCTTTCCTGTTACCCTGAGCTTAGTTGGATTATTCCAAGTAGTCGTAGTAGCAGTAGAATGTGAGTCTGCATTTGTGCTGATTTTTCCAACAACAATAAGTGAGTTATCACTGCATACTTTCCAACTGTCCAAATTTGGCAGGTACAATCCTGATTAGTGCTCTGTCAACCCAGTTTTTCAGATGCTTTTAAAATATTCCAATTTCTGTCTCCTTATTTCACTTAACTCCTTTGTCCTCAGCTTTCTTCCATTGTTACAAACTGGGTTCAAAGTGAAAAACTGGTTTGCACTCTATTAACTCAGCAGGGGGAGAGGAGAGGCAGAAGGGCAAAATGTTAACCTTCCCTGTAGACTCAGGCAAAAGCAAACTGCTGCAGTCTCTCATAGCCTGTCCATTTTTCCTCATTAAAAACTTTTGCTACTTTGATCACACACAATCGGACATATGTGTTCCAGCTTTCTTCTGCAAAGTATTCTGGGATGACTTGACCTTGAGTGGACCATTAAACCTAGTCACTTTTTAAAAAAATGTGTTCCTAGTGGAGGAAGAAGAAAAGCTCTTAGAATTTTTGTTGATAGGAAGCAAAATGGCTGCCCACAGATCTGGCCTTTTCTTAGAGTATTGCTCCCATGATGAATATCTGCACTTCAGAGTTTACCACAGTTTCTCAATGCTTCTGGATGAAAACAAATTTTCTTCATATGTAAGAACGAATATTAGGGGAAAAGATTCTAATCTAGCTTTCATCTGACATGTTGATTTTTTTAGGTGCTGGAATTTTAATTTGTTCCATTATTATTGTTGAAGAAATCATTCAGTCGTACAGATTCCCAGCCTCCCACCATTCTGAAATGATCTACTCTAATTAAGCTTTTCCTTCCTCAGAAGAATGAACATTGGGCCAGTTTTTTTTTCCTTGCAAGCAATCATGGAAGCGAGAAGCCTTACTGTTGTCTTTGAAAGGGATTAAGAACTGCCCAAACTTCTCTTTAATTTGTACATACAATGTATGTATGGACTGGAACAGCCATGCTGTGAAAGTGAGGCGTTATTGTGGCTGTTTCAGTATGTGTGTGAAAATACTGCAGGGTAGGGAGTTTGTTTGGGTGGAGATTAAGGTTTCCAGGGCTGGGATTCTCTCTCCCAGCCTCAGAACAAATGAAGATATCCCAGGGCAAAAATGCTGCCTTGAAAGGATTTTGATTCTTTATTGCATGCTGCTGGGCTCTACTGTAGTAAGCTGCTTCAGACTCTGCACAGAATCTACTTGTCCTGGCTATCTCCAAATAGGAATACTGACCTGACTTCGGGTCTTTCCATACTACATTATTATACTGCTATTATTCCACTTTCCATATCCTAAGGAATCCTGGGGTTTGCAATTTAGGGGGAGGCATTTAGAATTCTCAGCCAGAGAGCTCTTTGGCTTCAGCAAACTACAACTACAGCAAACCCAGAATTCCACAGGATGTTGAAAGTGGAATAATAGCACTATAACAGTGTACGGCAGAAATGGCCTGTGAATTTAGGGCCCTTAACACCACATAGTTTTAGCATTGTGATTCCACGTTAACTGCCATGGCTTTATTCTGTAGAATCCTGAGGTGTGTAGTTTGATGGGGCTCTAGTTCTCTGGCTATGAATTGTGAATACCCTTTCCTAAACTGAACATCCTAGGACTCCATAGGATGTTCCCATGGTGAAGTGGAATTATGGTGCTATAATTGTATGTTTTGAAAAGTGTTCGTTGGCCCAGTGTGGCTTATGAGAAGCTGTTTCTAGTTAAGAGCTGTTCCAATCAGTTCATGTCAGGATGAGCTGGATTCACCTGTGTGTGCAGATTGTGAAAGTTACTTTTTTGTTAAGCACTCATGCTCTGTGAATGTTCTGTTTTGATAAAAGTAAAGCTTTGGAAACCTAATAACACGATTGATTGATTGATTGATTGATTGATTTAATATCCTACCTTTCTCTCAATTTAGGACTCAAGGCAGATCACAACATAGTTTAAAACAAAATGGAGCTAAGAACCTATCCTAATAATAAAAACAATTAAAGAAACCATCTTATTAAAAGCAGCAGTAACACAAAACTGTTTAAAAGCATGTGAAAATACATCAGTGCTCAGTATACCAATATATCCTCTTCTTCCTGAATTCCATAAAAAAAAACTGCAAACAGATCTAAAAATGCATATAAAGAAGACGTGAAGAACTTAAAATGCAAGCTTTTCATGTCAAGAAGGGAGCGGGCATGTGTTCTGCTGCTCCAGAGACTAGGGCCCTTTCCGCACCTTACCTTCTTCCGGCACTGCTGTGCGGGGATCGTGCAAGCAGCCTCTGGTGAGAGGCTCTTGCATCCGGGGTCCTTCAGCTCCACACGAGCTGCCTGCTCATGCGAGAGCCCCACCTCTTCCTCCAGCAGTGCAGCCTGGGACCTTCCCAGGCTGCGCTGGAGCAGGAAGCGTGACCAGTGCAGCTCCGGAGGCTCCGCACTCCAGATAAGTGCACGTGGGGCCTGGGAGCAATGCGCAACCATGCACCATTTTCGGCTTCTAGCGGAAAATGAAAAGGTGCATGATCAGCGCCTGCTGGCCCCTGGAGCATCATGTGATTGAGAGTGCATTGTGCAGATTGCTCCTCACAATCACGCAATGCTCCAGGTGCCCTTTCGCATGGGCCTAGGACAAGGAGCAATGAATTCAAGCTGCAGGAAAGGAGATTCCACCTGAACCTCAGGAAGAACTTCCTGATGGTCAGAGCTGTCCGGCAGTGGAATATGCTGCCTCGGAATGTGGTGGAGTCTCCCTCTTTGCAGGTTAGCAGATGGATAGCCATCTGTTGGGAACGCTTTGATGAGTGTTCCTGTATAGCAGGGGGTTGGACTCGATGGCCCCTATGGTCTCCTCCAGCTCTATGATTCTACGATTCTAAGCCTAAACATGGCAAGTCTCATTGACTTTACTATTCCCAGTGTACCATTGTTGTTGTTGCATGCCTTCATGTCATTTCTGACTTATGGTGACTCTAAGGCCCTTTCTGCATGGCATTTGCCATGCGAAAGAGTGCCTGGAGCATTGCACTATTGTAAGGAGTGATCTTCACGATGCACTCACAATTGCGTGATGTTCTAGGGGCCAGCAGGGGCCAATCTCGTGCCTTTTCATTTTTGGATGGAAGCCAAAAATGGTGTGCAATCGTGCATTGCTCCCGAGCCCCGTGCGCTATTACCTGGCGTGCGGAGCCTCTGGAGCAGAGCCGGTCATGCTTCCTGCTCCAGTGCAGCCTGGGATGGTCCCAGGCTGCACTGTGGAAGGAAGAGGTGGGGCTCTCACATGAGCAGGCAGCTCATGCAGAGCTGAAGCGGCAGGGATGCGAGAGCCTCTCACTGAAGACTGCTCGCGTGATCCCCGCTCCCCAGTGCCGGAAAAGGTAAGGTGCAGAAAGGGCCTAAGACTTATGGTGACCCTAAGGCCAACCTATGATGGGGTTTTCTGTGTGACACACCGAAGGTCACCCAGTGGGTTTCCATGGCCGAGTGGGGAATCGAACCCTGGTGGTACTGATCCCTTAATTATTTTATGCTACAATCCTGCACGTATTTCATTGTTGTGTGGCTTCAAGTATGGTGACCCTAAGGCACATCTATCATGGGGTTTTCTGGGGCTGAGAGTACATGATAAGCCCATGGTCACACAGTGGGGTTCCATGGCTGACAAGAAATCAAAGCCTGATCTCCAGAGTCATAATCCAACATTCAAACCACCATACCATGCCAGCTTTTACTTACTTGGTATTAAACCTCACTGAACTCAAATGAGCATAAATAATACAGAATAGAATAGAATAGTAATCAAAAGGATCACACTTAGTGATTTTGGAACTCATGGTGCTCAAATTCTATGCCTCTGTTTCTTATCCAGTCACCAGTTTACTAAAGCTGTTTGACTCCTAAGAATAAGAAAAAAAAATTAAGATGACTCAGAATACTAACCATCTTGGTCTAGCTGAGTATTAGTTATTTTTAAGGATTTGTTTTATTAAAGGGTTATTATATGAAGTTTGTTAAGAGGTTATTAGAGAAAGAGTCCTTCTGTCAAGCCAATAGGATATCTTTAGTAACACCTTCCCCCCGCCGCCACCCATGGTTAATAGCAGAGAATCAGAGAGTGTAATTGTTTTACCAACAGAGTTCACATAACGGGTGTGGGAGGCAAAATGAGGCCCTTGCTCCTCCAAATAAAAAATTTGCTCTTCAATAAAAACTTCCTTCACTTCTGAAATTGCTAGAATTGAGGTCCCTTAAAACTTCAGCTTAATATTTGATATATACAGTTTAGGCATCCAAAGGACAGGGACAAGGGAATGCACCACAGCAAATAAAATAATTCTTGGTGTGAATGATTTTCAGCATCTCTGCAATGCTAGAAATTTAAGGACTGATGGAAGATTTCATGGGAGGGGGCAGAATTCTTATTTGAGTATGATAGTGCTCTCATTTTGCCCTCTTCCAAAGCTATACCCCTAGAAGGGGCAATAGGTATGAACAGTCTGGCAATTTCATCCTAAAACTAAAGCTGTAACCCTACACACACCAGACCAGAATTCTATAGAATTGCACTGTTAATATACCAGTGTATACATGCTTAAAATGGGGCACACAAGTACCATGTCAAAGAATATACCATGTTTGATGAAGCAGTGTGTTTTAAGGCAAGGGAAACAGTGGCAAACTGGATTAAACTTTGCAGGGTAGACACATTGTAGGGGTATCAGCTAGAGCTTTCTCCAAACAGAGATAAAATGAGCAATAGAAACACTTACCAGAAGTTAAAATGCACTTTAATGCCCTCAGTTCTGATGCACCTGGAGATAACTGAGTGACAATATATTAATGGTTCTGGAAGTGACACTAAAGAGAGCTTTCCTAGCAGAGTAGAGGGAAAGAAACAGGGACCAGAATAATCCCAAAATGTGCAAAGCAAAGATAATTGCACCCTCAGCTAGGAAATCCTGAGCATATTACTAGAAATCATCAGCAACCATAATCCTGTACCAACAAAGTTAGATTAAGGAACACTGATTGGCCTAAATACTCTAAATGTACTAGATCCTGTCTGATCATAGAAGCTAAGCAGAGTCAGCTCTGATTAGCATGTGGATAGGAGACTGCCAACAAATACCAGGTGCTGTAGACTATATTTCAGAGGAAGGAACTGGCAAAACCACCTCTAAGTATTTCTTGCCTCAGAAAACCCTATGAAATCTATGGCACTGCCTTAAGTCAACAGATGACTTGAAGGCACATGCACACATAGTACGAAAGAAGCCTGGAACCTCAGACAAGAGGTAGGAAATTTGCAAACTCCATGTTCTTGGACTGCAGCTCTTATCAGCCCCAACCAGCATAGGTAATGGTGAGGAATAGTAGTCCCACAATATCTGGATGGCCACAGATTGCCTACTCCAGTTTATAGAGATCAGCATAAGATGTATTAATACCGCTGGAAGTATGGGCACACATGGGGAGCTTTGCTTTGCAAGTATCTAGAAATTATGTTTGTTTATTACTGTAAATATAAGTATGTTTGTATACTGACAATTTTAGATTGTACTAACCATGGTTAGCAGAAGATTGATCACATCCTTGTGGTGCTTTCATCACAGGCTGCTCCAAAACTGCATTTCTTTCTCATTTGTTCAGCCTCAAAAGGATACTGAACAAACTGGAATGCACCATCAGGTAGCAAAAGGACACAACACTGATCTTTCTTTGGGTTCCCATTATCCTGATGCTACTATTATGTGTAATTGTAATGTAACAATTCTCAAAAACACAATACTGAATAACTTGCTACCCATTTCAACAAAGCTAGAGAATGCTGTGTTTTAGGACCAGAATTCCCAGAATTCCTAACCAGTATCCCATGGGGATTCTAGGAACTCTATTCCCCCCCACCAAAAAAATCCTTTCTCATCTTTGAATTTAAATAGTGGCACACATAACTATACTAGATGTTTCCCAGGTGTAGCTTACTTGAAAATGGTTGCAAATAAGAGGCAAAACAATAAATCCAGCAAACTTTCAGAGAGATTTGCTTTCAGCTTTTATGAACTGAGAGAATAACCCTGAGCCTGTCTTTCCCAAGCGCTTGCCTACAGCTTTAGAAACAGATGTCTGTCAAATGGAGTGTAAAAGTTTAAACACCCACATGGTACAATGACTGACTACATTGTAGTTTGAATTTTTAAGAAAACCAAAGCTACTGTACAGGTGTTTACTTTTTTTAAAAAAAAAACTGGAATAGCTATATACACAGCCTCTTTCAGGAGTTGCTTACCCACAAAATGCTGTGATAAAAAGCTGGACTTTGTGTCTTGTTTATATCATAGCAGCTCAATTTTCCTCTCCACTTTTCTATATGAAATTGTAGAGACCTTGACTCAGCCCTTAATCCAAATGGAAATACAACCAAGAAATCAGTCTAAGGCCCTTTCCACACCTTATCCTTTTCGGGCGCTGGGGTGCTGGGATCGCACGAGCAGCCTCCAGCAAGAGGTTCTCACATCCCTGCTGCTTCAGCTCCACACGAGCTGCTTGCTCACGTGAGAGCCCCTCCTCTTCCTTCCGCAGTGCAGCCTGGGAATTTCCCAGGCTGCTCTGGGGCAGGAAGCGTGACCGGCGCTTCTCCGGAGGCTCTGCACACCAGGTAAGTGCGCGCAGGCCCAGGAGCAATGCGTGATCATGCACCATTTTTGGCTTCCAGCCGAAAATGAAAAGGTGTGCGATCAGCACCTGTAGGCCCCTGGAGCATCATGCGATTGTGAGTGCGTTGTGCAGATTGCTCCTCATAATTGTGCTCCAGGTGCCCTTTTGCATGGCAAATGCCATGCGGAAAGGGCCCAAGATTTGGAGAGGTAGCTATGAAGGAAGTAGATAAGATGCTCAAGTGTAAAAACATATCATTTAATATCAGAGTGAGAACCATGCATAAATTATGAACTGATTGTTTTATATGTATGTTTTTAAACTGATATTATGTCCTTTTAATTGATTATATAATCTTATCTGGTGTTCCTGTTTTTGTCTGTGTTATACATCTACTTGCTGCTGTATTTTAATCTGATGTTCCCTGTGTTGATTGATAGGGAGAGGTACATAGGAAATAATACCAACAACACATTCAACATACAAGTTAAACAGATAGGGTTATAAAATTCAGCCTTGCCTGAACCCCTTTGCCAATTGGAAACCATTCCTTTTCTCCATATTCTGTCCTGACAGTATCTTCTTGTGCTGAATACATCAGGACAATCAAATGTCCATAAAGAGTAATCCATAGTTTTTTCATGATCTACACAGTCAAATGTCCATAAAGAGTAATCAATAGTTTTTTCATGATCTACACAGTCAAAGGCTTTGCTATAATCTATAAAACAGAGGCTGATTTTCCTCTGAAATATTTGGTATGCTCCATTACCCAATATATGTTTTCAGTAAGGTCTCCAGTGCTTCTTCCTTTCCCTGGGTATCTGGCATTTCTTGCTCCATATATGGTAAAAGTATTTGTTGCAGAATTTTGAGTATCACTGTGCTTGCATGGGAAATTAATCCTTGGTGTCCTTTTTCTTGGGCACTGAAATGTATATCGAGTATTTCCAACCTGTAGTTCATTTTTTTGTTTTCCATATTGGTTGATAGATTTTAATTAGAACTAGAGTAGATTCCATCTCTGTAGCTTGAAGCAGCTCCACTCGTATGCTGTCTGTTCCTAGCGATTTATTTCTCTCAAGTGCCCTGAGTGCAGCTTCCATTTCACTTTATAAAATGTAGATTCATCTTCAAATGGTTCTTCCTTAAATGAATCTATCATCTTTTCATCTCTTTTATATAGTTTTTCAGTATATTGTTCCCATTGTCATTTTATTTCTACTTGGTCACTTAATGTGTTTCCCTGCTGGTCATAGAGCATCCCCAGTCTTGGTTTAAATTTCCATTTGTTTTTTCAGATCTTATAGAAGAGGTTTTCTGTTCTTCCTCTCTCTCTCGGGATTGATTATTATATTAATTTTCTTTATCCCTGTGCACAAGTTGTTGAACAGTTTTATAGTTCTGACTCTATTTAGATCCCCTTTTACTTTTGCTTCTTATCTATTCTTGACTGCTTGGAGAGTTTCATCTGTCGTACACTGAGGCTTCTCTTTCTTTTGGGTGCAGACTGTTTTTTCCCCCATTCCTTTCATTGTCTCTTGTTTCAGTCAAGGGTTCTTCTGGCTCCTAGTCACTTAGGCTTAATACTACATATCTTCTTTTTTTTTACTTCATCTTTAAATTCTACAGAAATGTCCTTCAGCTTGTATTTTGGCACAATGGTTGTTTAGTGTTTCTCTTTAGCTTTACTCTAATTTTTGATATTAACAGTTCATGGGCTGTGCCACAGTCTAGTCCTGGTCTTATTTTTCCATAGAGAATAGAGTTTCTCCATCTTCTGCTTCCACTTATGTAGTCTATTTGATTTCTATATTTATCAGGTGATTCCATGTGTACAGTCACCTCTTTGGTTACTTGAATAATGTGTTTGTGGTGAACAAACCGCTGACTTCATAAAATTGTGTCAGTTACTCTCCTGCTTCACTTCTTGATCCTAGGCCAAATTTTCCTGCAGTCTTTGATTCTCCTTGATTCACTACTTTTGCATTCCAATCACCTATAATTAACAAAAAGTTAATCAGGTTTTGGTGTGTGATCAATTTCCTCCTGGACTCCACTGTGGAATCTTCAGATTCCTTTCTCTTCTGCCTTGGTAGCTGGAGTCAAATTTGGATTAGTGTTGTATGAATAGGTTTTTCCTTTAAGTCTTATTATTATTGGCCAGCATTTGAATAGTATTCCCTGGTTGCTTTTGCGACATCTGTCCTCAAATTAATGCTGCCCTATTTCTTCTTAGATACTTGTTTCTGGAGTAAAATATTGTGTAATAATCTAAGTCAAAATGTCCCAAATATTGCAATGTTGATACATTCCACTTCTTGTTTTACTATCTCAGGCTTCCCCTGATCCATGCTTCTCGCATTCCATGTTCCTATAATATGTATTTTTCAGCCTCCGACTTTCCTTTCATTTCTGAAACAGCTGAGAGTTTTCCGCACTACAGTGTTATAATGCTGTTATTCTTTCAACATCCTGTGGAATCCTGGGCTTTGTAGTTTCCTGAGGCCAAAGAGTGCTCTAGTTGAGAATTCCAGTTGCCCCTCCCTAAACTGCAAACCCCAGGATTCCATAGGATGTTGAAAGTGGAGTAAGAGCACTATAACAGTGTAGTGCGGAAATGGGCTGAATGTCCTTTCTGCTTGAGCTCAGTTGTGTCATGAGCCGCAGTGCTACTCGTAGTTATCTTCTGCTGTACCCCAGTAGTTGGTTCAGTGCCTTCTGACCTGGGAGTGTCATCTTATGGCACTCTCTTTTGTTTCATTTGGGATTGTCTCATCATAGGGTTTTCATGGTAAAAGACATTCACAAGAGATTCATTGTGCTTCCTCTCACATGGCACTAACAAATGTCAGCTATGGTACCACTGCCATTGTCTCTGGGAGATCCTTTGCCAGTGTCACCCCCACTTCTTCTGCCGCCCAGTGGCTGTTCGGCATGTTTAGTCTGACTCCTCAGCAAAATCTTTTCTGACATAGTAGACCCTACCAGCACCATTGCAACTGCCAGCATAACTTCTGTCCTGTCAAGAGCCCACAACTCACCACCATGGAAAGATAGTGCCATGGCTGGAGGATTGGGCTACAATTACTTTTTCTTTTTTCTTTTGTTTACTCAGAATTCCTCAGCCAGCATTGTCAGTGGCCACCAACGTCTAGGGAAATTTGGGAGTTGTAGGCCCCAAAAGTAACTTTCTGAGTTGCTGGCTTGATGGATAGATCTATTGTTGCCTGAAGCTTATGGAAACTTGAATAATAGTTACTAAGTCCAAATATTTAGCATATCACTGTCATAGCTTAGGAAAATAACTTTGTGGTTGCAGCTCTCAGAATCCCTGAGCCAGCATAGCTAGCACTAGTTCTGACTAAGAGCTTATGGGAATTTGTAGTTGAAAATCCAAACCTTTCCATCCTCTGATCATTGTGAATCTTTCACCTAAGGACTGAAGCGTGGTGTGCAAAACTGCAGCATTGTCTTCTGGCCAGCAATTCAGATGATGGGACAATGCTTAAGAAAATGTCAATGTGTAGGAGCTATGGCCATTAGCTAATTAAGGTAGTTTGCATTTCACTTGTAATCACAGAAGTCAGTACCACATTTTGGCTAGTACACTATAGACTAGGATTGGAGCAATCTAGTGCAGATAACCCAAATCTGACACTGATGATCTAGTCTTGCACTCTCGCAGAAGATATTAGAACAATAAGAAAGGGCCTGTTTTCACAGCAAAATCCAATTATGTCATTCCAGCCTCAGTAACTAATAACCAGGGTTGTTCCTGAGCCAGTCCAGAAGAATTTTGCCAGGGCAGATGCAGCATTATGGTTCACAGTAGAAGCAAATCCTGGCAGGGATAATGAAGCCTCCTCAGAAGAGTTAAAATTTTGTTCTCTGTGTGAAAACCAATGGTAAAGGACTAGTTTGTCTCCTATATGTCAAAGCAAGCCACCAGTAGTCATTGTCCATAGTGGCTGGGGGATCTGAGGAACTATATTCCAATTTTTCATCAAGCTCCATGTATATGAAAATTGTATTTTCAAAGCAAAATTGTGAGTGGGAATGATGCTATTTGCAGGAGGGTCATGCAATATTTAAAGTCTCGTAATTACTGTTTTCTAGCTACTGTTAAATGAAAGGGTTGGGCAGGATTTGTGTATGTGGTTTTTTGTTTTTGTTTTTTTGGGAGGCATTTTGAATAGATCTATGCCATTTCATGTCATTTTCTTTTCAGTTCTAAGATTTTTTTCTACCAAAAATAAATAAATAAAAAAATTAGACTAACAAGAAGAAACAAAAAGTAATCAGTCCCAATAGGAAACAAGGTAACTAACGGAAAGGGCTATTCTTTTTTCATCTACTGCCTGGCACCCTGTCAGTAACATATGCATGTGTAAGTCCCACTGTGCATATGGGGAGAATTATTTGCTGTGGTGCAACAGATGCATTTTTTTTGACAGCAGCACAAGCAGAGGGGTGCATGCAGCACTTTGCACTGCTCAACTGTACCCAGTCATTGACATGTGCTGCACTGTGTGGCTATTTTGCATGGGGACTGCATAGTGTTGACACAGCATATCTCCACATGAAGATACTTACACTACACAGAGGGGATGTTGAATTTCAGCCCTTGTAACAAATACAGTGAATTGCTCTGCCATCTCCTGCACCCAACTACAATGGTCAACAGGAATAAACTTATTTTTAAGAAACAACAACAAAAAATCACTTTCTCAGCTCCACTGGGTCTCCTAACAGAGCTTTGTCTCCCTTGACTCCTGAATAAAATGCTTCAATGCAAGGGCACTGCCTGTATCCTCTTAGTGTGAATCAACACTTATATAACTGTGGATCAACACTTACGTAAATCCCATTGATTCAATGGGTCTGCTCTAGTTAGGTTTCTGGCTTAAGAGCGTGGCTACACAACATAGTTGTAGCAGCTTGATAACAGTTTAATCGTCACGGCTTCTTTTGTTCCTGCATATCAGGGTGTTGGACTGGATGGCCCCGTGGCCTCTTCCAACTCTATTATTCTATGATTCTACGATTTTTCCTATGGAACATTGGGATTTGTAGTTTGGTGGCTAGAATTCTGTGGACCTACTGAAATAGCTAATCCCTGCTTTAAGGCTTCTGGTTTCAGGGTAATAGCACTTAACAACATATAAAAGACTTCAAAGGAAGTTGTGTAGCTGAATCTTTTCCCCTCAGGGAAATAACAGGATGTGCCTAATCCTCACAATGACATTTTTCTTGCTCTGTTTAAGCCCCAGATGAATAGAGAAAGAGGCTGCAAAAGTACCTTGTGCCTCCTTTTGTACATTGTACCACTCAACCAGCAAGCATCCCCAATCTGCTGTAAGCATTTGGATATTTCTTGTAGGTGGGATCATTTTCAGCCACCTTTTCTGCTTCCTACAGCAGCAGCATCGTCATCTGGATCCTACACCATCTAGTTACAAATGTGTAAATAAATTACATCTCCTTGCCCAACCCGCCAGACCAAATGTAATGGTCAGCAGCTGCTTTGAGGGATGAAGGTTTGTTCAGCTGGCAATCAGGGCACAGCAGGATGGTGTTTCCAGCCCCCTTCAACAGAAAGTTAGGTTGCAACAGGGGTCCTGCTTCTGGTAGTCGTACCCTCGCTTAATAGTGGGAGGGGGCTGAAAACATCATCCAGACGCCAGCAGAACAGACCTCCATTACCCTGTGAGGCTCCTAGCTGTTAAAGTAGGTTGCGGGGGCATTTATTATTGTAGCAATATTGCCATGATAGTGAATATGTAGTATTAGTGAATATGGGCCAGTTATGGGTCTTTAACTCAAGTTAACAAATCTGTAGCTGCAATACAGGACGCCAGTCATAGTTTTTAAAAACACCTAGAAAATTTGATTTTCTTCTGCAACAGCAGCCATTTTGTGGAATTTTTCCCTTCCCAACACTTTAATACTAATGAATCACTTAACATACGTCCACTGAAACCCACTCTTTCGCTCAGTATCCACAAGACAACAAATGAGAGGGAATTAACAATGTGCATATTAGTAGTTTCAGATGATGATTAGGAGTAGGTAAGATGGGGTGGTGTTAAGAGAGTAGCATGAAGAGACAGGAAACAAAATAATGATGCACTTTTAAGCAAGGCAAGGTTTGGAAACCTCTACACTTAAGAGAACATTTTTCTATTTCATTTTTCTTTCGTTTAATTGGTTCTGCCCAGGACTGTTGCCACAAAGAATGTAAGTCAGGCCTTATTCCATGCCAGAACAGGATTAACAGAGAATATAACGGCTACCACGCTGGGCCAGACAAATGATCCGTGGAAGTCAGCATTCTGTTTTCTGAGAGCAGCCAGGCAGATGGCAGAGGACAGTTGACATAACAAGTCTTATCATGGTGATAGCTGCTAATACCTGGTAATAAAAGGTGTTTATGTAATGTATTTGACAAATGGGATTGCACTTTTTGCCACTGTGGTTAAGAAGGCAGGGGTGATGACCCTATCCTCTATCAATTTTTCTCAGAGCTGAGAGATATTACTTTTCTAGACTGCTTTTCACCTTCTTCTCAGCAAGAACTTTACTGGAGTCCTATACAATAGTTTACAATATAATCTGATTTTTACCATTCATATTGATCTGGATAATATTTGTGACTAGTGTTAGCACTGGTCATTGTTATTTATTGATTGTTACTTTACATTGCTTTATGGTTTTAAAAGTTGTCAGTGCTTTGATTCTGTGAAATGGTTATTGAAAGGGGGAGAACCTTGACCTTTACAGGTAGCCTACAAATACTTTAAAGGAATAGATAAATCTGTATCTGGAATGTCCCATCTCACACTGCCTATGGAAGGTCATGTTATAAAAAGCCTCATCAAGGGGAAAGAGATGTCTGGTCACAGAAAACTAGCATGTCAGGTAGAAGGTAAGACTAGAACTGTCTGCCTTATCTCAAGCGATCTCTCTATGCAGGGATACTTTTTAAAAAATGTTGAGGGGCATTGAATCACATGAGCTTCATGCCTACAGTGTGAAGTGGTACAGTTCAGACAGTGGTAACCACTTCTGTTTCCTTGCTATTTCTTAGACCTTAATTCAGCTGTACTGAAGTTATTGTTACTTCTTATATTGTCTCATGAAAATAGCAGTTGGGATCAACTGAAAGAAGAATTTGAATGGGCCAAACTTTGCCCCATGATTTCCATAAGTGGATGCATTTTTTTTAAACATAATGCTGTGATATCTGCCTACCTCATTTGTCAACGATATCAGAGCCAAAGCAAACAAACAAAAAAAGAATTGCCATGACATGATTTCACAACTCTACAACACTGTCCTATAAATGTCTCCTTATGTATAAATCTCACTGAATTCAGTGGAACAAACTCACAGCCTTATTTACCTAACACCACTACCTGATTTAGTAGAGTATTCCCTAATATTGAAACTGAAGTAGGAGAACTCACTGGATGGGGGATCTCACCAGAAGGTATCAAAGCCAGCCAGATGGCAACCAAAATAGTGTCACAATCCATTGCCCAGCTCTTACAGATCTGGTGTGATGACCCTCTCTAGCCAATTCTAACCTCCTGGTCTCTGAGCCTGACACTTTGGTCTTACGCTCCTTCTCAGCAATTCTAGGGATTAGATACTTTCCAGGTGACAAAGGCTGCTCAAGATCAATAAGTAATTTTTGTCAGAAGGGGAAAAAATAAACAAGAGAAGGATGGGCAAAGGCTTTGGAGGAAATGAAGGATCAGGGAGGTCCAGCAGGGAGCAGATAGACCAACAGATACAGAATGTTAAGAACTCAGAGGGAACTAACTTGAGAAAGTTTACTATATGCCCTTTCAGCATATAAGAGTTGGACTAGGAGCAAACCAGAGCTTAAAAGTCTCAAAAAGGGGAAGTTTCACTAAAGCCAAGCGGGAGCTTGAAAAAAAAGTTACTTTTGGATTACAACTCCCAGAATTCCCCAACCAGAACAGGTCCATATGTTGGGGAAAGGGGGCTTGGATTTGTTTTCAGAAAAAAAAGTAGCTTTTCAAAGCTCTGGCGCAGGCTGACTGTACTTGAAGGACTCTCCATTTCTAATATGAGAATAGCTAACCCTTCAGCATATATAAACATACTTAGACTTTCTGCAGGGCTGGAGGGCTGCTAAGCTGTTCCCAAATCCATACAGAAGCTGGGCAGAAGGAGCCTGTCATGCTGGAACTGGAACACTGACTTCTTCTAATCACAGTGTGCTTTGAAGCATTTAAGAGTAAAAGCACTGTTTGGTCCTTGTCCAGCTGCACATTTCAAATAAACAGGACTAATCTGCCACCTACCCAGATCATTAAATCAGATTAGGAAGAAACTAGCTACTCCTTACTAGCACAATCCTCTACTCCCTTGCATAGTGAACAACATATAAGGGATTTCCTCTAGCTGGGGCCTTCCAGACATCCTGAACTCCACATATATATACCTCCCCACAACAACTAACCATGCTCACTGGGGGAATGGAGGTTGCTGTCAAGCACATCTGGAGAGCTCCTATACAAGAACAAAGTGGGATTCATCTCAGTACTTCAAATATATGCTTTCTCTTTGGCTGCAGGCATTTTTGGACTGGAAGCCAGATCCGGAAGAAAAAAAAAAAAAATGTCAGCAACAAGCACATGCAGGTGGGAGTTATATCAGGCTGTAAACCCAATTCTCAATGTTTACATTGTGATTAAACCATGATTTGGTTTTATATTCAGACCTCTGTGTTTTTAATGCTTACTTTGGAGAGGACTGAAGGATCACAACTCAAACTTTATGACCTTTATTCTCTCATACCACTAAGCAGCTTTCTCCCAGCATGAAGAGAGTATAAAGGGCCCTTATGAAGCTCTCCACTTTGTTCCCTGTCCCCTAGCGATTGTGGAACAAAAGACTCTTGAGCTCTTAGGCTACTCTAAGTGACTGGATCATCAACCCTCACTGAAGGAAAAAAAGACTGGGCAAGTC
The DNA here is from genome assembly GCA_948472985.1 of Iguana delicatissima. Taxonomy (NCBI): domain Eukaryota; kingdom Metazoa; phylum Chordata; class Lepidosauria; order Squamata; family Iguanidae; genus Iguana; species Iguana delicatissima. The sequence continues at coordinate 139,770 of CAOKZL010001810.1, forward strand.
AGAGTAGGCAGAATTATTAACATAATTGTTTATGTTTGAGCTTGTAGAGGATTGTTTTTCTGCCACCTGCTTTCACACGAGGAGGAGGTGTGTGAAGATCAATGAGTCATTGAAGCATTTGGGAGCCATCAAGCAATACCAAAGGCTGAATGATTGGCTGGGCCTAGGGGATTAACTATGGGAGGCATTTGGTAAGTATTTTCTGGTGGGCAGTGAGAAAAGCAGAAGTCTAGCAGTGAGTCAAGCATCATACTCAGCACTTTGATGCCAAATGTGTTACTTGGAAGGAAGGCGCACTGGGATCAGCAGGACACGGGTGCTCTTTCAGTACAACTGTCATGGTAGAGGAGCCATAGCGGTGGAAAGGGAACATGTGTGCTTTGTATTCTTTTTGATGGATGCTGTGAGCCTCCAAACAGAAACACATTTCCATAAGTGCTGGTCTTTGATCAAGATCTTGCAAGTAACATTGAGGTAGTACTGTGGTTTTCACATTTTGACTGCAGCTCTCAGAGTTCCTCATCCAGTATGGCCACAATTTTGCCTGGGGGATTCTGGAAGTTGTAAGCTATCTCTTTATCTCTTTAAAACTCTACTACAGCCCTTCTTGCAGTCTGCTGCTGGTTACTTTATGTTCGAAGAAAGATCTGGAAATTTATTTTGACACATGGAAAGGAAAATATCGAAGTTGAACCATGTGCAGCTGTCTGAAATTATCCAGGAACTAAGACTCTCGAGCCATGAAAACAAGCCGGTAATTAGGACCAAAGTCAGGTCTAAAGGGAAAACCAGGAGGCAGAAGCAAACAACATATCAGCACAGCAGTATCCTTGGGCTGACTTTGGCCATTTCTATACTACACTGTTACAGTGCTATTATTCAACTTTCAGCATCCTATGGAATCCTGGGGTTAGCAGTTTAGGGAGGACATTTAGAATTCTCAGCCAGAGAGCTCTTTGGCCTCAGTAAACTACAAACCCCAGAATTCCACAGGATATTGAAAGTGGAATAATAGCACTATAACACTGTAGCGTGGAAAGGTCCTCAACAAAAGCATATTCGTCATTGACCCTTTCTCACTGTTTTTCCCCTTTATTATTTTTAACATTGTTGTCTGATAAGAAACTTTGAAAGTTGTATAGTGTATTTTATGCTTTGAAGTTGGCCCAGTAAAGGTATCGCTGCTTGTGGATTTTGGATTTTGTTGTATTTTGCCATATGGCCAACATTGTTACCCTAATTATATTTTTTTCCTGGATTTCAAGGCTGTTGAGTTACTAATTAATTCGGGGTAGAGGTAATGTTAACAGTAACAGGTTACTCTCTCTCTCTCTCTCTCTCTCTCTCTCTCTGTGTGTGTGTGTGTGTGTGTGTGTGTGTGTAAAGTGAGTGATATAATATTTCTTTTTCCAAAGTAGCTTTTCAAGTTCTGATGAAAACCCAAATTGCTTTTCTGGTTCATCTGTCTGAATCATTTGTGGACTATACCTGACATTACATCAAAACATATTTGTAGCTCACTTAGACATTGGCAGACGATCTGAACCCCAAGAAAGTAGAACCAAGAGCTACTGTAACATCTCAGTATTTTGCTTCTGAGATAGAATATTACTCTCTCCTTTCTTCTCTTGAAGGAACCAATTATATGGAAGAGTTTTCCTTAATCCAGAGAAGGTAGTACAGTAAATAACTAACATTTCTTCACAATAGACATGGGAGGTTTTTCCTCATTCGTTGTTAAGATGAACATGCCATAAATTACCTCAGTGTTTGTTGCAAACTTCTTGGAAGTAACCACAAATATAAAAATACACCAAAGCTGAACTATTATCTGATGCCAATTTCCTCTATTACTGTGGGTGTTTATTACTCATTGTTGTGTCCTATATTCTCAGGACTTCCTTCTCTTTACCTTTTGGAAACAAAGGCTTGCCAGTGGTAAAGGGACACAGATACATAACCTAGCCAAGGACTCACAACTGCCCCTTGACCAAATGGTGAGAACCACACCTCCTTTTGTCCACTTGTTGAATACCTAATTCTTCATTTCATTTGAAGCACAATTTCACAATCTTGATGCTCAGCATTTGAGATCATTTGTGCAATGGCTGCTGCCCAATAAGTGGGAACTGGAGGACTTTCACAGCCCATACATGTTCCTTAAACTAAGAATGCATAGGAATTGTGAATATGAAAACCAGTCATGATTGCATAACTTTAGGTTACACATTTGTAACTGCCTTAGTAAATTCTGACTGTTATTATATTCATTTATATTCTGCCTTTTTCCCAGTTTGGGACTCAGGGCAGCTTACAATAGTTAAAACAAAGTTAAAAATTCACAGAATACAAAAGTTAAAAAGCAATTAAACCACCATAGAATTAAAGCTAGTCAAAAATATAAACTGTCAAAGACAATAATAAAAGTCCAGCACATTTAGATCCCCCCACCCCAAAAAAAGGCCTGCCAGAACAAAAAAAAAAAAACTTTTTACCTGCTTGCAGAAAGATAGTAAGGAGAGTCTAGTATCTCTCTCAGCCCTCTTCCATGTTACCACCAAATGTACCTGTGAGGGTAGGGGGACAGAGAGAAAAGCCTCCCCAGAAGATCTCAACACAGAGACAGGTTCATATGAAAGAATATGGTCTTTCAAACAACCTGGATCTGAACTGTATAGGGCTTTGTGGGTCACCACCAGCACTTCAAATTGTTCCCAGAAATGGAACGACAACCAATCTGGCTGCAGGTCTTTGGACCAGCTGAAGTTTCCAAACACTCTTCAAAGGTAGTCCCATGTAGGGCACCTTCCAGTTGTTCCTCTAAAGCTCCCTGGCTATTCCTTTCTCTCAGAAAGGGTATGTGAAAAGTGTGACCCATGGCCACTTGCACCCACCAAAGGCACTGTGGATGTTTTCCCTTCTGTGCAAAAAACACCAGAAAACTGTCAGTCACTGCACTAGAGGCCACCAGGAGCAGCCAAAGCACACTCTCCAACACCCTTCCAACCTCAGTTCCCTGTATCACAACACAAAGTAGACCTTTGTCCAGTTGCATTTGTCATTTTGACCAGTTTCCACTCAGTTTGGGAACAAAGTGACCACAGTAGACAGAAAGAGGCAAAAATTGGCCTCCACCTCTTGCCCACCCCTGTGGCAGGGTAAGGGCTATGTGTTGGGAAAAGGGCTGTATTATACAAACAGCTCTGTCATCTTGCAGCAGAATGGACAATGGAGCTGTTTGTATCACTTAGCCCTTTCTGCAGTTGCCTAAATGAGTCTGTTGCCTGCAGGGTGGGTTACAGGATCCTCTCCCACTGCTAGGACTGAAGTGAGGTTCAAGTAAATCCAGTCAGCTTCAGTGCATGGAGGGGGAAGGTTTATCTTGTCCTCAGGTAAGTAAATGTCTTGGTCTGGTCCTGATAAGATGATTGTTCTACTTGTTTCATCTCCTGAGATACTGATGAATGGGATAACTAATTAATTAATTAATTAGATTGTGATTCACCCAGTATGGGACTCAAAGATCCTACATCTGGCCCTGTCAAGAGTGCTGCTTTTATCAACTTCCACATTCTGGAAATTGATTGTGTGTCAGTCCTACAGCTATACAAGTTCAGGATGGCTTTTGCTGCCAAAAAAATTGAAGAGGTGAAGCATATGAAGTTTTCAATATATCCTCCTGCTTCACTAACATAAAGGTGTAAGAGAAGAAGGGATCACATTCAGGTATATAGACGTTTGTATGCCAGATGTCTTTGCCACCATGCACACATCTCTCCCTCTGTTTCTTGATGGTTACGCTTCCCCATTCTCAGAAACTTTACATACATTGCCTGGTTTGTATAGTCCCAGTTTTCCCTCAGTCTAGTCATAAGGTCACCAAACACATGCATCTTACAAATATATGTCATGCCTCTTTTTTTTTCTTTTGTGTTTTTCTGAATCCCTAGTTTGGGTTGAAGACAAGATGAGACTTTGGTCACATCTCGGGTAGGCACAGCCTTAGCCAATCATGGTTCAGCATCTATTTTCTGTTTTTAATGAACTCATTACTAAGGATTAGATGACACAAGGAGAAGATGTTCTTGTCTTGAATTTTTCAATGGAAGTGGGTGTACATGAGGATACATTCATATCATAGGCCCCTTTCGCATGGCATTTTCCATGCGAAAGGACCCCTTGAGCATTGCACAAATGTGAGGAGAGCGGTCCACACAATGCACCCACATTTGCTTGACACTCCAGGGCCTGACAGGCACAGCTCACTCACTTTTTCATTTTCGACTTTAAGCCGAAAATGGTGTGCGGTCACGCATGGCTCTGGGGCCCCGTGCACACTTGCCGTGCATGCGGAGCCTCAGGAGCCGGGCCGGTCACGCTTCCTGTCTCACTGCAGCTTGGGAAGGTCCCAGGCTGCACTGCCAAAGGAAGAGACAGGGCTCTCATGCAAGCAGGAAGGTCATGCAAAGCTGAAGAAACCTGGATGCGAGGGCCTCTCACAAGAGGCTGCTTGTGCGAGCACCACACCCCAGCGCCAAGAAAAGGTGAGTTGTGGAAAGGGAAAGGTGGGAATGTGATCTTCATGCTACTTGCCAGTGCAATAGGTCCATAGAAGATAGTAGGGATTAGGGCAAAGCAAAATTTAGTAAGTGGACTTCATCCAAAGGAGACAGATTTTTGTGGAACTCTTGAGAATAAAAAGGAATACAGGAGTGCTCAAATACTAAACACATTTGGAATAACTCAAAATAGAATCCACTCTGGTTTCCTTGTTTGAATACCAATGCTATATTAGCAGCCTTGAAAGAACTCTGTCAATGTTTCAAAAAGTAGTGCCAAAGGGGCGAAAATAGACAATGCCCATAGGAAATAATGTCTGCCCACCTATTTTGGAAGAGAAATACAATATAACTAGAGCCATTTCCTGCTTCAGAAGTTTTTCAGACCCATTTCCCACACTAGAAACTTTGATGGAGTAAGTTGCACTGCAAAAGTAAAATGAGAGGGGAGAACTTTCATGTGCCATCGGATGCCTATTCTCCATACTTAAGCTGAACAGCCATAGATATGAACTGAAACCTCCCATAGAGATCATGGAAAGCTATTATATAGATTGCATTAAACAGAAGCACTCATATTAGCTGAAACAGGTTTGACACTCTCTTTGGCTCCCATATTGCTGCTCCCACTTGTAATTATAGTATATATATTAAAACACTGGTGCTAAGAGGATTATTGGTGTTCATCTTATTAAAGTTACTTGAGGGGATAAAATGATCAAAAACATACCAGCAGCCACAAAGGACTCGATCCAATCTAGAATTAGATTGCTTTGATCTAAGAGGAAGATTTATGAAACCTCACAGCAAATCGATAGGAGAATCCTTCTGGGAGCTGGTTCTACGATAGAAACAGCTTGAACAAGTGCTCTGGTCTTCACAGTCTTGGTGGCAAACCTTCACGTAGGAAGACAAGTATAAGTAGGAGGAGGATAATCCACATGTGTAGATTGAAAGGCGTGTCAGTGACACAGTGAGACAACCAGCAACCACCTCTTGGCAAACTATTGCTTTGCTTTCCAATCCTTCTGCAAAACTTCTAGACCTCTGAACAAGGAAGTCTTTCATCCTGATTTCATAACAGGTATTGGCATGCTATCCTCAACTCACACTGATCGTTGTAGAATCAAAGGGTTCTGGACCAAGAGAGGTTAAAAAGAAAAGAAAAAAGAAAAGAAAAGAAAAGAAAAGAAAAGAAAAAAGAAAAGAAAAGAAAAAAGAAAAGAAAAGAAAAAAGAAAAGAAAAGAAAAAAGAAAAGAAAAGAAAAGAAAAGAAAAGAAAAGAAAAGAAAAGGATAATGTTGTTGCTTTTGGCCATGATCCACAATCCAAGTTAAATACTTGGATTTTAGAGTTTATTTTGACCCTTTGTAATAAACCTCGCCTCTAAGTTTCTGATCCTTTATAATCAAAAAGCCCTAGGGTCTAACATTACTTTAGCTCTGTGCTTCTCCATGAATGAGCAAGTTGCAACTTAAAGAAACTAGTGATGATGGTGGAACGGTGGTGTTAACACACCACCACCACCACCACTTTCAAAAGATCTTGCTACACTAACCAGATGCCCAGTGCTAGATTTATGCACAAGTTGAGTAAATTATGGTTTAGGACATCAGATTATGATGGGTCTCCAAACACACATCATCACTCATGAATACAATTTTCTCACAAAATTCTTAGTTATGTTGCAGGGCCTTTAAAACTTGACATTGTTTCAGGCTTCAACACATCTTAATTTGGCCCTGTGCCTCAAATTCCGTGAAGTTGGTTAAAGCAGACTATTCTGCCCTCTTGCACGCAAAGTCCAGACCTGGTAGACTTGATTATACCAGTCTTTTGCAAAGACCCTGTATCTTCCTTTCTAGAAGTAGACCAATCCAATATAAGGATCTTCAACCTCTACTTATGTATTTGAGTCAGTTGATCATTACTTCAGCCACATAAGATTAACAAATGAACAAGTTACCACACAGTGAAGGAATATTTAAAACTGATGTGGGACAAGTGCAGCCCTGGGGCCACATATAGCCCCTCAAAACATATTTTGGCCTACAGCTGCACCAACCCTTCCCCCAAATGTATGTAGGTCTGCTGCCTTTTTTTTTTTTCTAGACAAGAAAATTGAATATGATTCATTTGCAATTGTAACAACATTTGGGAAGTCCTAAGAAAATTAAGGTTCTACTAGAGTTATTTCATTTTGCAATCAGTGTAGGGGTGAATTATATTGTTCCAGTTGTATTTTTCCCCCCATAATGGTTAACTGCTGCTCAGTTTTGGTTCTATCTACACTTTGTTTTACACAACTTTATTTTTCACTACAGTCAGCCCTCCATGTTTGTGGGGATTAGGGGTGCAGGACCCTTGTGAAAGTGGAAAAACCAGAAATATCTATAGCCCCCCCAAAACCAAAAAGTGAACACATAGCACACAATAATACAGCAACACAGTACACAGCATACAGTTACACAAAGTATACAGTACATTTGAATCCCTGGTGGGGAGCATGCCAACAGTTTGGTTCTGCCTTTGAGGTGGTAGAGTTCCTTCACAAGGCAGAGGAAGGTGGCTAGTGGGGCTTGCTGCTGCCTCTGCATGGGATTTTTAATAGGGACTTAAAAGTCTAGCCTCACATTCACAGTAACTCTGGAAGCCTCATGAGATCGTGAGAGACTATGAACACAAGGTGGGTCTTATAAATCCCTATGAAAAATGGCATGGGGCAGCAATGGAGGTGGTGGCAAATAAGCTGCAAATGATCTGCTCTATGAATGTTAATCCCACAGTTGTGGAGGGCCAACTGTACTTTATTCTCACTTGATGATTTTTGTTATTGAATCTAGGTGATCATGGGTTTTGTTTCCTAAATTGAAAGTGGGACTGTAGACAGTGAGATCAGAGGGAATCAAACGAACATTGACTATTACTTTATTAACACTGGCCATTTACAAAACTGTCGTTGACAACACCAACTTCCTGGCACTAGCTGAACACATGTGATGTGATGAGGATCCATTTTCTGAATTCAGACCTCTCGAGTGGGACAAGAACACCCTAATGGATTGTAATTCAGCAGCTCACTCTTTTTGCCTAATCTCTCTTTGAAATTTCCTTGCTTTACTGCAGTTCCTTTAAGGAAGAAAAAAACTTCAAAGGGAGATTAGTGAGAAAGAGACTGCTGTACACAGTGTCCCAAATGTGGTTACACTCTAGATTTATATAGGGACAGTATGATATTTGTCCTTTCATTTTCAGTACCTTTTCTAATGAATTTTGACATATTTACATCAGCTGCAACACTAAGCATTAATGAAGCTATTGAATCCAACATCTCCTTTATAGTCACCCCCAGATCTGCTCCTGTGAGTGTGTATATGAATGTGGGATTTTTTTTTTTTACTCAACCTCAAGGAGTACCAATTTACACTTGCCTACATTGAATCACGTTTGCCATTTTAATGCCAGTTTCCTGTGTTTGGAGAGACCATCCTGGAGCTCTTCACAATCCATTTTTGTGCTAATAACTTTAAATAATTAGATGTTATCAAAAAACTTGGCCACTTCATTCTCAACTCCAGACCATTTATGAGGAAGGGGCTTTCCGCACTACACTGTTATAGTGCTATTATGCCACTTTCAATATCCTATGGAATCCTGGGGTTTGCAGTTTAGGGAGGGGCATTTAGAATTCTCAGCCAGAGAGCTCTTTGGCCTCAGCAAACTACAACCCAAGAATTCCATGGTGTGTTGAAACTGGAATAATAGCACTATAACAGTGTAGAGCGGAAAGAACTGAAATTAAAGAGCATCCAACCCAGTACAGATTCTTGTGGGAATCCAATGTTTCCTTCCTTCCCATGTGAGAACTGTTTATTTCTGCTTTCTACTATCTGTTCTTTAACCTGTCACCAGTCACTAAGAGGATTTCTGCTCTTATCCCATGACTACTAATTTTTTTCAGGTGTCTTTAGCGAGGGACTTTGTCAAAAGCTTTTTGGAAATACAAATAGGTAATAGCTACTAGATCACAGCTGTGTTCCTGAGATAGGACTTAGCTTTACAGAAGCTATTTATTTTTAGCAGGATATGCTTCTCTATATGCTTGACAATTTCATCTTTAATAACACTTCCTGCCAGTGTCCTTAGAAAGGGCATTACATTTATTAGCTTGCAGTTTCCTGAATGCCTGAAATCACCTTTTCAAAATTGGTGTTGTATTGACCACCCTCCAGTTTTATAGTAAAGAGACCTAACTTAGAGACATGCTGTATGTTTTATCAGAAGATCAACAATTCCACATTTCAGTTCTTTGAGAGTTCTCAGATGGATGCCATCCATACCCAGTGATCTGCTAATTTTTAATTTGTCAACAACCTGTAGAGCAGGGGTACACAATTACTAAGGGGATGGAGGCCATTTTCCTGCCTGCATCCACCTAATGGGCCACTCCAACACATTTTGAGCATACTAAAATGACGTAACACTACTTCTAGCTGCCATTTTAGTCAGTTTGCAGACAATTTTGGGGAGGGTTGAGGGCTCTGGAACATTGGAAGAAGCATTCCACATTTGCTGGTTGTTTAGGGTCTTCTTCTTTTTAAAGATTTGGGAGATCTGGGGTTCTGTGGGTCTTCAGAGACTGTACTTTGGAGTTCCAAAGGACACACGTGGCCCACTGGCCACAGTTTGCCCAGCCCTTATCTAGACCTTCTTCTCTTGTCATCACTGTTTGTCCGAGTTCCTCAGAATCTCTTCCTGAAAATATCAGTTGAGTATCTGCTCTACATGTCCTACAGTGAAGACAGATAAATCAGATTCTCTGCAATTTCTTTACCCCCTTTAGTACTCTCTTATTTCTATTCTCACCCACAGTCAGTCTAATAATATACTCCTTAAAATCTTTTCTTGATTTTCTTATTTTTTGATGTTCCTTTGTGTAAGTGTATCTTCTTGCTTGTGCCCCTCAGTTGCGCAAAACTTTCCCTTTCTAAAAGGCATGAAAGTTGCCCATAAAAATAAGTGAAGAAGTCTATGATTTTAATATAGCTTTAATTGAACTGGGGAAGTAGTCTGATGAGGCAAAGCTCAAGAGGAATGTAAGTAGAAAATTGCATCATTAGATAGGAGAAAGGGGAGAGGGAGCAAGAGCTGAGGCAGAAGAAACGAACAAGACAAATGGCAATGAAATTAGTGAGAAAGTAGGGAAGGAGAAAATCAGAGGCATGTTGATTTCTTTAGAGAACTGAAGCCACAGCTTTGAAGGCAGACTTTCCCTGTCCTGAAGGGCTTTGTAGGTTAAATCCCCTATAGCTACATGCTCAGGTACCACAGAAGCAGCAAGGGTGAACTGCAAAATTTTGTTGCATTTCTCTCTAAATTATGTAATATCAAAGTTTTTTGTCTGTGTGCCAAAGCTAATTAAATAGGAAAACTAAATTATATCTAAAACTTTTTTAAAAAAGTAGCCAGGCTTTAGCCACATACTAGTAAATAAGTTAGGCCAGTTCCACACTATGCTATTATAGTGCTATTATTTCACTTTCAACATCCTGTGGAATTCTGGGATTCATAGTTTACTGAGGCCAGAGAGCTCTCTGGCTGATAATTCTAAATGCTCCTCCCTAAACTGCAACCCCCAGGATTCCATAAGAAATTGAAAGTGGAATAATAGCACTATAAGAGCATAGTGCGGAAATGACCCTAGGAAAGTTGATTTGAGTGACACAACATGCTTTTAGTCTGCACTGAAATGATCCTATGTGTTCTTCCTCACATCAGAAGTTGCCCAATGAGTGAGTGCATAATGAGTCCTATCTGAAAATTCATAAAACTCATTCTGCTTCCACAATCCTGCACAGATTATAGAAAAATAGCAGAAAATAACAGAATGAAAGTTTAAACTGGAATGACCAACAGTAACAAGAGCAAGAGAACTGACACACGAACTCCCTCTTTTTGAATCACACAAAGGAAGGCATTAAAATATCGGGGATGCTATGTCTTGAACATGGTATTCCATAAAATTAAATACTGCTGAATCTGTGTTTCTGTCAGTTTGTTAAAAACCAAGGTGAAAATCTCAGAATACTTTATCAAGATACCATTTGATTTCATATTAATGAAACAACTTCTAAGAGGAACAAACCCTTGCAGAACCCACTGAAACAATTACTGAAACACATGTTGTGGGAGTGACTGGCTTTGGAGGAATATACCACCTGAATGTATGCAGTGCATACAAGATCTGGGTCAAATTAAAAGTATTTATAGAAGTACAATTGTATACATGATTCCTCGACAATGGGCTGCAATGAAGCCAGTGGGATAGGCTTCTAATTAAATATGTAGGACTTCTGGGGGAGAGTTTACTTAATATCCTCCATTGATTTCCTTGACATCTGGTCTACATTAAGTCTTTCTTATTTTCTGTAATATCCTTTGGGAAGTTCCAACGTACAGTTTCAGTTCTTGTTAACACCCAAGCATCTCAAGTGTTCACTGAGTTTTACCATTGGCCCTTTCCACACTACAATGTTATATTGCTGTTATTCCACTTTCAACATCCAATGTAATTCTGGGGTTTTTAGTTTACTGAGGCCAAAGGTACCCCTCTCTAAACTGCAGTTCCCAGGATTCCATAAGATGTTGAAAGTGGAATAATAGTACTATAACAGTGTAGTGTGGAAATGGCCAATATATTGTCTGTCCTTTGTGTTACTTCAGGTTATGCACCAAAGTGGGCTGTATCTGCTACAAAGACATTCACTGAAATGAAATGTCAGGTTCCATGAATGAAGTATTGATACATTTGCTACCTCCTAGATAAATGTGTATAGTACTGCAATGCATGTTCACAAATGGGCTAATCTCTTGCCTTCTTATCATGGTCTGAATCTTGTTAGCCTCAACTAATGATGTCCATTAAGCCAAGGGGATTTTCCTATGTATTGTCTCACTATTCCACAACTGATTCAATGAGTTTACTCTAGTTGGGACTATCCAATAGGATTCAGGCCCTCTATAGCCTGTGGTGGAGCTGAGAGAGGTTATTGTATGAGAAAACTGTCCATCACTTCAAAATTTGGAAAAGTTACTTTTTTGAATCACAATTAGAATTCCCCGGCCACTATGTCCAGTAGCCATGCTGGCTAGGGTTTTCCAGGAGCCATAATGGAAAAAATAGTAATTTTTCAAGGTCTGCTACAGAGTTGATTCATCTCAATGTAAATGAAAATATGTTGTCCATTGCAGAAGGTGATTTTAAAAGCGAAAGAGTGTGTAAATAATTCTTTATTATACCAGTTGCTACATTTTCATCATTTTACAGTCATCTTACTTCTTCTGGGGTATATCTCAGTGATCATGAAGCAGAAGATCTAGCCTTTAGCCTTGTCTAAAGAGTTGATGTCAGAAGAAACTCATTATTGGCATTATTTTTTCCTTATTCTCAACTTTAGGTCATGGGTCAACAGGCTTGTAGGAGGCTTTGAAGCATGAACTGTGGTACTATAGTAGTGCGATACAAAGAGGTGGTCTATTGATCAGAGCCAATCCATAAACCATTGGCTGCTGATGTGTTGCAAAAGATGCAATTGTAGCCAATGGGCCCAAATATATACTGGTCCATGAAACACTGGGGGAAAAAATTGCTGGACCCTCACGTCAGATAACCTGGAAAGCACTGCACTATAGTGCAAATTCAGTACAAGCAAATGTTGTATATGTTCCACCTCCTGGTGGGAATGGGGATGAATCTTGATAATCGTGTTCATAGTTCAAACATACATTTAAAACCTATTCCAAAGACAAGTTATGCTGTATCTTTGTGTGTGTGTGTGCGTGTGCGCGTGCGTGTGCGTGTGTTAGGAATGGATGTCTTCACCTCCCTGCTCAAGAGTTATAGATTCTGATTCACATCACAGATGCACTTTTCCTTAATTTTTCCTCCATTCTATCCCATCCCAATTAACTTACATTTTTATGAAGTTGATTTCAAACACATATTCATGTACCTAATTTAATATGTAAAATGATTGTCTGTCTTTAAAATGTGCATCTAAGGGAGCAATCTAAAACTCTTAAGGAAGAGAGGGAGAGGGAGAGGGAGGCCTCTCTGTACTTTGACAGAGAGGGAGGCCAACCAACCAAGGACTCCACAGTGCCATGATAGAAAATGTCATCATCATCATTATTACATTGCCTGCAACCTTTCTTTGGAAGCCTAGAGCTGTGGGGTTCCTCTATGTACATTTTGCATTGCCCTCCGTACCTGAGTCACAATATGGCAGAGTGATACCTCCACAGTGGTTTACAATTTAAAAAAAGGGAACGGAAGGAAAAAAGGGAATGGAAGTGGGACTGTGGATACTGGTGGCTGCAAAGGTCAGTAGGCTGGTGAATCTGACTCAGGTTTTAGTCTGAATTTTAAAAGTGCTGTCCAAGGTTCTGAACCATTTTGGTGATATAGATGTAAAGTACTGGCGTTAGTTTTTGCTATCTCATTCTAGAAGCAATAACCCCAACCTGGAAAAATAAACCAAGATGGGGAACACATGGGTCTCCAGATATTGTTGTAGTGCAGTCCATCAGTCCTCACCTGGCTATTGCTGATAAAAGTTGTAATCTAACAACATCTCACACATCTCCCGTCGTCGTCCCCCCCACTGTTTACATGGGAGTTCCTCTGCCACTGAAACTAAGGGGTACCTTGTTTGTTTCCTAATAGAGCTATCAGATCTAGGATCTCTGAGCTCCTTCGAACCTCTGTTTCCTCCTGGGCAGTGGTGGAGTTTGGAGTGTGTGAAGGGGGGGCAGGAGGGGGTCATGGCCATGGAGCGTGGGGGATGGCCACAGTGGCCACAGTGCATGGGGGTGTGGCTGTGGTGCATAAGGGCATGGCAACAAGCTGGAATGCCCCAAAGACATCGCCGCTGGGGGCAAATTGCCCCCATCACCCCCCGTTGCTACGCAACTGCTCCTGGGATTCGTCCTTGATGATTTTTCTTCGCCTGGATCCTTCTCCATTCACCTTCCCTTTCAGCTACCATTTTCATCCCACCTTCCTCTGGAAGAAGAAACAAGGGCCATTTCCATACGCGGCAAGGGAATCACACCCTGCTGCTACTCACTGGGTCTTCTTTGGGTCCAGTCCGGTCTGGGGCAAGGAGGAGTAGTGCGTGATCGCAGATCCACACTGCTCCGGTGTCCAAAATGGCGGCTTCCAGTTGGTCATGGGTCACAACCAACTGCTGAAGCTTGCCAGCTTAAAGCCCACCCTTCGCAGATTGCAGGCTCGCATTGGTGTGAGCCTGCAAATCTGTATTGGAGAGCAGGCACGCAATGACGATGTCAGCATTTTGAAAAACCTGAAAAATCAGGTTTTTCAAAAACATGCTGGAGGACCGCTTGGGGTCACTCTGGAGCAGACTGAGGTGCGGGTCTACACTAAGTAGTCCGGACCCAGTCCGCTTCAAGGTGCAGACGTCCTAAGTGGAGGACGCACTGCACCGTTTTTTTTAACCCATGTGGAAATGGCCAAGGTTTCACTCCTGAGACTAAGGTCCTGTCATCCATCTCCAACCTGTTAGATAAATCTTTTCCAGCAGTTACTTAACATGGCTGCTTCACTACCACATAACAAGGCCACTATTGTTGGGCAGCAAAAGTGGCAGTTTTCATCTTCCCTTATTTCTGCTGAAACTACCTAGCTGCTGCCTGACTACACACTCTGCGTTCTGGCTATGTGAGTTATTCTCTCAGTTTAATGTGTAACAATTAACTTAAGGGCATTCTTTGGAAATTGTTATATAGGGCATGATCACTTGTTGCCCTAATTCAAAACTCTGCTTGAGGAGCTTCGACACAGGAAATAAACAGAAACCAGGGTGCCATGATCACTTTGTTTTGTTTTAAAAATAGGATTCCTTGCTTGCTGCACTGGCTGAGTGAGTTTACTGGTGAGTCTTCAGTGACAGAGTAACCAAAGAAAGCTTTAACTGCAGAGTAATCTTGGCAGAGGAATTTTAATTGGCAGTGGGAAAATTTAAAGAGCACATGCAAGTTCAGGTGATCTAAATATGCCACCCACCCTTCTCCCAGTCTCTCCCAAGCCTGATGAAAGAGAAACCTAAGGATGTTGCCAAATCCCTCAAGACTTCATTGGAGAGAAACAGACAACTTGGTACTTCAGGTTTAAGTCACCACCATCACCTCTTTGAGACCTATGTGCAAATCAAGCTGACAGAACTGATCTGAAATCTATACTGTTGTTCAAAAGCAGATTTAAGAAGATAGAGAACCCTTCTTTCTGAACTCCAAAGGCAGAGCTCCTTAACTTGGAGACAAAAACTTCTGCAAGACAGAAATTTCTGCAGAATGTATACAAAGGAAAAGGGGGGAGATTTTCAAGCAGTCAATGAATAAGTTGCAACCTGGTGCTGCAATGCTGCCCCCTCCAATAAAATCCAAACAGCATGCTTTTGAATGAGTGAACGACGCATGTCTGTTCATTTTTTAAAGTCTGAGTTCTTCGTTTTATTAATGACATGTGCCTTCTTTCTTTCATTCATTTTCAGGTATGTTTATTTATAACACTTCCAGCTCACTATATGGTGCCCTTTCCACTCGTGGTGTCCAGCTTGGGGGGGAAATAATACAGTGAGAAAAGGAGAACATAGTTGCAATAAACAATCATCATTTTGTAGCAATTATATTTAGGTATATATTTCTCAATTATCTGGATAAACATAATTACAAACACCAAAGAAGGCAGTTTATTCTGAGCCAACATATACAGTAAGCTCAGTGGATGCAGTACAGAATCATTGCTTTTGCAATGTAATTAACTGCCACATCTGCATCCTTTGGAATCCTGGTCTTTATAGTATTAGCTCTCCATTAACGCTCCTGTAGACCAGAGTTATATTCTCAGCTTAGCCATGGAAACCCACTGGGTGACCTTGCACACATCACACACTCTCAGCCCCAGAAAACTCTGTGATAGGTTTGTCTTATGGTTGTCTGAAGTCGGAAACAACTTGAAGGCACACAACAGCAACAATACCATGAGAGCTGTCTGATAGAGAATTCTAAATACCCCTTCCTAAACTGCAACTGCCACGGCAGTTAAAGTAGAATGATAATGTTACAACTGTGTAGTATGAAAGGGCCGCAAGAGAACGGTAGCCCTTCAAAATCACCTTAAGCCTTTGTGCAGGCTGAACATACATTGTCGCTTTTGTATGATTGCTGCACCTCTATTTCACTACAGGGTGACTGCTAGACAGGAAGAAAAGGAGAAGGACTGATCATGTCAATCTATGCGTGCATAAATCATTCAAAAGTCAGCATGCGCAAAGGATTGGGTGCCTAGACAGCTTTCTGTCAGGGGCTAATTCTGGTTTTGCAAAATATTGCATTGATTGGTTGATTGATTGATTGACTGAAACATGTCTATCCTACCTTTCTTTTCAAAAATCACTCAAGACAGATAAGCAATTTCATCCCCCCTGATTGTCCTGATTTTGCCCAGTCAGTCCTGATTAATTAATAATGTGCCATCCCACTTATTCAGCTGGCTTTTAAAATGTCCTAGTTTCTCCCTTCTTCGCATACTTTCTCCCTTTCCCTCAGTTTAACTTCAGTGCTGCACACTGAGCTCAAAGTGAAAAAGTAGTTTGTAGTCTATTAACTTATCAGTGGGGAGCAGAGAGGATGGGATGTTATCTTGCCTTCACCAGTAGGCTCAGGCAAAAGCAAATGTTTGCAGCCTCTCCTAGCTTGTGAGTTCTCTCATTAATAACTTTTGCCATCCTGATCACACTTGGATGTTGCTCAGTCACAGGTGTCCCAGTCTACAGCTGTGAAATGTTAGAGGGTATATCATTTCACCGTCTGATTTCCTAATAAGGTTTTACCTAACTCAGAAGTGAGCAATTCTATGGATTCAAGAGGCCAATTTCCCTTCAATGGTCACCACAGGTTGCATAGACTCTGCCCAAATGAAAACAGAAGTGTCCAGAAGTCTACTTCCATTTAAAAAACAAAACAAAAAACAACCTTTAGGGGTGTATAATTGAAAGCACAAGGGTTGCACTTCATTTTAATGTAGAATCATTTCTCCACATGTAACAATTCAGCTTTTTATGATCTTTCCTAGAAACCTTGATCAACTACCAAGTTGTGTCTGTGTAACTTATCACACTATGCTGCCATAGCACTATTATTCCACTTTAACAGCTATGACATTATTCTGTGGAATTCTGGGGTTTGTAGTTTGGCGAGGCACTGGAGATCGGATGAGAATTCTAAATGCCTCTCTCTAAACTGCAAATTCCATGATTCCATGCTATATTGCCATGGCAGTTAAAGTGGAATAATAGTGGTATAACAGTATAGTGTGATAGGGCCTTAAGTCACATCTCTTGGTCTAGCTCCCCTCCTAGTCCACCTTAAGAGCCAGCTGCCTGAATGGGTAGAGGAGGTCCATCCAGCTTTTGAGTGAGTGCAAAAAGGACAATGTTTCCACTCCTCTCTAACAAGGGCCCTGCTTTTGACTGTTGCAGGCTCACTTGCTAGCAGGAGCAAGGTGGAAACATCATCCTTTCTGCACTACAGTAGGAAGCTGAATGGACTTCCTTTGCCTGATCCAGCAGTTTGCTCTAAGGTAGACTGGGGTGGCATTTACATAGGTTACCAGTAAGGCCATTTCCGCACTAGACTGTTATAGCACTATTATTCCACTTTCAATATCCCATGGAATCCTGAGGTTTGCAGTTTAGGGAGATACCGGCAGATCCTTCCCTAAACTGCAAACCCCAGGATTCCATAGGATGTTGAAAGTGGAATAATAGCGCTATAACAGTCTAGTGCGGAAATGGCCTAAGACTCCATAGTCTTAATGAAGACAGACTAGTTACTAATATCGAACTGTCAGTTATGAATCTGAAATTGCAGTACGGAATACCAGGTCTTGTTTTTCAAGTGGGGTTGTTCAGGCACATAGGTAGCTCATCCCAATCCCATTACTCATCCCAATCTGTTTGCAGTTAGATTTTTAAAAATCCCTTTCTAAAATACCTTGATAATAGCCTTCTAAAATGACATTTCTGAAGCTCCTGGCACTACCTACTGATTTTTGGCTGGTAACAACTGTGAATGGTTACAGCTTTGCCTCAGGGCTTTAATTTAAAAAGGTTTAAAAAGAGAGGTAACAGCCAGCAGAATTTTCAGAGCCACTCATCTATCTATTTTCAAAAAATATGCCATTGTCCTTTAAGCTTGTACATTTTATTAACATTGCCTGTTTTTTCCATACAATTAGAAGTTGGAAATGTAGCTTGAAAATTATTCAGACTGCTCATTTGTGGTTACTCTGTCTGAGGTACTGAAAGAGCTGGGCCTTTAGGATCATCAAATCTGCTGTTTGTTGTGAGATTTGTAATCATGTGGATTCCATAGGTCAGGATCAATAATAAAACTAATGAGGTAACCAAACCCATCCATATTGCTGGGGTGAAAAATGACGTACAGTCGCTTGCATAGGAAAACACGTTGTTTTCAACATTGAATGCTTGGATCTGCAAAACAGAAGGAGGAGGAATGAGGTACCAAGAACCTGTACTTCATGTACCACTTCAACATGCAGGCCGATCATTAACCACACGTCTGTGCTGTTTGTTTAACTAAAGGAAAGGTGCAAGTCAAGCTTGGAAAAATGTTGGGTATTTTAAGGATATAGCTCAGGAGAAATCACATTAACTCTCTCAATTCAACATTACTAGACTCTCCCAGCCAGCACAGCCAGTAACAGGGCCAGTGATCATGGTGGTAAAAAGATTCTAGGAGCTATTATTTTTCTGATTCATTATCAAAATAGCTGTTTTCACAAATCAACTCTTCCTACAAATCTACTCCAGAGGAATCTCATTTGTGCTTGTGAAATCAAGGAATTTGTGACAGAAGGTGAGAAAGACACTACTCTAATTATGGTTGCTTAGTCTCATTGACTTCAATATGACTAACTTCTGAATATGCCTGCTTAGGACTAAATACTTTGAAAAATAATGATCATCACATATACGTCCTATGAAGTGATAAGAGTTCACAAGAGGTTATGCCAAAGAAAACGTGCTAGTCTTTAAGGTACCACAAGACACTGTATAATAATTAAACAGTTGGACTCACATAGATTAGTGGTGAATGAAAGAGCTGAGTATTGATTTATGGAAAGAGGCACCCATCTGTGTCAGTCTTCAATCTCCCAGTGTTAAAGTACTCTGTTAATTCCTTTATGTTAGGACATAACTATTTTTATGTATTGTTTTGTATTCATTTGCTTTATGGATATGCTTTCTTTCTCTTGAAGTGGTCATAAAGTGAGGGTTAGAGTGACATGCCCATATCTACACTCTGTACTTTATAACATAATAGAAAAGGCAATGATGCCAATAAAAGGCATGTGGAAACATGTCAACATGGAAGGAGTTAGCTGTAATTTAATTCAGAAGTTAGTGAAAGGGTAATAACTCAGCGTGCTTATTCAAATGTTAAACTGTTCAACTGTTTGTAGTTATGGTTGCCAACTTCTTGTGGCTAGACCAAAAGGAAAAAGACACAAGAAACCTTAGGAAAGATGCTTTTTTCCCCTCTGAACTATAGAATTCCCTATCCAGCAGCCATGATAGTTGGGGGATTCTTGAGGGCTCTATTCCCAAAAAGTAACTTTCCATGTTCATCTTGGACAGGGCTGTGGGCTGGGGCCAAGAGGGTGACAGGATGATGGCTGGAAGGGTCCAAAAGGAAAGGCTGAGGCTGTGGAGGGATGATTTTCACTATGACCAAATGGGCAGTGCCTGTGAGCTGTGTGCAGAGCAAAGTAGTAAACAAGTAGAGTTTGCCACCCAAGGAGAAAACCAAGGATCAAAAGAGAGAGCCAACAATAAACATACAGGGCACAGCAGTAAGTGTGGTACACAGAAGATGGTTTTGTTCGTGGATGAAGTGCAGCTGTGCCCTTTGCTTACAAATTCCTTGCCACCATCCAATATACCCTTGTACAATATTAAGTGAGCAATTTACTTGTTTTACCGTTAGGAAACAATTTCTAATCTTTAGCTGAAAGGAAAATTAATGACTCCATGGCTTAAACCCAAGAGCCATGCAGAGCAGATAATTTAGCAACTGATTATAAGTTTATTACTCAAGGTACACTCTAGACAATAGTGTCCAACTGTTCTGTTTTGGCAGGAACAGTCCCAGTTAATTCTCTGCTGTCCCACTTTCTCAGTTGGTTTTAAAATGTCCTGATTTCTCTCTCTTCCTGGTTGCCTCTTTCATCCTCAGCTTCCTTCAGTTCTGCAAAGTGCGTTCAAAGTGCAAAAGGAGTTCACACTCAATTAACTCAGTAGGACGGAGTGGAGAGGAGAGGAAGCAATCTTGCCCTTCCTGTAGCTTCATTTGGATTTTTCCCCCTTCTTTTTTTCTTTACCATTTTTATTCCAAACATTCTATCTGTACATATTCCAATATTACATTGCCATACTCAGTTTGTGTCCATATGTAAAGAAATAATGTATAGAGGCAAAAATTGTTAGCTATGTACAAATGTTTACATTTGCAATCTTTTACCATATATATTATGATGTATAAAACCCCTATTTCTCTCCCTCCCCATCTTTCCCTTTAACCCCTTTTCTTGTTTCCCAAGGTTTTCCCCCTTCTTTTGGGCTTTCATAAACTCAGCACATACATTCTAGTGTTTCTCTGCTTAAAATAATAATTTGTTCCTCTCCATTAAAAACTTCTGTCTCTTGTTGCCTAGCCATAGCTTATTGACCACACTATGTGAATGGTTGTACTTGTCCCTAAATTCTTCTCCCTCCTCTCATTCCATTGTCCCCTCCCCTCCCCTGCTCAGCCCTTGCCCAAGTGAATCAGCAAGGGTCAACCATAATAATTTAATGTCCAGAAAATTTCTTGTGCCCGCCCTTGCGCAGCTATCACCCCCCCACCGGAGTCCTGCCCCACACTTTGAGAACCACTGAGTTAGACTATTTAATGACAGATGCATGAAAGAAACAGGTAAGGTGAATAAGACGAACATCCAGGATGGGCAATTTGTCCCTGCCTAGGTATTGTTAGACTGCAGTTCCAATCAGCCCTGGTCAGTATAACCGATGGTGAAGACTGATGGGAGTCCAACAGCTTCTGAGGATTCATGTGTTCCCACTCCAAGCTAAATGAAGACTTTGCAGCAGTCTTTACTGTTGCATGTTTCTTTCCAAAGCAGAGGGAATTTGTGTGGCTTACATCCAATGGTTAATCCCAGCTAGAATCTACCCATTACAAATGGGAACCTGTATGCAAACACCTATATACGTTGCTTTGATTCACTGGATCTACCCTGTTGAGACTAAAAATGTATTCAAACCTACATATGTAGCGTTCAAACTGCTATAATCCAGATGTATTACCCTAGCAGTGTTACTGTTAGATTCTACTAATCATATTACTGAACACCCAAAACTTTACATCAAAGTAGAGAACCTTTGCCCTTCCATATGCTTCAGACTGAAATTCCCATATAGCTCCTTATCATTGGCCATGCTGGGAGCTGGAAGTCCAAAACATTTCCAGGGTCAAAGGTTTTCTACCACTGCTTTGTAAATTCTTATCAGATTCAGTCCTTTCGCTCAATAAGATAACATTTTTTCCACTCACAAATGGAGAAATTAAGGGTCTGGCCCCCACATTTTTCTTGGAAAATGTATGTGTAGTTTAAAAAAGCTAAGTGGCAGACAGCAAAACCTTCAAACCTCATCCTGTTTATAACAGAAGTGACTGAGAGAATATATGCAAATTGCTGAGAAAAAGACTAGTGGGGGTGGGTGGGGAAGATTAATTTAAACAGACTGTTATCATGATGCTTCTCTTTTTGACTCATACTTAGATCTACAATGTCTCCCCTGCGTCCTTTAAAAGTCCCAGGCAAGCCGTTCAAATGAGTGGTGTGAACTCTCAGGGGGTCTATGATGTTCCTCCTTCAAAAGGGGTAAGCCTATTGGTGTACCATTTGGAACAAACGTAGTTTCATGCAAGAATGAAGTCATGTTGAAACAAACAGACAAACAAAAGATAAACAAAAATAGAAAGGTTGCTTGGCCACATGGGTGTTTTATCTGTGAAATGTTTTATAGTTTTATCTGTGAAATGTTAGAAGGTATACTTTAGACATAAGCATGAATTTATATATGTTCTGACAATAATACATGGAAAGGATACTTTAACCTTGACAATAGTGCTTCCAAGCTGATTTGTCCCAGATCTATTTCAATTCTTCCCCCACTCCTTCCCTCCCTCCTCCCTCCCTTCTTCTTTTTACTGGACACACATAAATCAGAATATATAATAATAATTATTATTATTAATAATTACACTGGGGTTAGCAAATACTAATGTAAAATATCTAACCAGGACTCAGTCAGCTGATAAAAGACAAACATTATGGTGCAAATGCTATCGGATACCAAGGAAATGACCCAATATCTAGATGAATAAAATACTGTTCTATGAATCAAGCTTTGCTAGAAGTGGGAAACTGACTCAAAGAACACCCTCTAGTTGTGATAATCTGTGAGTGAGTCCTGTAGAGGTTACGACGAGTATATTTTCAGTTCCAGGAAGAGACTGGGCAAGCGGCTATGCAAATTTGGGGCTCCAGGCTTTCTTGGAAGTGAAAGGATACAGAAAGAAGGGTAAAATAGGAGCAAAGAGACTGAATGGAGAGGGAGGATTCTAAACTCCCTCTCCTTTCAGTCTTTTGCTCCTACTTTACTCCTGTTTGCAGAGTGGAAGGAACTCCAAGGCTAATCCTTGCCTTGGTTTACAATAACAAAAGACTAGGACAGGACAGCTGGGAAATATCCTCTAACATTTTACAGATGAAAACATTTCATGTGTGATCACGATGGCAAAAGTTATTAACAAGGAAGAATGCAGGATAGGCAAGGCTGCAGCTGGAACCTACTGAGAAGGGCAAGATTCCAGCCCCTTCGCTTTCTCTTCTCCTTTCCCCCAGCTGAGTTAACTGAGTTCAGTTTGCAGCAATTGAAGTAAGCTCAAGACAAAGGGGGAAGGTAGGAGGAGTAAACACAAACTAGGCCATTTTAAAGAAAGCTGAACAAATACGACAACAGAGGATTAATCAGGACTGTTCCTGCCAAATCAGAACAGTTGGTCAGTATTTGGGAAGGCTGATTATAATACACACACATATTTATTATATACTTAATAGCCCAGTGCTATTCAACATCTTCATCAATGACTTGGATGGAGGAGTACAAGGCAAGCTGATCAAATTTGCAGATGACACCAAATTGGGAGGGGTTGCTAATATGCCCGAGGACAAGCAGCCAAGAAAGCCAATGTGATTCTTGGTTGCATCAATAGGAGTACAGTGTCTAGGGCAAGAGAGGTAATGGCACCACTGTATTCTGCATTGGTTAGACCTCATTTGTAATATTGTGTCCAGTTCTGGGCACCTCAATTCTAGAAGGATATTGACAAGCTGGAACATGTCCAGAGGAGGGCGACCAAAATGGTGAAGGGTCTGGAAGCCATGCCCTATGAGGAATGGCTTAGGGAGCTGGATATGTTTAGTCTGCAGAAGAGAAGGTTAAGAGGGGCATGATAGCCATGTTTAACTATTTGAAGGGATGCCTTGTACAGGAGGGAGCGGGCTTGTATTCTGCTGCTCCAGAGACCAGGACAAGGAACAATGAATTCAAGCTGCAGGAAAGGAGATTCCACCTGAACCTCAAGAAGAACTTCCCGATGGTCAGAGCTGTGTGGCAGTGGAATATGCTGCCTTGGAGTGTGGTGAAGTCTCCTTCTTTGGAGGTTTTTACACAGAGGCTGGACAGTCATTTGTTGGGAATGCTTTGAAGTGTGTTCCTGCATAGCAGGGGGTTGGACTGGATGGCCCCTGTGGTCTCTTTCAACTCAATGATTCTATGATTCTATTTAGGGCTGGATGCCCTGTTGCTTCATCTGCAACAGAAAACCCAAGAACCTGATGCATGTAAAAAAAAAAAAAGTTAATTCTGAATTGTTTTATCAGAAAAAGACTGAGGGGACTGATAGCGAAAAAGGTGAATTTATACGTTGCAGCGATATTGATCTTTCCAACAAAAAGTCAGGCTGGGCTGTTTCTGTCAAAACAACAGCAGGTTTAACTGTCCCCAAAAGCCTTGATCAGTTTTAATAATATTATTGCACTTTCTGCATTCAGGGGTATCTGTGTGTGTCTGTGTGTGTGAACAATAGAGACAGTTGTATTTTAGCGGAAGAGTAAAGATGAAATTTCCTGCAGTCTGTCAGTGGCAAGTTTAAAAAGCATATAAAACAGCACTGGGTTTTTTGCCTCTTTCAAATAAGATTTTTGAAGGCTTTTAAGCAAGGACTGTGGCTCTCATGTTTAGTTCATATTTTCTCTGCATTGGATCCAGGATCTTCCTCTGCCAGAGGAAAAGATCAGCTCAGAGAAGCTCCCACCATTTGATTTTGGGAGATTCCATCCTCCCTCCCAGCTCCCCATTTTCGGAGTACAAGACTAGAGATGTAGATGCTGGGGTGGTGGGAGATGGAAACCTGAAAACCCAAACAAGGCAAATATCTCCTTCCTCTATTTTTCCACCATAAAGTGACAACACTCTGACCTTTCTTTTTCCTCCGCCCAGGACAAATAATTTTGATTGACTAAAGGATCACATTTCAGTTGATCTAGCAAAGAATGTGACATGCCTTAACTATAGTGTTTCTCCCACAATATTTGAGGATGTACATTATACATTAGGTGAAATGAACTGAGATCAAAAGGTCTGTGATATTGCCAAACAATCTTCTCATTGTTTGGTACTGTCACATATCTTTGGATCTCAGTTCATTATTGCTCAATGTAGAAGTTGACAATGGGTATGTTTGCCTCCTAGGTGCATGTATGCATTGTGGTAATGGTGGGAGAAGTTTCACTCTGATCACACTGGAAAGGGAAGAGATAACTTCTCCCTGGTGTTGCTGGAAGGACAGGAGATGGTGGGAGGAGGAGGAGGAGGAGAAGAAGCGGGATAAGGAGATGGATTGCAGGGTGTACAGTAAAAGAAGATAGGGACTAGTGCTGTTGGGAGGATAGGAAACGGAGGTAGTAGTAGAAGGAGAAGAGGGGCAAGTTGCTGGATTGTGGCCATCTCCGGCTGGTGCTTCTAAAGCAGGGTTAAGATTGCTGGCTCGGAAAATCTGGGTGAGGCATGGTGGTGTGAGATGGACAGAAAGGGGGGCAAGGAGCTACAAACTCACAATAATCAAATTTGTGAAAGGAAAATCTGTGAAAGTAGAAAGCCAACTGCATATTGCTGTATGCCAAAAGACATTGAAAGGGGAGACGGGGGGGGGGAGAATAGTTTGATCCCTGCTTGGGAATCATATGCATTGGTCACCGCCCTAGCGCACTCCACTGTGGGGACGACCTCCGGGTGAGGTTGTCTACCCCGTGTTACCCCGTGTTTTTCCCCCGTGTGGAAAGGGCCTTTGTTTCAAGAATCTCCAAATTCACTGCAATGTCAATGTGTTTTTTCATTTAGTTGTTTTAGTGGATGTGAAGGTATAAAAAGAAAATATGAATGCAAATCTTCAAATATTTTTTCATTCTCATATATTTCAAAGACCCTTTAGCCTACTCAAAATTTGAGATCCTCAGAGGAGGCCCTGTTGTGTGTCTGAACACCTTGTGAAGTTAGGCTGGTATGTACACACAACAGGGCTTTCTTTGTAGCAGCATCTCGACTATGGAACTCTCTACCTCAGGCTGACTCCACCTCTTTTGAGCTTCTGGTGAGCAGCTAAAGCAATGCTGTTCTGCATGGCCTTTAATGTTTGAAAGTGCTCTGTTTTAATTATCTTAAATTGTATTTTAGGATTATTTTTAGACTCTTTTTTTTAATAAAAGAATATTTTAACATGTTTTGTAAATGTTTTATATTTATATAGTTTCAATTGCTTTTATTTTTGCATCACCTTAGGCATCCCTGTGGGCTGGGAAGTGATATATAAATATCAGAAAGAAAAAAGGGAGGGAGGGAGGGAGGGAGGGAGGGAGGGAGGGAGGGAGGGAGGGAGGGAGGGAGGCAGGATAATTTTGAAATTTTCTTCCCATGAAGTGAGACTGTGAGAAGCTTGTCTTTTCTTTTACTTTGAGGTCTTTTTTGCAAAATGTTTTTATGCAAAAATATGCTGTGCAAAAACCTGTCTAACATAACACCATTTTCTGTACAATTTTTTCACAAAAATATCCCCAAATGTGAAAAGATCTCATGGAGGTTAATTATTTTCTTGGCGAGATATCTTGATTTGTCAAAACACTACATCTCATCAAGAATGAGAAATATATGAGCATTACATTCTTACTAGTGAGAGTATCGGCTTGGAACTTGACCCATTCATGTTCCAGTCCCTAACTGGGTGATCTTCAGCTAGTCCTTTTCTCTCAACACCATGATGGTTGTGAATATTAAATTAACAACAAGAGAGTCAAATGTCTTGAGATCAGAGAGACTGGCAGGATATCAACATACCTAATAGATACATGAAATTGTTTATTTTATGCATGAATTATAAATGAATGAATTTATGGTACTGGGGAAAAGTTTCGTTCATTATCACAATGTTTTTAGGTTCTCACATTCTGCCTCTACCTTCTGTCTACACCCTCTTCATCTATCAATATGCTCACCACAGATCTGAACCAAGTGTAGGTAATGGAAGAGAGATGGCTTTCTATCAAATTTCTGCTAAGAAAGAAATAGCGACGGCAGTGTTCAAAATAAGCCTTTCAGAAAATCCTGCTTCAAGTAATAACTCTTAGGATTGCCTCAGAAACTGTAATGTGCACTTACTTGGAATTCAGAAATGTCAATACGCCAGTCTTCAGCTTCATCACCATCTGGAATCAGAGTTATACCTTGCTGGTGCCTTGTTCCCACCAGCTGACAATGAAATGAATATTCTGCAGGACCAGAGATGTCAGTGACATTAAATTTAGCAAGACTTCTGTTGTCTTGTTGAATATAAACAAAATTCAAAGTGAACCAGTTTCGAGCAGAGACTGGATAGAACTTGTTGATCATCAGAAATCTAGATAGAAGATAAACACAGGCAAAACTAATTCAAAACGCAGAAGCAACTTTGCTGTAAGAAAAATAGATGGTAGACAGGATTATATTTCATATGGTTCTGAAGCTACACAGTTTAGCAGTAACAAGAGACTTCAAGTCATTGCCTTGCAGGCTCGAAGGCCAAAGCAGGCAAGCATGGAGTGTAATGGCTCATTCTTTTCCCAAAGATGGAGAGACTACAGAAACAAACACTTCAGCAAGCATTATGGAGAGTTACTGTTTATGACATGATTTGTCTATGGGTCACTTCACAACTATGAGTTCACTGTGTATCATCAGCATCTTATATCTGTTTGGACTTAAGTCTTCATAGGATATGTAACCTACACTATTATTAGCGTTACTAAGAGCCAGGTGTAAAGCCATACCTGTGTGTTCTTAACAGAGGGTGTATCAACACCCTGCTCACCACCTTTCCTCAGAATGGGTAGAACATACTTAGTGGCCGTTTTTGCTCAGAACAGTCCAGTACTGTGCCTGCTGACAGGGAGAGAAGAGCTGCTCCTCAGGCTGACAGAAGAAGTCTACTACTGCTCAAAAGCCTCTTCTAAATCTAAAACTATGGATGAGGAGTACAGAATACACTAGGTAAATGGAAAGGAAGAAGTGTAAGAGTTATCCCAAGGACACATGTTTAGAACTTTAGAACATCTATGTTTGGTATCTAAAATCCATTGCATTTTTAAGTGCAGTATCTTGGCTGCTGAAGATACTGTAACTTTTAAAATGTAATTTAATTTAAATGTAATTTAAGTGATCCCGTACAAATATGAAAAAACTGGTTATAATTATTGTTGTCAATAGCGTGTGTAGATATACGGGTTAATGCAACCATGGGGCAGGGGAATCCACTGTTTCATTTTGACTGAACCTGCCTAACTACTGAACAATAGTCAGTTATGGGGGGGGGAAGTAATCAGTTACAAAGGCAAAAAAGAAAACATCAGAGAGCCATCAAGAATATGGTCCAACACTTTCCAAGTCCTGCAAGCCTTCTTTAAGGGCAATGAGTTCAGTGAATCCAAAGGATAACTAAATTAGCAGTCATGTCCATTACATCCAATGGGACTTTGCTCAGGTATGGTTGTACCATAGAATAGTCATATATATTACACCACTGAGAAACAGCAAAGTATATCAAGGGCTGCATTGACTTTTGCACAAGAACAAAGTGCTGCATAAATAGGAAATGCACGTTTTTGTTTTGTTTTTGGCTTTAGCCACCTGAGCAACCCAATGGCCAGAATTCAAAGAATAGATAAATTCTTGCTGTGTTATTGGCTGACACCCAGCAGCCAATAAACTGCTTTCCAGAAGCCTGCTTCAATTTTGAAAGAAGTTTACTATGTGGTTGGAGAGGGGGAATTTCACACAAAAAACTAGAACTCCTTGGAACAAATTCCATAGTGCCTTGAAATTAGTTGCACGGCCATCAGAACAAGTTGCACATCAGAAGCAGCAAACTCCACTGCCACCTCTTAAGAAAGAAAGGGAGGATCAGGGAGAAACCAAATAATCTTTACGTGGACTGTTTATACTCTTATTTTACAGCTACTCCCTACAGTTTAGTCAGAAAGATTTTATTTCTAAATATACCTTATTTCCAGGTTCTTGATACTGCTGTTCATCGGGTTGGTATATTTTAATGACAACCTAACAGAAACAGGGGAAGATACATTCAGGCTATGTTTTCAAATGAAGCTTTTTTTACTCCTTAAAAAGAAAACATTCAAAATTGGCAGCTATGAAGAGATAATATATACAAAAGACATTAACAATGACCATTTTCTCATCTCTCCAGCAAACAAAAGGAAGAAAAGATTTAAGACCTTGATCTATGAAGACGCTTAAATGGTTGACAATGGTTCCCTGTAAAGAAATCTTACAATGAAATGAGTATGCACGTAATGAGGATGTGTTGTTTAATAAACATGAGGATATTGGAAGTGAGAGCATGGCAGTAAGGTGTGTCATCTGGTCAGTCATTATTATCCTTTTAGAAGAGAACAGTAGCTTTATTCTTTTATCAGGGAAATCACAGTTTTGAATGCAATCTCAATATGACATTAAGGGGTTTGCAGCTGGGTCAACAGATGAGACCTATTTGGGAGGATATTCCATTCTTTAAACCAACTTTTCTCCACAATACCAGATTATAGTTGGTTATTCAGCAGTGTCAGAAAAGTAATCTGCAGGTTCTGAGGTACGTAATCATTCTTATTCCTACCTTCAAGAAATACTATTTCAACAGGATGCGGATTTGAACTTTATGAAAAACCTTCCATATTGTCAGGACTCCTTGACACAATATGTCACCCAATGGTTGAAGTCACAAGGGGAATGCCTGTGCTGCCCCACTCCACTGCAACATTTTCTGCTGCTTTCCACATGACTGGAAGAGAGCAGAAGTTCGGCTTCCATAGTAATATACAGACATTAAGGGCCTCCATGCACTTGGGAGTCTCATGGGGCCAGTATCCCCATGGAAACCCATTGGGTGATCTTGGGCTTGCCACACACTCTCAGTCCCAGAAAACCCCATTATAGGTCCACCCTTGGGTCAGAAATGGCTTGAAGGCTCACAACAACAACAAATTCCTGCTAAAGTGGAGGAATCCTAAGTGTGTATATATGAGTTCCTTCACAACATAGAGGCAGTGGGGGCATGCGGGCTTCTAAGGTAGATGAAACTAGATGTTTAGGGATGGCTGTCCCCTACAATTAACATATTTTGCCTCCCTCAAAGGGAACTACAGTTAGCCCTTCATATTTTCATGCTTGATTTTCACAGGTTTAATTATTTGTGAGTTTCTCCAAGTCCTGCTTTCCCCCACTTCAAATGCTTCCTTTCTGGGAGAATCTTCCCTCTCAGCAACCCCAATGAGGCCATGCAGCCCTTTAGAAACCCACCTCTAGTCCTCCTCCTCCTCCTCCTCCTCCTCCTCCTCCTCCTCCACCTCCTCCACTAGCTGCTGCTGACCAGATAACAACAGCTCACAGCCCAGTTTCTCAGGGTCAACCGTACATGTCTCAGCAATCAGACTTTCAAATTAAACCTGTGTTTGCTGTCCAAAGGGCAATCACAAACATAGCACGCTAAATGCACGTGAGAAAAAGCACATACTATGGCCATTTCCGCACAAGGGAATTAAAACGGCCCAGTGCGTCCTCTCAAGGAGGTTGTCTGCACCTTGGAGCAGACTAGGTCCGGACTACTTACCTGAGATCCGCACCTCAGTCCACTCCAAAACGCCCCCAACTGGTCCTCCAGCAAGCTTTTTAAAGAACGGTAGAAAACCGTTCTTAATTTTTTTAGAGCGCGCCATTGCATTCCTGCTCACTTGTGCAGATTCGTAGGCTTGCACCAATGCAAGCCTGTGATCTGTGGAGCGCAGGCTTTAGGCCTGGTGAGCTTCAGTGTTTGGTTGGGACCCATGAACAACTGGAAGCCGCCATTTTGGAAGCCGGAGCAGTGTGGATCTAAGACCTCGCACTGCTCCAATTCACCCTGGACAAGATGGAGGAGCCCTGTGGAAGGGCTTAAGGGACAGTCCGCATTGGTCCATGCCCAGAAGATCCAGTAAGTAACGACACAGAGCGATTCCCTTGCCTCATGCAGAAATGGCCTAAGATTAACGTATGTCTGTCCCTTGAGGAAACATCGCTTCTAAATACATGCTCTATCCAGTGTTTCTAAATACATGCTCTATCCTCCCATCATGCCTTTTTACTGGAGTTCCTACTGATGAAAGCCAAAACAGCTGATGCCAGGGAAGTTGGGCCGATTTTGTCTCCATCACAACAATGCCTTCACCATTTATATATTCCCACAGAGGAGAGGGGTAGTCATGTATTTTGTTATTTAAAGTGTTTGTTATCTGTTTGCTTGTTTGTTCTTGCTATACAGATTCATGTGCTTTACCCAAGCCACTAAACCTGGTGTCTTATCTTGTCATTGTGTGCCTTCATGTTATTTCTGGCTTTTGGCAATCCTAAGGGAAATCCATCATGAGGTTTTCTTGTCAAGATTTGTTCAGAGGAGCTTTGCTTTTGCCCTCTTCTGAGGTTGAGGGAATCTGGCCATTTCCTCACTAGACTGTTATAGCACTATCATTGCACTTTCAACTTCCTATGGAATCCTGGGGTTTGCAGCTGGCCCTTCCCTGAACTGCAAACCCCAGGGTTCCATAGGATGTTGAAAGTGCAATGATAGCGCTATAACAGTCTAGTGCGGAAATGGCTTCTGACTTGCCCGAAGTCATCCAGCGGGTTTCTATGGCTGAGTGGGGATTTGAACCCGGGTCTACAGAATTGTGGTCCAACACTCAAACCGAAACAAAACCACAGCAAGGGTTTGGACCCAGTCCATCCACTACTGCATGTATCTCTTGAATGAACATTGTATTTCTGTTTTGTCTTGCTTGATCTAGAACTCAGGTTTATGAACAAAATAAGACATTTATATTTAGTTTGACATCATGAACATTTTTGTGCAACTATGATGCCAGTTGGCAAATTTCAGCTTTTTTCTGCAGAGAAAATTACTCTTTTTGGTCCATTTAGCAAGGGTCGTAGTGTGAAACATATCCAGAGCCTTGCAGGGGCTATCAGACTTTTGTTCCAATCAGTTCACAAGCAAAACCCTCAACAGCAACTTGTACATTACCTGTTTTTTTTGTATGGAAGGAGGCCACTCATGGATACCACTGTGTTAAGGGCCTAACTTGTCCTCTGCCTCTGGTTCTGGAGTGACAAACTGTGCTCCTTTTAATCTTTGTTATCTACTGACTTTATCCCCTAGTTCTCAATGAGAATCACAGGACTTTATCCGCATAGCTCCACCAGCATAGTTCAGAATGTGCACATAATGCTAAAGACTAACAGCATAAAGAGCAGCAGGCAAAAACTCTAACTTGCCTTGAGACTCTCTGTTGAGGAGTTAAGATTTAAAAGGCTTTACTGAAGGCACTGCTGATAAACAATCTTATAGGTCATGCTGTCAGTCAAAGAACGGCTTTAATTAAACTCAGTGAAAGTAGATCTAACAGCCAAATACATTTCAACTATACTATCTTCTTCCATAGTTCAAGCCTACCGAGTAGTAATCTGACTTCTACACAGCTGAGCTCAGACTTGCCTACAGACGCAGGGCTTTTCAGAATGAAATGTTTTCTTTTTGTGTGAAAAAAAGTTAAATATGAAGCATCAGGCAGTAGTTATCAAAGAGAAAGAGGTCAGATATCTAAAATCAGCAAGTACCAAACTGAGTCTAAAACAGGTGTGGAACATTTTCTGGATAAATTAGAGTTAGCTGCACACATATATTTACCATCTAGATGGGTGGCAGAGAACTCACCCATGGAAGAGAGGGAGGGAGGGAAAAAGAAAAGGAAGAAAAAGAAATGTGCTTGTCTCCTTTTTTACATGCTGTTTCATTTGTGGTTTTGTGATAAAAGCTGGTTGTTATCTAAACAGCAACAAATAATTTATGAACTTGCCTTGGTGCAGTAACAAAGAACAGTTCAGTATCTATTCCAGCTGCCATGCCAGACATATTTATTTATTTACTTGATTTATACCCAACATTTCTCCCAGGGTGGTATGCAAGGCAGCTTCAAATATAAATAAAAGGCTCTGATAAAAACAATAAATAAAAGGTTTCCAAAAAACACCAATAAATTATACATACCTGTTAAATTAACCACACTATTAAAACAACCATTAAAACCATTTTAAAATGTCATCCTAATAATTAATAGGGTTTATGATTTAGAGACCATATATTACAAGTCTTGCAACAGCTCCATTAGCTTCCAATTTGCTTCTGAGATTAATTCTAGATGCTAGGTTTGACTTACACAACCCTTAACAGCTTGGGGCCAGGATATCTGAAAGACCACTTCCCCTCATATAAGCCTGCCTGGAATTTGAGATCTTCAGCAGAAATCCTGTGGTACGCCTCACTATTGTAAGAGACTCCATCCCTCTTGAGGTTTCGCTTAGCCTTTGGTCCTTAAAACCTGAGTGACTTTTCTGATTGTTTCAATTGTGTGCTTTGAAAAAATTCTTTTTTAAAAAATAGGTGTGTCAGTCCATTGCTCCTCAAAGTGGTAGTCCATGGAACAGTGCTGGTCCATCAGCAATTAGTTGGTGTCCCTGGAGAGTTTCCAGGGAAGAACGAAAGAGTTGTAGCCAGTGGGCACAAATGTGGTGATCGTTCCTGGCACATTGGGAGTTAAACCCACTGATCCTGTACATCAGGTGACCTAAAAAGCAATAGTCTGATCTGTTTTGAAGAAGTATTTTTACTAATTTTATCTGATTTAATTTGCTCCAGGTTAGCTCAGGACCCCACAAAGCTGAGAGGCAATAAACCAACCAATCAACAAACCACAAGCTTGGTTGCAGCCGTGATCATTTGTCTCCCATGATAAATGTGAAAATGAGTAAGACCATGGTTGTAAAGCAGTTTTCACATTTAAAATGCTAAGTCCTGAAACAATCAGAGCTATGTGAACTATACAGTGTCACAATTCTACCATCCCAGGCTCACCTGGTGAGGACACAATAGGGAGCCTTTGTGGCTGCTACCATCTTATGGAACTCTCTTCCTTGGGAGGCTAGGCTGCCCTCCTCCCACTTTCCTTTCATAGGTAGACAAAGACATTTCTTTTCAAGCAAGCTTTTAATGAGTGACCAGGGGAGCTTTTACTTATTTATTAAGCTTTTCTTCAAAAAAAAAAGTAAGTTTTTATAATTTTATTTGTTTTTAATGTTTTGAATTGTTTTAAATGTTTTTAATGTTTTTTGTAGCTCTTTGGAAGCCACCTGGGGTCCCACTTTGGGAGAAAAGGCAGCATATAAATACAGTAAATAAATGAATCTACTGTGATCAATCTGATCTCTCATTTCTATCTCCTAGCTAAGATAAATTGTAAAAATGCCTATGGGAAAAGGTCAACCTACTGGTAGTTAAAACTATAGATTAATATTACTCACATTGCACTGGTGTCGGAACAATTAGATGAACTGGTGTCCACATTCTGGTGCATAAATGTTACATCTGTCAGATTGAGGTATATATCCTTGGTTGTAAGGCTAAAATTAGTGGCATAAAAAAGGATGCACGTGGTCCCATTAACTTCATTGGTGACATTCAGTGGACGATACAGATCATTTCCCTGACTATCAGCAGACAGTAGTTGTCGCCTTGTATGCCATGCAAGATCTGGTTTCATGGGCACCTGGAAGAACAACAAAGGAGGACTCTTCAGAATATTTAAGCAGAAACAAACAAAAATTTGAGATGGAACACAGATAGAAGTGTAAATCTAGTAGTTCAAATGCCACACAGAGCTAATTATACCCATGTCTTGGACTTATTTATTGGCATGTGCCAAAAATATAAAATGAAAATTGAGCCTGTAGTCAGTCTTTTGGAGTCCAGCTGTGACATCTGACATATCTGTTCAGTGGGGCTGACAAACAGGTGGCTTTGAACAGTGCTTCTACAGGGTGCTTTGATTGCTTATTACCTTGTTGGACTAAACCACCTTGGTGGAAAACTGCTAATAACACAAGAACAGAAAATAAATGAATAGGAGACCTAGTTACTTATTTGTTTAATTGACATCCTGCCTTTGTCCTGGGATTACACTGTAAGGTGGCTTCCTGTAGAAATATAGTGGCCAGGATCTTGTTTGATGCTGTTGGAGCATAAAGCTCTGTTAGTATAGTTACAGTGACAGCCACAACAGTAGCAATGGCACAGAATGTCTGGCAGCTTCCCAGCCATTCTGGGAATGTTCTGTTAGCTGTCCCAGTTGCTAGTGATAACCAATATTTAACTTTAACTAACAACACTAACATAACCAGTTATGGTGCAAGACAGGAAAATTCCACTGTAGGGTGGATACTAAAAGACAGTTAGATACATTTAACACAGGAGTTTCACCTCTTGTGACAACTAAATAAAACTTCATTCTATATTACCACAGCAAGTAAAACTTTCGGGTAATTTGACAATAGGGGCATTGTCTTTAAAACCTTCTACCACAGTGCACCTCTTTTCTTTTCTTTTCTTTTCTTTTCTTTTCTTTTCTACTTCAAGATGGTAGAGGACAAAGCTACCACTTAGGCAATCTTTGATATGAAAGTAAGTACATAAGAAAAAGAATACTGGATCAAGTCAAAGGCCTAACCAGTCCAGCAAAAATTTCCCACGGTAAGCAACCAGATGACCACAGGAAGCCAACAAGCAGGACATGACCACAAAAATGTGCTCCCGACAACAGGAACTAAGAGATTTAGAAGTTTATGATAGGAGTAATAAATAGCTATCATGACTTGTGATTTATCTAATCCCATTTAAAAGCCCCCAAGTTGGTGGCCGACATTCCAATTCCATAATTTAATTTAGAAGAATGGGCTAAATGTACTGTCTAGTCTGATCATGAGTGAACATTCAAAGCATATCATGTCAGGAAGAACATATCCAGTCTTCAGTCTCCTCCTTGATATGTCAAGTTTTTTTGTTGTTTAGTTTTGTTTTTGGGTGGAACCAGGATGTCCAATCTGAAGTCATCCAACTCACGCACAGGGCAGCTCCATTTCCCAGGGATAAATAGCTCCAAATATTGTAACATTGTTTTTGTGTATTCAGAGGGGCCAATATAGTGGCAACTAACTTTTGCTGGATTGTGACCAGCAGCTTTAAAGAAAGAAAACTACGTCTTGAATAAAGGATTTCTTAAAAAAAAAGAAAAGCATTCCATTTTTAATTAAAATATTTAATCTCTCTTGTTGCTCCCAAAGTGTAGCCATTTCATTTCATACACAGGAAAGGCTATGAAGACTAAATTACACTGTGTTTAATCAATTGGCTGCACGTTAAGGGACAGTGGGGCTTGCACATTGTCTAGTGAGAATCTTCATACTAATAACGGAAAATAAGATTATGTTGGAAGAAGTGATTACCGAGCTATGGGGAATCATTTGATTTTGGAGAGAAAGACTAAAGCAAAGAACACATTTATTTCCAGATATTCAAAGCATTTACTTTCATAGCGTGTCATGATTCTTTTTGTAAAGCTTTGCTTATTGTGTGTCTTTAAGTCATTTCTGACATATGGTGACCCTAAGGTGAATGTATCCGGGGGTTTTCTTGGCAAAATTTGTTCAGAGATAGTTTGCCCTTGCATTCCTCTGTGGATGACAGAGTATAACTTGCCCAACGTTACCCAGTAGATTTCCATAACCAAACAAGGATTCAAACTCTGGTCTCACAGTGTCCTAGTCCAACACTTAAACTACAACACTACATTGGCTTTTTTTGGCAGAGTCTAGCTGTTAGTATTCCCCACTTTTCTGGTAAGCAATGAAATGTAGAATGATTCAATTTACCAATTTTTTGTTGGGTCACACTGTAAGTAAGAGGTACTGTTACCCCACTGGAAAACACTGTCCCAGAGTCTACAATTTTGATATTAAAATATGATTCCATGTGCCTGAGAAGTCACTTGGATGGGCACGTAGGCAGCAATGGTCAAACGATCGAAAACCAGGTCAGGCCAGTAAAATCCCCCATCACATAGCCCCAGGAGACCTCAAGCTGTGCAAACCCACAGTAAACAAAGGGTCCTCAACCACTGAGGAGCCAACTTGAGGGGATTAGCATGTTTGCCCCAAGTTGAGCACCGACAGCAATAAAATCCTATCAGGCAAGGACCATTTACATAAAGTCACACCACAACCCAATGCAACCGAAGATCCTGAGACTTTGGCAACACCTTGTAATCTCATCATGCAAAGGAAGTTACCATTGTGGAGCTTCTTTCTCGATGCAACACCCATTGTTCTCCCTGGGAAAGGATTAGCCCTCAAGGTACTTTTTCTCCTACAAATAGTCCCAGTTTTTGAGTGGTTTTTTGGATCACTCCCGGCCATCCCAGCTGACTGTTTCTCCATCCGTTGAGTAATCCCCTCAGCCCTCTCTGTGCTGAGCTCCACTTCTCCACTGTTTTTCCCAGACCAAGGACTTCAGGAAAAGGTGCAGTATTACCCCAGCTACAATCCCTTCAATATTCCCCCTATCCAGTTTCCTCTCTTTTGCTTCTTAATAGGTCTTGAGTGAGTGTTTGAGACTTTTATTCAATGAAATCATTTATTGGACATCTTCGTTTGGTTTTTGGCTTGGCCTGATCCTGTAAAAACTGGGTAAAAAGACCCCACTAGGTTACCCTGCTTTTCACATTGCTATTGCTTGTGCTCAGGCTAGTTTCCATTCCCCATCATGTGGAGCACATTGAGGTGTCCCCCAAGGGACCCCAGAAATCAGGGTAACAGTACAAACTGCCACCTTCCTAGAGTAGATGATAACTAAATCTCTGCACTAATGCATATGATAGTATATTTAGAGTATGGCAATGACTAACACTGAATAACCCTGCCTGAGCTAGAAAGACCCAGTTGCACTCCAGATAAGAAAATAACTGAGAATGCATTTTAACACAGTTTTTTTCCTGAACACAGGTATTCCCCAAGGGAATATGTTATCTGAAAAAGCAAAAGCCATGTGGATTTTGAAAGAAATATCAGCAAGCAGGAGATTAAACTCCTGCCCAATTTTGCTAAGGGTGCTCTCCTGTGAAACCTGTCTGCTCTACATTCCACTGAACACTCTGTCACTTTAATTTGGTCATGAGGCAAAACAGAGAAAATTGACTTATGAAAAGTGCTAACGTTTTTGGAATGGTCAGCACTTAGAAATAACACATAAAAATAATGAATTACTTGTGATTACTTTCTTTTTACAATAGCAAAGTCACAACCAAGTTACATGATGTAAACTTATTTTGAAAAAGTAACTTTCCAAACACTGCAAATGTTGTTTATAGTGCAAAAATAACTAAACATAACTTCTTGAAAGGCAGTACTTTGGGCTAGGCTCCGGTGTTGTCATGCTGCTTACACAACTCCCAGTTGTGTGAGGGCTTCTCCACTTTCCATGAGTGTACAAGATGGCATCCCAGAATTCCTTGCACAAATAGCTTTTTATGTTGCAAAGAGGCTTGGCACAGAGGTTGGGGAAGAGAACAGGATAGTTCACAGACTGATTGGCCATCTTTTGCACATCTGAACACAGGTCTGTTCCTTCTTAACCACTGCTGGCTGCCAAAACTGTCCACCTCATTGATTGGATATCTCTTTCCACCCAGATCCTCCATATGTATGCTGAAGGGCTTTTTGTTTCACTAGCATTAAATTGGAACATGACTTCTGTCAGTAGACTTGAGCTGACTTTGAAGCCAGAGAGATAGAGGCAATGAGTTGTTACCAGGGCATACACTCCCACACTTTGATACGGTTCAATGGGCAAAATATGATTTAATTGGCAATATATATTAATTGACATTGATATAAAACATGCCCTGCTATGGCTGTATGGCCAAGCTAGGCAAGAGGAAAAGACTGACTGAATACGTGTGTTGCGAATTAGGTCAGAAAACACCTCTAGTCATAGCTATATCATAGTCAGAAAATCACCAGGAAACTCCAGAGATAATAAGCTTTCAGCCAGCCTTAATGACTCTGCCTTTTGGACAATAGAGACTGGGAGATTCCCAACAGACTGCTGATTGTCTTAACTCCTCTTCCCTTGACCACAAAAACCTCTCCTTTGTCCTAAAACCTGTCCAACAAGCACTGAGCTATCAGGGCAAACATTAGCCCTTTATCACCTAACGCTAACATCATTAGCCTGTTCCAGACCTCACTGTCCACTCTGCAAACTCCATTGTTTACTCAGCTGGAGAGCCATTAACACCGTTGCCCTCTAGGCAGAAATGAGGTATATAAACCCCTAGTTTTAACTAGTCAACTCACATTACACCAATTGCTGATTGCCACTCTGCTACTCTGATTCCTGATTATGTACTATCCTTAGATGCGAATCTAAGCCACATTGCTGCTTCTTTACTGCTCTTCTAGATCAGTAAATATCACCCACTATGCCCCAAAATCTCACTATCTAAACTTTTCGTCCCTTTTTCCTTCAGTTAGCCTTGAGTGGGTGCATGACTCTTTGGATCTTGTGTGTGTGATTAATTCTTCCAATAAACACAGTTAAACTTACTTTTGTATCTCTGGCTGGTTCTTCCTGGCAGAAGTACTGGTAAACACTGATGTAAAATATCTTGTTAGGTTACACACACTCCCTTGC
This sequence comes from Iguana delicatissima, assembly GCA_948472985.1. Classification (NCBI taxonomy): domain Eukaryota; kingdom Metazoa; phylum Chordata; class Lepidosauria; order Squamata; family Iguanidae; genus Iguana; species Iguana delicatissima. The sequence goes on from CAOKZL010001810.1 coordinate 178,775, forward strand.
AGGTTTCCTAATTTTGAGCTAATAATTCCCCATCTTTGCATGGAGATGCTGGTATCATGGGCAGACCCCTGAGTTACCCATGTTTTGGGTAACAGAATCAGCACTTCAAGATACTTTGCATCTGAGCACAGTTCTGCCCCTCACAAGCCACTGCAAAGCCAGCACAGCAGTTAGGTGGAGCAAGGTGAGTGCTTCAAGAAAGGGAGCTCTGAGATGCCACCTTGTGCAAGTATGGAAATTCTTAATTAATACTATTGTATTTTTACTGACAGGAAGGATAAAAGGTGCTTGTAGGTTTTCTTGTCTCAGGTGCCAAAGTAATTTGACTAGCTTTGACTTGCAGTGGGTGTCACAGGCAGTTTTTCTTCAGGCAGCCAAAGTGTTTGGGCATTTTGGGCAGAAGCAAGGAAAAGAAAGGAGGGAGAAGCAACAATTGAAAAACTGAAAAGAAAAAAATAAAGAGAGGAGGTAAGTCACTCAAAACAAAGGTTTTGAGTGAATATAGATGAATACTGAAAGACGAACTTTTACGGGGTTGGAAAAATATTAGAAAAGGTGAAACAAGAAATAAATATGTTTTTTAAAGAGAATTTGGGGAAAGGATCAACAAATAAGATAGAATCATAGAATCATAGAAATGCAGAGCTGGAAGAGACCACACGGGCCATCCAGTCCAACCCCCTGCTATGCAGGAACACCCTCAAAGCATTCCCGACAGATGGCCATCTAGCCTCTGCTTAAAAACCTCCAAGGAAGGAGACTCTACCACACTCCGAGGCAGCATATTCCACTGCCGGACAGCCCTGATCGTCAGGAAGTTCTTCCTGAGGTTCAAATGGAATCTCCTTTCCTGCAGCTTGAATCCATTGCTCCTTGTCCTGGTCTCTGGAGAAGCAGAAAACAAGCCCTCTCCTTCCTCTACATGGCATCCCTTCAAATATTTAAACATAGCTATCATGTCTCCTCTTAACCTTCTCTTCTGCAGACTAAACATACCCAGCTCTCTAAGTCTATCCTCATAGGGCATGTCTTCCAGGCCTCTCACCATTTTGGTCGCCCTTCTCTGGACTTGCTCCAGCTTGACCACGTCCTTCTTGAATTGGGGTGCCCAGAACTGGACACAGTATTCAAGATGAGGTCTAACCAAAGCAGAGTAGAGTGGTACCAGTACCTCCCTCGATCTAGACACCATAGTCCTATTGATGCAGCCGAGAATTGCATTGGCTTTCTTGGCTGCCGCATCACACTGCTGACTCATGTTCAGCTTGTGGTCTATTAAGACTCCTAGATCCCTTTCACACCTACTGCTATCCAGCCACCTGTCCCCCATCCTATATTTCTGTATTCCATTTTTTCTACCTAAGTGTAGAACCTTACACTTCTCTCTGTTGAATTTCATTTTGTTAGCCTTGGCCCAGCTCTCCAATCTATCCAGGTCATTTTGAATTTTGATCCTGTCCTCTGGTGTACTAGCAACCCCTCCCAATTTGGTGCCATCTGCAAATTTGATGAGCATGCCCTCTATTCCTTCATCCAAGTCGTTGATGAAGATATTGAACAGCACTGGGCCCAGGACAGAACCCTGTGGCACCCTGCTAGTCACTTCTCTCCAGGATGAGAAGCAGCCATCCGTGATCACTCTTTGGGTTCGGTCGGTCAACCAATTACAAATCCAACTAACAGTAGCCCTGTCCAGCCCGCATTTTACTAGTTTCTTTGCAAGAATGTCATGGGGAACTTTGTCAAAGGCCTTACTGAAATCGAGGTACGCTACATCCACAGCATTCCCTTCATCTATCAAGCTAGTAACTCTATCATAAAAAGAGATAAGATTAGTCTGACATGACTTATTTTTGAGAAATCCATGTTGACTTCTCGTGATTATCGCCTTGCTTTCTAAGTGATTAGAAACTGACTGCTTAACGATCTGCTCCAGGATCTTTCCAGGTACTGATGTCAGGCTGACTGGGCGATAATTATTTGGGTCCTCTTTTTTCCCCTTCTTGAAGATGAGGACAACATTTGCTCTCTTCCAGTCTGCTGGAACTTCTCCTGTCCTCCAAGATTTCTCAAAGATTATAGCAAGCGGTTCCGAAATGACCTCTGCCAGCTCTTTTAATATCCTAGGATGCAATTCATCTGGCCCTGGAGACTTGAATTCATCCAGTGTGGACAGGTATTCCTGTACCACCCCTCTACCTATTACGTGCCTCATTTCCCCTGCTTCCTCACCTGCTCCCCTACTGCCAGGTTGAGTGCTTGTATCCTTCTGGGGAAAAACTGAGACAAAGAAGGCGTTAAGTAGTTCTGCCTTTTCCCTTCCCCCTGTGAGTAATTCTCCATCTTCTCTGCGCAGCGACCCTATCGTCTCCTTCTTTTTCCTTTTGCTGCGGACGTATTTAAAAAAGCCCTTTTTATTGTTTTTAATGTCTCTGGCCAGCCTAAGTTCGTTCTGTGCTTTAGCCTTTCTGACCTCCTCCCTACATCTCTGGGCCACTTGCTTAAATTCTTCTTTGGTGGTTTCCCCCTTCTTCCATTTCCTATACATGTTTCTTTTAACACTTAACTCAGCTGAGAGTTCTTTAGTCAACCATTCTGGTTTCCTCAGATGCCTTCCATTTTTCCTCCTTAATGGCACAGTTTTAGACTGTGCCTTCAGTATCTCCTTTTTAAGGAACTCCCATGCCTCCTGAACTCCTTTCCCTTTCACTATTCTTGACCACGGAATTCCAGCCAGCAGCTCTCTAAGTTTACCGAAGTCTGCTTTTTTAAAATCTAAGATGAGTGTTTGGCTACCCTTATCTTCTCCTTCCCACTGAATGCCAAATTCCAATAGGGCATGGTCACTCCCCCCTAAAGATCCAACCACTTCTACCTCATTAACAAGGTCATCCCTGTTGGTCAGGATCAGATCCAGAATATTTGATCCCCTTGTGGCCTCTTCCACCTTCTGGACCATGAAGTTGTCTGCAAGACAAGCTAGAAACTTGCTGGACCTTGCTGTCTTGGCAGAGTTTGACTGCCAGCATATATCTGAGTAATTGAAATCTCTCATTATTACTATATCTCTCCTCCTTGAATGTGCAGTCATTTGGTTGAGGAAGGCATCATCAAAGTCCTCAGCCTGGGTTGGAGGTCTGTAGTAAACCCCCAACAGAATATCCCTATTGTTTCTCGCTCCCTTAATTCTAACCCAAATGATCTCGACTTGGCTTACTGGGCTTAAGTCAAGGATCTCTTCACAAGTGAAAACATCCTTGACATACAAGGCTACTCCTCCTCCTTTCTTGTTTGGTCTATTTTTATAAAATAGGCTATACCCCTCTATTCCTATATTCCAATCATGAGACTTATCCCACCAGGTCTCAGTGATGCCTATCAAATCGTATTTATTTTGTTGTCCTAGGAGTTCAAGTTCATCCTGCTTGTTTCTCATACTCCGTGCATTAGTGTAGAGACACTTAAGTCCCCGGGCCCTTCCTGCAAGTCCTGTACTATTGTCTCTACTCCTCCCGCCATTGGCCTCATGTTCTACTTATGCAGTAGTACATGAGGCCTTTTCCCCTGCGCTCGACAAGTCCCTGCCCTGAATAATACTGTCTCCCTCACCAGCGGAACTTAGTTTAAAGACCTCTTAATCCTCCTTGCGAGACTGTATGCAAAAACATTCCTGCCAAGTTATGTGAGGTGCAGCCCATCCCTCGCCAGAAGCCCACGTTCATGGAAATTCAGGCCATGTTCCAAAAACCCAAACTGTTGCCAGCGGCACCATGTGCGGACCCAGTTGTTGACCTCTGCTATTGTCCTCTCCCTTCGTGCACCATATCCTTGAACAGAGAAGAGAGACGAAATGGCCACCTGCGCACCAAGGTCCTTAAGCTTCGTCCCCATAAGCTCATAGTCCTTTGCGATGTGGTAAAAGCTGCTCCTCGCAGTGTCATTGGTTCTGACATGAACCAAAATGAGGGGCTTATGGTCAGTGGGTTTGACCAGCCTGGTTAGCCTCTCTGTTACGCGGTTGATCCTGGCCCCAGGCAGACAGCAGACCTCTCGATTGAGCTTGTCTGGTTTGCAAATTGCCGTTTCAGTTCCTTTGAGCAAGGAGTCCCCAACCACCAGAACTCTGCGGTTTGTCCTGGTCTCCTCAACGAGCATGTTCCACTAGGACTGCCTGGGCATTCTGTTGAGGCTGGGAGCATTGACCTCGTTCCTGTTGCCGAAGTTGGATTTCTTCTTGTTGACATTCTGTTCCCTCCGCATGGTGCTCCTCATTGTTCGTAAGGCCAAGAACTTTGAAGCGATTGTGCAGGTGAAGAGTCTCTGTTGCCTTCCTGGTCCTTCTGCTCCTCTGTGTGACATTCGCCCAAGCCTCCATTTCCTGGCACAGTGTGCTAACTTGCCAATCTGGCAGCTCCTCCGTGCATTCGGTCTTCCGGTAGGTCCTCTCTGTCCTATCCAAAAACGCTTCCCCTTCCCTAATAAGATGATCAGAAACTCGTGCCTCCAGCTGGCGCACCTTCTCTTCCAAGAGGGTGACCAGCTTGCACTTGGTGCAGGTGTACCCGAGAACATCTTGTGGCAAGAAAAGGAACATGCCACAAGTGTTACAGGTGACTGCAGTAGCTCCCTCACTTTCCATTCTTGAAACTAGAGAGAGCAGTACAGTATGTAATTCTAGAAAGAAGAACTAGGTGTACAAGCTATGTCTGCTCTACCGAATGCCAAGAGTTAAAGTTGGAAGATTGAAATAGAGTAGTTTAGGCCAAAGGCACGTGCCACTGGATACTCCTAATAAAGCTCCTCCCCCCAGCTGGCTCCTCCTCCTTCCAACTTTAACTCAGGGAGAGCACATGGCCAGCACAAAGAGACTAAACAAAGACAAGCAAGGCCAAACAAAGACAAGCAAGGCCAAACAAAGACAAGCAAGGCCAAACTAACAGAAGCAACAAACAGACAAGCAAGCAAGCACAGGCCCTCAAGCCTGTAAACACACCTGATTAAGGATGTCTTCACAGACCCTCTGCTCTGCTCTGCTCCCTCTGCTCTCTCCTCTGGGAAATGAGCTAGAGGGCCGCTGGATGCTCCAAATAAAGCTCCTCCCCCCTAGCTGGCTCCTCCCCCTCGTTAGTCAGACCATGTGCTCAGGGAGAGCACATGGCCAGCACAAAGAGACTAAACAAACACAAGCAAGGCCAAACAAAGACAAGTAAGGCCAAACAAAGACAAGCAAGGCCAAACTAACAGAAGCAACAAACAGACAAGCAAGCAAGATAGTGTGGGATATGGGAAAGGCGGTGGTAAGAGGCATTTTTTTGCAGCAGGAAGCATATAAGAAAAAAGTAAGAAAGCAAAAAATTCAAAAATTGGGAGTAGAACTAAAAGAAAAAGAAGACGAGTTAAAAAGAGACCCAAAGAATGGAAAGTTAGTGAGAGAAATAAAAATTTTACAGAAACAATTAGCTTTAGAAGAGAGATGGGAAATAGAGAAAAAAATAAAATTTACACGACAAAGGTTCTTTGAACATGCAAATAAGGTAGGGAAATGGTTGGTGTATAAATTGAAGAAAGAAAAGGAAAGAAGATTAATTACGGAAATTAGAAAAGGAGATAAGATATATAGAGAACAGAGAAAGATTAAACTATTGTTTCAAGAATACTATACACAGCTGCATAATGAGACAAAGGATACAGAAGAATATGTACAAAAAGTAAAGAAATACTTGGAAGAAGTTAGAGTAGAGAAAATTCAGGAAGAACAAAGGATGGATTTGAATAAACCTATAACAAAAGAAGAAATTAAAACGGTTATAAGAAAACTAAAAATTAGAAAAGCACCAGGACCAGATGGATTCACAGTGAGATATTATAAGGAGTTCCAAGATCAATTAATCGACCCTATGTACAAATTATTTAATGAAATAGAATTGGAGGGTAGACCGGATACATGGAAAGAGGCGAGTATTACATTGATACCTAAAGAAGGCAAAGATCCGATGGAAGTCAAAAATTATAGACCAATATCTCTTCTAAACATAGATTACAAAATATTTACATCAATATTAGCAGAAAGATTGAAGAAGATATTAAAATATTGGATTCATGAAGACCAGAATGGCTTTTTGCCAGGAAGATCAATTAAAGATAATATCAGGGTAATACAGGACATGATAGAATTTTACCATAGACATAATGAAAGGAAAATGGGACTGATATTTGTCAATGCTGAAAAAGCATTCAACACTGTGAAATGGAGGTTTATATTCAAGGTTTTGTAGATGGCGAATTTGGGAAGAAGATTCATAGATTGGATAAAAATGATTTACAATGATCAAACTGCGAGTAGTATAGTGAATGGAGAGAAATCAGAAAAATTTAAGATTAAAAAAGCAACAAGGCAGGGTTGTCCATTATCTCCTTTAATTTTTGTAACGATAATAGAAATTTTGAATAATAAAATTAGGCAAGAGTCAGAAATTAAGGGAATTAAAATTGGGAAACAAATGTATAAATTAAGGGTATTTGCAGATGATTTGGTAATTTTGTTAGATGATCCGGCCAAAAGTATATCAAAATTAATGAATGTCTTTGAGGAATTTGGAAAATTAGTGGGTTTTAAGGTCAATAAAGATAAGACAATGATACTAATGAAAAATGTTCAAAAAAAAGAAGAGGAGGAAATAAAAGAGCTTTCTAATTTTAAAATAACAAAAAAGGTGAGATATTTAGGGGTTAATCTTACGGGTAGTAATTTGGATTTATACGATAACAATTATAGGAAAGTATGGGGCAAGATAAAAGAAGATTTAAAAAGGTGGACAAGACTTAACTTATCATTAATGGGAAGGATTGCGACAATTAAAATGAATATATCGCCGAAGATGACATTTCTGTTTCAGAATCTCCCAATTATTATGAATGATACCCCCTTTAAAGAATGGAAGAAAGATTTATCAAATTTTATGTGGAATGCCAAAAAGCCAAGAATAAAATGGAAGGTATTAAAAGATCCACAGGAAAGAGGAGGATTAGGATTACCAGATCTGAAATTATATTTCCATGCTAGTTGCCTTTGCTGGATAACGGAATGGATTAAATTAGAAAATACAAGATTATTGGAATTGGAAGGGGCAGACTTTCACTTTGGCTGGCATGCATATATGTGGTATTACAAAGCAAAAATGAATAGGGAATTTAATAATCATTTTATAAGAAAATCGTTATTGAAAGTTTGGTTACAATATAGAAATAGAATATATGCAAAAATACCACAATGGGTGTCAGTTCATGAAGCTTTTTATAGGAGAGAAAAGCCCCAGTTAAACAATTGGTTAACATATAGAGATTTGACAAAAGTACAAGGAGAAAATTTGGTTTGGAAAAATAAAGAAGAATTGGCAAAATTGGGCATTGTTACACATTGGTTATTGCAAAGGCAATTAGAAGAAAAATTTAAAATGGATAAGAAGTTAAAAGGAATGGAAATAAGAGAGAACGAATTTGATAAATTGTTAAGACCAAGGACAGACCATGTAATGGGTAAAATTTATAAAATGTTGTTAAATTGGCATATGGAAGAAGAGGTAATCAAAGAAAATATGATAAAATGGGCACAAAATTTGGGACATGAAATTTCGATACAAAGCTGGGAGAATTCATGGAGAGATGTTAGAAAATACTGTGTTAGTACAAAGCTAAAGGAGAATTATTATAAGATATATTTTCGATGGTATTATATGCCAATGCAAGGAGCGAAAATAAATAAAAATGGGAATGATTTATGTTGGAAGTGCCCAGGAAAAGGAACTTTATATCATTTATCGTGGTCTTGCGAAAAAACTAAGGAGTATTGGAGGAAAATTCACGAATGTATAGTTAAGGCAATTCATTTAAAGTTTCCAATGAGTCCAGAGATATATTTGTTAAATATACTGGATGTCAAATTCTTTAAAGAAAATGCTTTATGAAAGATGATAATATATATGACAACGGCGGCAAGATTGGTATATGCACAAAACTGGAAAACAAAAGAAATACCTAAGATAGATGACTGGTTGTGGAAATTATATGAGTTATGGGAAATGGATGAACTCACTTCAAGGTTAAATGATAGATCAAGAAAACAAATTATAGAAGAATGGAATCTAGTAAAACCCCTTTGGGAAAACCAATGGGGGAAGGATTACTGTGAAGGTAGAAATAAGACTCGGAAGACAAATTGAAAGAAAGGCATAGATAGAGGAGTGTGATAGGTAGTGGTATTATTTATAACACTGAGGAATGATAATAGCTGGTCAAGGAAGGTTATGGAATATCCACTCGAAATACTGTAGGTGAAATAAGGGAAGGAGGGAAAGTAGATAGAGATATACTAGTGTTGGTGATTGGTATATATATATGAATTAGAGTTAATAAATTGTAAAGATTTTGTAATGAACATTTATATAATGGTGAGAAATAAGAATGTTTTATTTTATGCTTGTTGTAATAAAAATAAATCAAAACAAAGGTTTTCTACTAAACCTGATGAAGTAACTGGAAGACTGCAGGCTTCCTCCTGACTGCCACAGCACAATTTTTAGTGTTAATAATAGTGCTAATATTGGCATGTTACTGTTAGATTCATAACAAAATGCACAGAAGTAATGCACTGAGTAAATCAGTGAAATCATTAAATTGTTCAATTTAAAAAAATGCTTTAAAATTTCTAAAATGATAAATTAAGATTACTAAATTAATTGCTAATTTAATCATTTAATCATTGATGTAGTAATTGATGTAGCTGATGAGAAGAAGTAGTCCTAGTAAAGAAATAAGTTTTGTTGTTGTTCGGTGCCTTCAAAGTGGCATTGCCTTATGGGAATAAGGTTGTCAATAAAGTTTTCCTGGCAAGATTTATTCAGAAGAGATGTGCCTTGTCTTCTTTTAAGGCTGAGAGAGTGGGACTTGCAGATGGTCAAGGTATTTCAAAGCAGCTTGTGTCCAGTGCAGCAGCAAGCTGGGTCACTGGCTACAAGTGGACAGAAACACGTTGACTGCTCTTGAATCTCCCACATAAAGCAGGGGCAACTACTGGTTGACTTATGAGGGGCACATCAAAACTACTTTGAGTTCTAGTCCAACCTTGAGTTCCCTAAGGTGCTGGACGTACTGTGGAAATAGTGCTCTGCACCTTGGATAGTTCTGTAACGTCTAGAACAGTGGTTCTCAACCTGTGGATCCCCAGATGTTTGTGGACTTCAGCTCCCAGAAGCCCTGAGCATTGACCATAGTGGCTGGGGCTTCTGGGAGCTGAAGTCCACGAACATCTGGGGACCCACAGGTTGAGAACCACTGGTCTAGAATATACCCCAGAAAGGATTTACCACCACTGTTCAACATGGAAGTCACACCTCCATGTGATATAAGCAAACAATCTTGTTTTGCCTAATGGTGCATGCAATCCTGATTAAAAAAAAAATCTTGAAAGGCAAAGCTTCCTGAAGCAGGTTGCCACATGCTACACATTAGGGCAAATCTGAAACAAAGTAGTTTGTAAAGCCATGTTGAAACTGTGCAAGGGAGAGAGGAGGGCTCTCTAATAAGCCATGCCTCTTCTTCTTCATCCTCCTCTTTGAAGTCCTCTATTTGTTGAAGGGCAGACTTCTGAACTCAGATGCCTCCTCAACTCACAGAGGTGACAGAAATCCTGCATTATCAAGGTTCTAAATCAGCATTTGGGAACCACTGGTCCTTCTAAAGTTGAAATACAGCTTCCCTCATACCTTACCATTGGCAGTGTAGATGAGGGAGTTTTCTGTTGGAGAATTCCAAGTACCTCATCAAGCTACAATCTCAGAATTTCATAGGATGAAGCTGCTGCACTTAAAATAGTATTGAATACTGTGTGGTGTAGATACAAGCTGAAAGTACAGGGAGTTCTAAATACAAATGCCCAGGAGTGCTGACAATACCATGCCACAACTATCTGTCACAGTTCACGAGAGATCAGGTTCAACAGACAAGCTATTTTGGCCATTGTTATGCAAGTTCTGAAGTTTCCTTATGTTGAACCAAGGCAATCATTACCTGTCAGGAAAATAAACCCCTGAACAAACACAGAAGTGGTTTCTGTCTTCTGTGCTGCTGAGCTTGTTAGTGATAATTCTTTTTTTTTTTTAATAAAATGCAGCTAACTATTAAAGATTGAAATTCAGTTTCAAAGTATAGTGTAAAAGAAATCAGGCCTTAATCTTCTTCTGATTTGGACTGTTTGATTTCCAAAAAAATAAATACAGCCTGTCAGGCAGACCTTTCATTAACCAGAGAGGACACTTGGGATCCCACATTTGACCTGCTCAAAACCCCATTAAAGTTAACTGAGTTTAAACCCCTTAACTGTGTCAGGATTGGAGCCTTCATGTTTCTTCAAAAAGAGGACTCAGATCCATAGAGAATAATAATATTTATGATGGTGGTTTGAAAAGAATATGATTATTTCAAACATGTCATTTAGGAATTTTAATAAATATGCTGGAGAGCCAGTATAGTGTAGTATTCTGAATATTTGACTAGGATACTGGGAGACCATGGTTCACAACCCTGCTTGGCCATGGAAACCTACCAGGCAACTTTGGCAAGTCACACTTTCTCTGCCTCTGAGGCAGGCAAGGGCAAACCTCCTCTGAAAAAAAACGTTGGCAAGAAAACTCCATGAGAGGTTTGCCTAGGGCAGCCATAAGTCAGAAGTAACTTGAAGACACACAACAACAGCAGCAACAACATAAATTTGCTGAGATCTCTGAAGGGCAAATATAGTAGCAGGAGATAATATCTTTTCACTGCATGTCCCACTTCTTTTTTAAATAATAAAGATTTAAAAAACCGATACAATTTGTTGTCATTTGTATTGTGATAATTGAAATAGGTGTGTCCTGTCACTCCCTCCCTATAATCAGGATATTTCTCCCTATTCCTTCTTCATTCCTCTTTTAAATGTTTTTAACTTTTTAAAATGAGCTGTCTAGATGCTTAGCTATAGAGCAGCAGCTCCTGTGATCATGAAGGAATGCCTTTGAATAAGAATTCTTCCCCTAAAATAAATAAATAACCAACGAACCAACCTCCAGCTCCAAAATTTCTAGATGGCAGAGAGTGGCACGTAGAAAATCATTCACACCTAGAATTTTTACATTTGCTGTATTCTTATTCCCTTGATAGCTTTACTTGCTTTTTTTCTTTGGATGTCTAAATTGTATTTCTAAACTCTCAGCTGAAGTTTTAAGTTTCAACAATGCTAGAAATTTGCAGACTGAAGGAAAACTTCATCTGAAGGCCAGCATTCTTTGGGGTGGCCAGTGCCCTCATGTTGTTGTTGTTGCTGTTGCTCTGTTCCTTCAAGTTATTTCTGACTTACAGTGACCTGAAGGTAAACCTATCACAGGGTTTTCTGGGGCTCACAGCATATTTGATGGGCCCAAGATCACCCAGTGGGTTTCCATGGTCATCATCCAGTGCTCAAACCACTGCACCATGATGGGCCTCACTTTATCCCACTCATAACTTCACCCCAGCCTGTGATCAGAGAAATCAACACCACTTTCCCCTATATTAATGAATTTCAATTTGGGTTGAAGCTTCAAGAATGGGAAAGAGAATGAGGAGAACTTCATTGAAAACGTTCCTCCCCATCAGTTCTCAGGGCAACTGGAGTATATGCACAGAAGGGGATGATCTTTCCCATCACTAGGGTTTAGTTTTGCATTAAGGTGATAGAGATTTAAATTCTTTGCAATAGTTCTTAACTGTGATATTTCTATGTTTGTTTCCTTGTAATAAGATCATCCCTTGCCCCCTCCACACACTCAAAGATACACAGTCCGTATGAGACAAAATGCATTGTAGAAGATGCTCTCCTGGGCTCTTTAATGCATCTGTGAATACAATGCACATGCTATAGTTAGAAGAATGTTCCATACTTTCTTGTGTTATAAAGAACGCTTATATCATGTAAAATTGTCTGAAAGGTTGTGAAATCTTGATTTCTGAACGTTTGTGTTTTATGTATGTGTATGTATACGTATATACTAGTGTATATGCCCAGTGTTGTCCAGGATTTTATTTTCTCATAGGTAACACTTGTTAGAAAGATTTGAGATCCTGTGGCTGTAATTCCCCAAACTGTATTGTCCAGTACCTGTAACTTTTCCCCATATTCCCCAATCCAATCTGTATTCAGAGTTGTTAACATATAGAAGTTGGGATCCTGAGGAAATAACTGCCCTCTTCCTTGCTGCTAGGCCTCATCTCCATAGCCACTGGCCAGGCTCAAGAGCTCTCTGGCTGAGAACCCCAGGATTCCAGAGAATATTCACAGGCAGCTATCATATCTTTCGCCTGACACAGCCAATCATATGAGGTCTTCACCTGATATAGACAAACTTTGACTTTTATATGTTAGTTATATGGATATATATGTATGTATAATATTGGCTCTGCAAAAGTACTGAATGTCACATTTCTTTTCAATAAACTTTGGCCTTCAGGACCCATCAAAGAATATTCTTTTATTTCTTCACAACTTAAGCCAAAGCACAATAATTTCTGATGTGCAGCTCTTTTATGGCTCTTAGAAATGTCAAGATGAGTAAGTTCACGATGACACAAGAATGACTCTCTGTACATACATTAATTTCCAGCTGTATTTTGAGGGTAAAAAGGTAAAAGGTTTTCAAAGGATAGATATGAAATATAAAATGAGAAACAAAGACTGCTTTTCTCACAGTACTATTTTATGTGATGTTTTCTTCATTTTTCTTTTATCTCCCTCCTCCCAAGCATTCCTTGAAATATACTCAAGGGACACTTTTTTTCCACAATGGAAGTGGGAAATTAAAATCTACAGTGGGAGTGTGTGGGGTGCCCAAAATACAATTTGTCTTCAACACATTAGAGATTGGCAGAATTAAATGAAACAATGTCTGAAGATTTATAAGTTACAAAACCTTTTAAACAGTTGATCTGAACATGCCTGTTCAAGCCAAAGAGCAACTCAACATAAGAACACTAAATATAGTCAACAAGAGGATATGAAGAAATGTTTCTTTGGTGCCATGGAAATAGATGTTTAACACCACTTCTACCACATTCAATTACTGGATATTATTTAGAAGTCACTGTGAAGCAAAAACTAGGAGTGAATTGCTATCAAATTCATGCAGAAAATCTGGCATTATTTTGTATTTTCAGACTTTTGAGCCCACTAAATGGTTTCAGACTAAAGATGAATAGGTGAATGGACAGATAATCAGATAAATCTTTTCAAAACCAACACTAAACTCTGTTGGAAGCATGCTGGTCTCACACATTTCTTTAGAAAGGGATTAAATTCCAGCTACTTAATAAACATCATAGCAAAAACAAGACCTGCCAAGAGCACCTTTGGAAATTAGAAAGGTTAGAAGTGCAAATGGGGTGGATTTTTTTTCAAGACAACTGCATTCTTGCACACACTGAGTGAAAAAGTAGAAGACATAGCTTAGGCAGTTACCTGTTGCTTCCTTTGCCAATCCTTAGCCAAGGGACATAATGTAAAAGTTTGTATTTTTTCCCCTGTCAGCTAGCCCTTTCTGTCCTTAAAATCAATACACTCAAGTGGAAAAGAAGTTGAAATATGAAAAAAAAAAATTAAAGATCAATATCTCACTTCACAACTTATGTATGGCTTCAAAACTATCAATGCGTACTTGAAAACTTCATTCTACAGCTGGATTGTATGGAAGATAATTTTTTTAAAAAAAATATTGTTGCATGTAGGAACATGAATAGAGTGGCAATGTGTAGGAATCAGCATTTGAGTGAGAGTATACATCCATAAAAGGTAAAAACATTAGTCACAAGTAAGTGAAATCTCAGCAGTATGTATGGATCAGTGAGCCAGGTAGATGCTGCAGAGCATTAGATTAGAGGCTATTCACAAGAAGAAAGTAGAGAAAATTGAGGCAGTGGTTGCATATACAAGTGCACAGCAGGCTGTGTTTTTTTCCCCCAAATAGGATTCAGCATAACTTGTTGAAACTGGAATAGGCACTTTGGTTTTTCACAAAGAGGAAATGAAACTATGGGGAAATGTACTACTTCTGAAAAGGCACTCTTGCACATTCATGGCTCTCTTTGAGCACAGCAGGCAGTAAATCGTTAGAAGGTCTCTCTGGCTAGCACGGTGGCTCATACATACGTCATTATTTTAACTGTGTAAAGCAGCAAAAATAACTGTCGTTTGCAATAAACGAATGCAACTTTCTCCGGTAGGAGTGCACCTCCTCCCCACACTTATGAGTGAGCCTTTCTACACTTCCTTGAGAGCAAGGTTTTATGTTGCCCTTGGAGGAGACTGGGGAAAACATTTTACTCTCAGCTGTCGGACATGATAGAAAGATAACAGTCTGGAAAGCCCTTGAGAAGAGCAGGTTTAAGGCTGAGACCTTTGTTTTCATAGAATGATCTGGAAGATTTCCATGATAACTGGTATAGCCTCTTTCAAAGGCTTAAGAGACAGTATGGGGTAATGATCTGAGTGCTGAACTAGAACTCTGGGAGACCAATGTTCAAATTCCTGCTTAATCACAGAAACTCACTGGCTAACCTGGGGCAAATCCCACAATTTCAGCCTAGGAGGAGGCAATGGCAAACCTCTTCTGAAGAAATCTGCCAAGAAAACCCTGTGATAGGTTCACCCTGGGGTCGCAATAAGTCTAAAATAACTTGAAGGCACACAACTGCAGCAGCTTTCTAAAAGTTAACATTAAACATTTTCAGAAGGATCCAATGTAGTACTTCTTTACCCAGTGCCATCATAAATATGACTTTCTTTCCCCCTGCTTTGCTGCCTTCTAGGGTGACAAAAATCTAAGGACCTTTCTGCGCTACACGGTTATAGTGCTATTATGCCATTCTTATGGAATCCTGGGATTTGCAGTTTAGGGGGGGCATTTAGAATTCGCAGCCAGAGAGCTCTTTGGCCTCAGTGTACTACAAATCCCAGAATTCCACAGGATGTTGAAAGTGGAATAATAGCACTATTAATATCGTAATGCAGAAAGGCCCTAAGCAAAGGGCTTTCAAAGTGGACTTTTAAGGAGCACAGTGACCTGCAAGAAGTAGATGATGATTCTGCTGGAAGCAATGATTCTTAGCTGGATTCTGCTCATCCTGTGCAGCTATCTCTTATATTCTACAGGAAGTGTGAACAGCCTCAGTCAAGAGCAGGACTAGCATGTACAAGTGGATAAGATTTAAAACTATCCATCTGTGTTTTATTCAAACATTCATTTACTTGTACAGGGATTACAAAAAGAAATGTTCTCAAAACTCCATTATGTGTGTTTAAAATAATAATAGATTAAAAAGAACAAGTAGGGGAGGTTTAAACTTCCCTACCTATTTTTGATCTCAATTTAGATGTGGTGGATGCATGTATTTTATTCTAAAGCAAAGGGAAGATGCACACCTCAATAGTTCGACTCCTATTCTGTTTGCTCAGAACATTCAGATGCCTTGAATGGGATTTCTCAACATCTTTCTTTTCAACCTGAAGTTGAACATGGTAGAAAATATTTAGGACAGGTGAATGATGTTGACCCAGACAAAAGGAGTTAAAGTACATCATCTTTCTTTCAGCAGAAATTAGTGTTTCACCTTTGGCTTCTAGCTAATCTTCCTCATTTTACTCTCCCTTGCTCTCCTGTGAAATCCTTTCAGCTTGTATAAAACTTTAGAAGCCTTTTACATGAAGATTTATAGGAATCACAGGGAAACATTAGCAGCAGCATACGTGAGAAACATGTCTTACGTGGTCTGTAAACTTTCTAGCAAGACAGAAGCATAATAGATATAAAATTCTATTTTACCATTGTGTGAAAATGAACGTACCATTTAAGTAAAAGAGACCCAACTTCTGTGTTAAGAAAAAATTGCAGAGCAGAAATTAGTGCTGCTTATTACAGCAAAATATAATATTGTCCTGTGGGACAAATAATAAAAGAGTGCTAACATCTCAGTCTCTGCTTCATTTGATCTGATATATTGCTGTTTACTTTCCCTAGATTACAGTAACATCCAGCTAGCTTCAACCAGCTTGAAGTAGTTCGTGCTATGAGTATTTTAAACTTGTCTTTGTGTTCCGTGTTGGAATCTGGCTGACCTAGCTGGGAAATAATTATTTTGTGTGCAAATACAAGTTAAAATTTAGTTTTTAAATGTAAACCAGTGCTCAGAGAAGAGGGCAGAAAGAAAGGAGGGAAAGGAAGGAACTCCTTTATCATTTTAGTAGGGCTTTTTATTTATAGCAAAATATTATATTTATAGCCCATTCATAATAAGACACCTAATAGCAACAAAACAGATGGTAAAGTCAGATTTTATACTATAAGAACATTAAGAATATTATTAAATAAAAATAATATTAATATACAATATCAATAATATTACAATAGTGTAATATTATGACAAAATAATCTTCATTTAGTTTCCCAGAGCCATGTTTTGTTTCAGAATCACCTAGAACCAGATCTGTGTGGTAGACGTTCTAGGATTTCATCATTTGGTGTAATGGTTTGAGTGATAGACTGGGACTCGAGATCAGGGTTCAAATTCCTGCTCAGCCAGGGAAACTCACTGGGTGACCCTGAGAAAGTCACATTCTCTCAGTACTAAGAGGAAGACAGTGACAAACCTCTCTCAACCAAAAAACAAAACAAAACAGGAAAACCCTGTGTTAGGGACTTAGGGCTGCCATAAGTCTCAAACAACATGAAGGCACAAAACAACAGTTATAGAAAATGCCTTTCCATTTCAGCCCTTTGCTGTATGTACTTTTGTTTTGTTTCTGGTTTTCTGTTTACTGTACAGTAGGACCCCCATATCTGCGAGAGATTGGTTCTGCCTCCCCCACGGATACGGAAATCTGCAGATAGGAGCGAACGTCCTATCCCCCACCTGCCCCCGGCCAATCAAGGTGGCAAGGAGTTGCTGCGGGAGCTGCCGTGGTGGGACTGCACTCCTCACTTCTCGCTCCTCTCCTGCCCCCCGCTGCCGCAATTGCGGTGGTGGCAGGGAGCCAACTGTGGATAAGTGAATAATGAATCCACAGATATGGGAGTCCTTCTGTATTGTTTTTAGTAAAAACAATGGGGGGAAATCCTAATAAATCTACTGATCTTTGCTTAATTATTTTTTGTGCCAACCAGTGTAAAATCATGGGACAAATATATCCCATGCCATTTGCTATCAAACCATGATGCTGTGAAGCAGAAGTGATGATCTCAAACTGCTAGTAGCTTGAGCCCAGCATTGGGAAAACAACATTTCTTCCCGGGAGGGTGGAGGAAGGCACTGGAATTTACTGGGATTAGGAAGAAGAAATTTACAAGAAGTGTACATTTTATGTTATTATATCCTAATTTGCATTCCACCTTGCATTTTCTGGCTCTCGGCACTTGATTGGAACACAGATGATTCTGCATACACTTTAGGCATGGTACATTTTTATATGTTGCAATACATCGTTATTATCACCAGGGTCAGAAAACACTTCACAACTCACACAATGAAAGTTTTCCTTAAAAAACAAACAAACAAACAAACAAACAAACAAAACCCCCTGGAGCATCAAGGTTGAAAACATGACAATTAAATTAAGAAATAAATGACACCATTACAACTATGTTCAGCTTATGAAAGGCAAACACTTTCTCAGAAAAAGTGGTGGGGGGTTGCTGCTAACAGAAGGACATCAGTGATAGAACTAATTTTAACCATGGCCATTTCTGCATGACGACGCTCTTCCACGTCATCTTGCTGCAGTCCCAGGTCCAGAAGGGAGCACATCAGCAATGCTCCCCTCTTCATCTGCTCAGTCCATGCAGAAGAGAATGCAATGGTGCCATGTCTTCCTTCCGCAGCACAGCTGGGCTTTCTCCATTGCTGCGCTACATAAGGAAGCATTGCCAATCCACTTCCATAGCTTCCACATAGCCAGAATTGACAGGAATGCCGCTCAATCGCAGATGCAAAACGGATTTTTTCTGTTTTGGAAAAACTGTGCAAGTGTGACGCTCCATGACAGGATGGCAGCAGGACAGCGATGACATCATACGGAAGCGGGACCTGCTGAACGCTGCCATCCTGTGGCAGAAATGAGATAGCGACATCGTGTGGGAAGGGCCCATGAGTTTCAAAGCCTTTTGTATGCCACTTCTCTGAAAATGCTCCTAAAATGACCCATGGGGACATGAAAATGGCAAAAAAACCAAACAACCCCCCTAAAAAAAACTCCCTTGCCCCTACAATGCTTTCAGAGGCGTTGGAGAGAGGGAATATTTTTTATTTTATTTTTTTGTGGGGGTACATTCAATGGTGTTCCTCCAAGTTCTCCTGGTATATAAATGGTGTGGAAAATGAATGCATCCCCCTAGCCTCCTACCTGGAATACATGGACATTACTGGATAGCCAATATAGAAAAAGAATACTATGTAATTGAAAGCAGAAGACTGAGAAGTTCCAGTTGCTCTGCAAAAACTTGTGTGCAAGTAAAGGAATGCTCAAGATTTTACAGGAAAAACTTTCACCATCTATGCAGTAAGAAATGCCAGATATCCAGGCCAGGATCAGAAAAGCAAGAGGCACTAGAGATCATATTGCAAACACACATTGAATAATGGAAAACAGTGAAGAATTTCAGAAGAAAATCAATCTGTAATTTATAGATTACAACAAAGACAAGGATGCATTTTAGAATCCCTAGTGCTTTTTAATTTATATGCAGGATATATCACATGAAAAGCAGGATTCGACTCAGATGTGTTAGGCATGAAAATTGGAAGAAGGAACATCAACAGTTTAAGACATGCAAATGACACCATGTCATTTGCAGAAAATAGCAAAAACTTAGAACAACTGCTGATGAAAGTTAAAAAAGTTAAGAAATAAAGTTCAAAAGCATGGATTTGTTCAGAAAACAAAAATAATGACCACAGATGATATACACATTTTTAAAATGTGTAAGAAGACATCAATATAGTTAAAGATTTTGTATGTCTAAGTTTAGTCATTAATCAAACTGGAGACTGGCCAAGAAATCAGAAGAAGACTAAGACTTGGAAGAGCAGCTATGAAAGAGCAAGATAAGATCCACAAATGTAAACATGTATCATAGATACCAGAGCCAGAATCATCCATGTCATAATATTTCTGATGTATGAGTGTGAAAGCTGAACAGTAAAGAATGCTGCCAGGAAGGACTGAAATTAAAATGTTGTGGTCGACAAGGGTTATATAGGTACCATGGAATGCCAAAACTGAAGTCAAGATAACTAAACTGAAGCTGTCATACTTTGGACATATGAGATGCTGATACAGAAAAAAAATGATAATACTGAGTAAAATGGAAGGCAGTAGCAAAAGAGGAAGTCTTCATTACAGATGGATTGATTCAATTAAGGAAACCATAGCCCTGAATTTGCAAGACCTGAGCAGGGCAAGTGATAACCAATATTCTTGGAAGTCATAAGGTCACCCTAAGTTGAAGTTGACTTGATGGCTAACTACAACAATAACAATAAGCTACATTTGCAGCCACTCACTGGCTCTCAGTTTTACTTTTAGTCCCTATAAAAGGAAGAGGTGAGGGGAAGGAGAAGGAAGCTGAATATTGTCATGGACAACCTGGTCAATAGGTTGTTGTGGGTTTTCCAGGCTTTGAGGCTGTATTCTATTAGTATTTTCTCCTGACGTTTCACCTGCATCTGTGGCTGGCATCTTCAGAGGATCCTCTGAAGATGCCAGCCACAGATGCAGGCGAAATATCAGGAGAAAATACTAATAGAACGCAGCCCCAAGGCCTGGAAAACCCACAACAACCTATGGATTCCAGCTGTAAAATCCTTTGAATTTAAACCTGGTTAATCATCATTCAGAGCTCCTCAGTGTATTTGCTCACATCTAAACTTATTGGCTCTGCATTTCATGGTCAGGTCTTCATTTTAAATGAAGAGTAATGTAAAAATTTCTTATGTAAATTTCAAGGGGAAATTCTTAAAAATTAAGAACACTTAGAAATTCTTGGGTAAGTGGGATCAAGCTACCTCAGAATCACTCCCCCCCCCGCAAAAAACACTACATACCATTGAATAAGGAGGAGGAGAAGCCAAGGAATCAGATATGGACCACAAACACTGAACCACACAAGTTCCTTCTTCCAATATACCCCAGATTTTTTTTAAAAGAAAACACCCATTGGGTGGGGATAAGATGTAGCTGCTGGGGCCAGGAATTGCTATCACATAGTCTGGGAAGAACAGAAATATTATCTTTTTTTTAAAACACCTTATAACTAAAGCTACAAAAATTGCAACCTCCTGCAACATGTATCCTCTTGGGAGGAACCCATGTTCCTGCAGTTTTCTGTGATGTCAAAAGGGTGAGGTAACTTTCAAAATATCATCCTTAATTTATAACAGTGACTTTTCTGTTTTGTTAATAAGACAGTTATACCCCTAGAGAATGAAGTACACATGACTAATGCTAAATTATCTGTGTGTTCTAAATGAAATTATTGGATATTTTAAGCCAATACATTTTTGAAGGGAGCAGATCAGTGTTGATAGAAGTTTCTTCCTTCTCTTCCTCATCTGTATCTTTTTATAGTGGTGGCAAATATTTGTTTCTGGTTAGAACTCCACCTCTGTGTGTCCTTGGTTTCTTGGGCAAGCTACTTGTCTCAGATATTCCTCAGTTTGCTCTTTGTGGAATGAGCATAATGCTGAAAACCATGGTGGTGATTTTATGAGACTATTAACTACTCTCCAAATTGATAATGTGCCTATTGGACCAAAATGTTTGGGGACTCTGCAATTATCTTTTCAGACATTAATGTCTGATTTAAATGTCCATTTTTTGTGAATAACAGATTCAAATTTTAATGCATACACCTGAAGCCTTAACCTCTTTCTTCCACTGCCCTTAAACACCATCTCTCATCCTATTTCTTAGGACAAAACATGTAGAGTGAAACACACTTTCCTTGTGCAATGGGGAAAATCAAGCACAATATCCATCAGAAACCTATTATGTGCCATATGCCCAACATATAATGGTTCTAAGCTTTAAAAATACTCACTCTTGAAGGTCTTCTTGCTGTATAAATTACTGAAGCCTGAATTCCTTGTTGCTGCAAAGATCTGGTAAAGCTTCCAATTAATTGATCTGAAAACAGAAATTATTAAGACTAGCTTAATACCATTAACTTTACTCAGGAGAGTTGAGATATTTAGCAGAATAAGACAGACTGAGCTTCAAAGAGTTGTCCATGCTTCTTAATATTTAAATGTTCTTTGTTGCACAATGTGCATGACAATTTACATAAACAAATTAAGACTTCTCTCTTACCCTGAAGAGCTTAGTGCCTTCGTGATGTAAACAGCTCAGAAAAGGCTAGGAGATTCAGGGACTGTTGAAGGTACGATTAAAGCATGCAAATATAACTGTTGAAATGTTTAAAGCGAAAATAACCCAGATGAGGTATCAAGCAGATACCCACTTACCTCACCCACACACCTAAAACACAGCTGGTTGAGATAAGAATTTTATAATATGCAGGCTGGTTTAGAGTACATAGTAGTGAAATTATTTCTTTGCACTGCATGTTCAGATCCTGACATTTAACACAGGTGGGACACCAGAAAAATTTTCATCAAGCAATTTCCCTACCTCATTTTTTTTTTAATTTGAAGGTAAACAGGGCCACTTCAAGACATTGCTCTGGTTGAGACTAGTAGCAAATAGCATCCTCTCCACTTTAAAATCAAGGTGCGTAGTGCTAAAACTCAGCCAATTATTTGGACACACAAGGTGGAATATCTTCAAATGCATATTTCCCCATCTCTGGCGATAAAACTACAATTTCGACTAAGTGAATCGCTTACAATTTGCTGCCCTTTCATGGCAGCCAAGATCTGCTACCTGAAGTAACAGTATCATTCTCTCTAGTGGTAAGGTCAAAGTAATCTTCCATTTGTAGACCCTGCCATGTTTTCCTGCTGCTTCCTTTGCATTTCTTAGTTTCTTTACACAGACAGACAGACAGACAGACAGACAGACAGACAGACATCTGTTCTCTCCCTCCCTCCCTCTCTCTCTCTCTCTCTCTCTCTCACACACACACACACACACACAGAGAGAGAGAGATACACATACTATTGATTAGGGAGAGAAGTGTGAAATAATTGTGCAAAGTGTTTTGATTGGTAGGAGTAGCAGTCATCTGTCCAGTACTACTACTGGTAAACCTTTCACTACAGGACCACCAGTCAACTTTTAAAAGTTTTTACTATTTTCTATTAACTTCTCTCCATATATAATAGGAAAAAAATCAGGAGGGATCTGAACATATTTAGAGAGGCTTCATACATATTAGAATGATAAGCAATGGAAAGGTAAATGGATAACACAATGCAAATCCGCTATGCACACATGGTATTGGCCAGTCTTGGATAAAGGTTTGAGAACAAGCAGAACAAATTGTTGTTGTGACCACTTGTGAAAGAAGTAGAATACTATTCCCTTGTTAAAGTTATTATCTTGGGAGTTAGATAAAATGTGGATGTTAACTAGGGATAAATTCTGTAAGTTTTAGAATGAGCTTTATAATGCAAGTATTCCAAGAAGAAAAGATACTTAGGAATTCTTGGGTAAGTGAGATACCATCACCTCAGTGCATTCTGAAGAATAACCAAGTCTGAAAAAAGGCAAGTGACCTTACATATTCAGAATGTTAAAAAGAATAAGCTACCCCCCTCCATTTGATAAAACAGCAGCAGAATTTTATCACCAGTGCAGATGTGAACGCACAAAGGAATCTTATACAGCAAGAAAGTGTGCTAGGCTTGGAATTCTTTTTCTGAATACTGATCTTTCTTGCTTTATTGAGATAGTATAACATATTCTCTATAATGTGGAACTTACCATTTTCCATGAGCTCTTTCTGAAGGGAAAGTTCATTTGTCCTGCATGAAGAAGATGGGGAAAATTAGATTAACATATAAAATATAACAAAGTGAAATAAAATAGGAAAGATATGGCTGGTTTGTTGTCATTTAAAAAAATGTAGTTTTGATAGACAAGATAGGTTCTAGATAGAAAAATTTGGAGGATTTGTAGCTGATATTCCGTGGGATCACTGTCCTAATATAAGCACAGTAGTGCTAACTGAAGCCAGGTCAAACTAGTCAATTGTTTTGGGTTGTTCTATTTGAAAACTGTTTCATCCACACTCATACTCACAGCTGACACTATGAGCCTTTCTGTACCACACTGTTATAGTGCTATTATTCTACTTTCAAGATCCTGTGGCATTCTGGGGTTTGTAGTTTCCTGAGGCCAAAGAGCTCTCTGGCTGAGAATTCTAAATACCTCTCCCTAAACTAGAAACCCCAGGAATCCATGGGATGTTGAAAGTGGAATAACAGCACTACAACAGTGTACTGTGGAAATGTCCTATGTAGTGTGGAAATGGCCACACTCTCATCAAATCTGCACTCTGATAGCGCAACTCGCACCGTTTTCTTTTCTGCAGTATATGTATACTCACAAAGTCCTTTGCACCAACCTGTGCCACAATACTACTATGCTACTGCTTTAAAAAAATAAAACAAAAATGAATAATAATAATAATAAAATATTTGTAGCAGTAATACTGAAGCATGTGGTACTACAGAAAAGCAGAGTATTCTTTGGAAAACACTCCCATGCAATAATGGTGTCTGAATCCTGAGTTCCCAGGGTTAGTAGGCTGGAACTCCCCTGTTATTTCACTGTTACAGCAAACTATTTTTATGAAAAAAAAAAAATCTAAAAATGGTTTCAACACTGTAGAGCATAGAAAACAGACCAAGGCCATTTCCGCCCTACAATGTTATAGTGCTGTTGTTCCACTTTCAACATCCCTGTGGAATTCTGGGGTCTGTAGTTGACTGAGGCCAAAGAGCTCTCCGGCTGAGAATTCTAAATGCCCCTCCCGAAACTGCAAACTCCAGGATTCCACAGGATGTTGAAAGTGGAATCACAGCACTGTAACAGTGTAGAGCAGAAATGGCTCAAGTAACAAAGCTGTCCTCCTGGGAAGTTGTGTCCTCCATGCCCAAGCACCGGAAGTAGTCTGAGACTTCCCTGATGGAGGTTTCCTTGGGAATCCCCAAGGGAAGGACAACCAGATCACACCCACATTGTGTCCACTATTTAATCATTGATACAATTAGGCGTTGACATTCAGACTGGTTATTGAACTCTAGTAGGAAAGGAGGTCATAAAAAGGTTATCTCCAAAATGAAAAAAAATAAAATAAACATTGACTATACAGCAAAACAACCCTTGGACAGCCATGACATTGTGTGATAAGGCTGAGGCAAAGGCAGGATTCATTCACTGCTACAACAGTATAACAATGCTGTGTGATAACTACTCTAGATTAAGCATTGGAGAGGAGGCTATGTAGTTTTGATTTGTCTTCATCTTAATTTTAACAGGTGAATAGAGACACATATAAGTATGTTTTGGATATTCTCTTGCAGGTAGAGACAAGGAGACGAAGATTATTTTGTGAGACCCACAACGTGCAGGGCCGGAGCTTGGAGTGCGTGGAGGGGTTGTGGGATGGGGCGGGGCTATGGTGTGAGGGGTGTGGCCAGGGAGTGCAGGGGTGTGGCAATGGGCCAGTACACCCCAAAAACACAGCTGCCTGTGGCAAATCCCCCCCACCCCATGTCCCTACGTGACTGACAACGTGATCCTCTAACATATACTTGTACTAGCAGTTATGCAGCTAGAAAATTCAAGTACACTGTTTTCCTCCACTTGCAGCATGTTGCATTCAGAGCAGTGAGTAAACACTGTTTCAGACAGAACTGGAAAATTCGATCTGATGGGAAAAGTGGGAGTAATTTTGCATATCTCAAAAGTCTGGTGTTTTGTTTTGCAGTACGTGAAATCTGGATGTTACTAGTGACTTGGTTAGGGTCTGTACAGTGGAGAATACAGAAAGGGGAATCAGAAAGCAGCAGGGAAGAAAAAGGTTAACTACCCTCCTCCATGACAGTTCCAGTCTGAAGGACACATACTCCACTGCTGCTATTTGCAATATGGAGGAAGAAGGGCAGAATTTTTTTCTGTTTAGGCATTTAGAATTTACATTTGTTTTTTAAAACTATTTCTTAGATGATCAAATGTTTTTAGTGTAATTCCTTCTTGAGAAAAGGAAAGGAAACCTGGTTAGAAACAAACCCAGTGACAAAAGAACATGCAATTATTGGATAAGACAGATAATCAGATCCTTGTCAGACTCAATAATTTACGCCTCTGTTGAATGACTTTATAAGACTTCTGACAACGCCTATAGGATTACCTATAATGGTAGACTGTGTTGCAAAAGCAAAAATGTCTATGGCCATTTCCACACGGGGTTTTTAACACAGGAAAGAGTGTCATCCAGGGAGGACATCTGCACCTGGGAGCAGACTGGGTCAGACCTACTTAACATAGATCTGCACCCCAGCCCGCTCCGGAACAACCCCAAGTAGTCATCCAGCGTGCTTTTGAAAGACCGCTAAAAACAGGTCTTTCAAAAGCACGGAGTGCGCCAATGCGAGCCTGCTCCCTTATGTAGATTCGCAGGCTCGCATTGGTGCGAGCCTGAGATCTGCCAGGGGTGGGCTTTAGGCTGACGAGCTTCAGTGGTTGGTCGAGATCCTCGACCAACCAGAAGCTGCCATTTTCGTCCCCGGAGCAGTGCGGAGCAGCGGCCACGCACTGCTCCGGAGAAGCGTGGATCGGACCGGGGAGCCCAAAAGTCTGGTGAGTAGCGTCACAGGGTGATTCCCTCACCCCGTGAGGAAATGGCCTATGTTAGATCAGTGTGTATTTCCCCCACACAAAAGAATACCTGTACTGGTGGGGTTGCTGGGCTTGGGCATGCACGTGCTCCCTTTCCAACTCACTCACTTGTGTGGGTGGGAGGGGGAAGGGGATGGGGGGAGCAGGAGGAGGAAGAAAAAGGACACCCATTCCATCCCCTTCACCCCTTCCATCCACGTGAATGAGCAAGTGAGCAAACGCACACACCCTCCCTCCTCTTGTCCTACCCCTTCCCCCTCCCACTTGCACAAGTGAGTGAATTTTTTTTGTGCCATCCATTCCTCTACTCCTGTGAGTGAGCAAAAGCACATGCCCTCCCTCCTCCCATCCCATCCCCTTCCCCTTTCTTGCCCATGCGAGTGAACAAGTGAACAAATACACACACTTTCCCTCCTCCTGTTCTGTTTGCTACCTTCTCCCACCTACATGAGTGAGTGAATATGTTCACTCTCCTCCCTCTTGTCCCATCCCTTCCCACTTTCTGCCATCCGTACAAGTGAGTGAGCAAATGTGTGCACCCTACATCAGCCCATGCCATCCCCTTCCCCTGCTCTACCCACATGAGTGAATGAGTGAGTGAACATGCATGCCTGCCTTCCTCCTGTCCCCTGCCTAACTACCTGCATGCAGGAGTGAGGGAATGTACGCATGGCTGGGCCCAGATACCCCACCGGTTTGATTCTCCAAATGACATAATCCATGAATAATCAAACCTGTGAATGCTTAACCCACAAATGCAGGGAGCCGGCTGTATTAAACTGTCAGTAATTCTTAGGACGTTTCAAAAAGTGAGACTGGGCTGATAGCCTAGTGTCATTGCCCTAGTTATATCCTTGTGATTTCAAAAAGCTTTATCAGGCTGGCTAGTGCAGGAATTAGACACAGAATTTGCTACTTGGAACATCACTCATAAAAGCTGAGTGAACAAACTTGGTAAGAGCAGGACTTGTATCTTATCCTTTACCCTTGTCTTTCTTTACAGATTTTTCTACAGCTACTGAATACTTTCTGTTATCTGATACATGCAATAATAAAGAAAGTACAAAAATCTGCTATGGGAATAATTTCTGCTCAAATAATTACTGCTTGTTCATATTATGAGTAGTTAAATTTTCTTCCTTTGAGGTTGACATTTGGTTAATGGGAGATTTAAACATGCTAAGTTCCTGCCTAACTTAGGGCTGAAAAAAGAAGGCATATTTTGAGAGAACCTTGGATCTCATGTGTCACGCCATTGTTCCATAGCATTGTTTTTGTATTTTTGAATTTTGTGCAATGCTCATTAAGCTCCTTCCTGCTTTCCCATTCCTCTTCAACCATGTCCCTCTATGTACTGATATATGAATGTACAGCTGCATCCATGTGCACATTCTTTCAACCATGGAGGCTGTCTTGTCTGGAGTAGAGCTTTGGAAGGTAGTTTTAAGAAGAAACATGTTACTGCTTACTTATCGATAATTCTAGCATGCCATCATATTCTTGTTTAGAAGTAACTTTCTAAGTCCTACCATAGCACAGGGCAATATTATGTTTTAAATATAATTGCGTACAGCTGTATAGACTTATATTTCTCAAAGTATAATGAATCAACATGTAGAGAAATAAGCACAGTAGCCCTCCTCCTCCTGTCTCTGGTTCTATCACTCTCCTAACATGGAGAACAATGAGCCTGTACATGGGTGCTTTTGGAGAGGCACTAAGAAATACTGACAGTGCTCTCTTCTTTGTGTGTTGATTCACAGAATAAGTCAGTAAGGCCTACAGAAAAAGTATGGTGTATAATAACTTTCAACTCTTTTTACCTAGTCTACATAATTATTGTGCACAGTTTGCTGTTTAAAAATTCTGCAAGGTCTGCCATAAATATTTTGTGTATGTACATAAGAGTTCTGAGCTTTACAACACTTCATACCTCCTGGATTGGTGTAGGTTTATCACAAAGAGGTTGGATCTGGATACATCCACTGTCAGATGTGGTATATCAGGACTCTCCACACTGACCAAGGTCCAGTTCAGAAATTCCTGCAGGTAATCTGAAAGGTGACTAATTGCACGGCAGTCCACAGCTGGCAAAACCAAAGATGATGAAGTCTTAAGAAGTTCCTGCAGTAAGTACAAAGAACCGTTAATTATGAAATGGATAATTAAGGCAAAGGTGATTGCTTTTTATACTTAGATTACAGTCTTTTATAGCCTCTGTTATGCAAAATAAACTCTGTTATCCTCAACAAGAATTTGACATGCAATTTCATTACATAAACAACCCAGTAATGATCATCATCAAGCTAAACAAAAATGTTTTTGAGTGCTGCCCATTTTCTAAATGCTTTGGAAAAATTAATATTTGTCTGTGCATCAAATTGGCTGTTTTATAAGCAGCTTATGGAGTGGTGAAAAACTGTATTGGCTCTTGTTAACTGAAAAATAAATATTTCTTAGAATTTCAGATCTGCTAACAGCCCTCTCCTATAATATGCTATGGCATTAAATTTGAAGCCAGTCACATTTCTATATTCATCACATCATAACTGAAACACTAATTGGTGAGGTGACATGCACATCTGAATGAATGATCCAACAGCAAATAAAATATCCCTATGTCCCCAAGTCAGAGTTTGGAAAATGGAAATGATGCACTTTTGGACTTTTGGATTCTGCAATCCTCATGATTAGTGCCCACAATGGCTGGAGGATTCTAAGAGCTGAAGTCCAAAATATAGTATTTCCAAGCCTTTTCCCAAATGTAGTAGTAGAGCCAGTATGACTGTTCAGTCGGTAATCAAGTAGCCAGTCACCAATCAGTGAGATGTACAACATATCCAAATGAGTCTTAATTTAAACTTGAATGGGGAAATAGGGCAAGAAATCCTGAGTACTATAGATTCTCTGCCACAAGGATAGCTTGTATGGGGATAGTTTGACTAGCCTGAGTCTTCATACTTTACATAACTTCCAGTAACAATGGGAGGTAAGAAAACTGCAGCCAGTCAGCCCCAAAAGAATCAGCAAATTGTGGTGTCAATAAGGATTTTGCTGGACCTAAACAGGATTTATCCTAGGTTTTGGTGTGCCATTCTGGGCAGTAGAAAATGTTTATCCTGGCTTCCTACATATGGTGACCACATAAAGTATTCACCTCATCAGGATCTGACTACAGTGCCATCCCTGCCCACATTTTCTGCCTTTGGTCCCCCAGTTCCTTATATACTTCCCTCAAAACACAACCATCAGACTGTTGGGAACTTTTGCCTCCAACCTGATGGGCACTGAGACAGTGGTGGCTGGTTGCTTCCATGCTGGTGGAGTGATGACTCTACTCCACGTTTTAGTTCAAACCTTGAAGGAGTTAAGTCAAACCATTGAACATGTTTTGGGAATAGGGTTCAGCACTTTGGAGAGTTCCTTTAAAGTTCAGACACGGAGCAGATTCACTGATGAACATAATATCCTGATTATTAGTTCTGCTGTATAAACCAAGGCTAGTCCTAGTCCTACTCTGAGTAAGCTTATGGAAATGAATGGGACTAATTCGACATAACTAACTTAAGTCTAATCGATTTAAATGGGTCTACTCTAGGTAGCACTAATATTGGGTTTAGCTGCTTGTTTACAGGAAATATTAGATGTTTTCCAATATGTTGCACTTATAGGATTCCTACTGATGTCAGAATTTCTAAAAGACATATAGGCAGAACATGAAAGAAAGTATAAAAGGCAATTGTAATCTGCATATGAGTGAAAATTGTTTAAAAAAACCTGAGCAGTCCATTTTTCAAATTTTCGTTGTGCACATATTGCTGTCTTCCAGGAGGTAATAGGTAACTTTCCTTTTCAACTTCCTCCTTACATCAGGATTCAATGACAGTAAACAAGCATTAGTTGTTAATTCCAGAATCGCCAGGTCAGACAATAGAGATAGCAAAGGATGCTTTGGACTTCTTTGTCTCTTTGGCAAATGTCTTGCAAAACATGAATTCAACCTTCCATGTCAAATCCACATACATAGCCACTTATAACTGTCACAGCCCCCTCCTACAGAATTTTGAGATTTGTAGTTCAGGGGAATACACAAATTCTTTGTTAGAAAGCTTTAGCCTGCTATCATGAACTGAGTACCCCTGAGAGCCCTGAGAGTTTTAAGGACCCTTCCCCAGATAACAAATCCCAAGACAGCAGAAAATGAAGCCATAACAGTTAAAGTGGAATCATAGTGCTATAGCAGTGTGATGCAGACACATTCTCCCTTAGATAGGACATGGTTACCAGTCAGTGAATGGTTCCAAGAAAAGCAATGCCTCACAAAAAACAACTTCCACTTTAAAAAGTTCAGCTTGCCATTCATATGCATTATAGAAACATCTTAAAAATATTTCTTATGCCATACATTTAAATTAGTATGCAGTTTAGCTCAAAGTCTTTATACTGTAAAATTACATCTGTGAATGGCTGCAATTCCAGATTAATTGTATTACAGCAATTGAGTATTTCAGATGAATCACTACATGTGCTAATAATCTGTGATTTTTAAAATCTTGGAGTTAGCAAATGGCAAAAAGTGTGATCACTATACTGAATTTTCAGTGCACTCCTCCTGCCTTGAATCACATTGGAATAATCTCTGATATAGACTAATTTCTATTCTGTCTCATTTTTAATGTTAACAAGTGATCAAACACTGTCTTTTTAGCTGTAATGCCAGGACATTTTAATTCTCTTGCTCCATCCTTCCTCTTCTCTGACTATCTTCATTTTTCTGACCTTTTCATGTCTTCCTTAAAATTGCAAAAATATCATTTTTGTTGTCTTTGTCCCTTTAAGAGTCTACTGCAATCCACTTTTACAGCTTTCTCATACTAAGCAAGGATGATAAGGCATTCTCTGTATTGCTGATAAGACAAAATTATTGCAATTTCATGGCCCTGAACTTAAGAACCTGAATTGCTAATGTCATTAAATAACAGCAGGACTGTGGATGAGACAGATAAACGTATCAATTCTGACTAGATGTCTTTGCACTCTTTCCTTTAATGTACCATTAGACTCCAAAGAGTGGACTTCTCACTTTTCAAAAGTGTAGAAAAGTCCTGAAGAACATTCCTCTAATCAGGTGCCCTTTTATACTGTAAAGTTATAGCACTATGATCACTCTAACTGTCATGACAATGTCCTCTGGAGTTCTGTGGTTTGGAGTTTAAAGAAGGCTGCTTGCAGTTTAAGCAGGGAGAATTCCCAGCCACAGAGCTCTAGTGCCTCACCAAACTACAAACCGAAGGATCCTGTGGTATGTAGCTGTGGCAGTTAAAGTGGAATCCTAGCACTATAATTGTGTAATGTGAAAAGGCCTCAGGTCACCACAGCTTCAAGTCTCATCCTGAAGAACAAAGTTGCCACCTTGAAATGCCCCAGGGGGCAATTTTCACCCCACACTGTTGTCTACAACAAGCATGGAAACACTAAAAATAGAAATTAAAAAAATGACTAAACTGAAAGTAACTAGAGATTCTTCCTTCCTTCCTTCCTTCCTTCCTTCCTTCCTTCCTTCCTTCCTTCCTTCTTCCTTCCTTTACTGGGGTTGAGGGGCTGAACCTGGCAGTATCACAAAACTGCCACTGTTGGAGGGTTTTAGGCGCATGAAATCTTTTTTTTTTTCTGGCTTGGGAGCATGTGGGGAACCTGCAGGCCACAAAAATAGCCTGTGTTCCACCATTTGACCAATTCTGCTCTAGATTCTAGAAGGATTTCTGCAGCTAAATTGACCTCCAACCCCATTGAAGTTGCCCAATCTTGCTCTAGAAAACCCATAGGAAGGACAAAATGGGGGTATTGATCTCCACAAATAAGAATTCTGCCTCCCTATGAAATTTCCCCCCAGAATGAGATACTGAAAACTGTTCACACCTTGAAATTCTTATATTTGCTTGTATTTGCATTCTGTTGATAAGTTTGCCTGCCTGTTCTCTTTGGATCCTTAAACTATATATCTAGATGTTCAACTGACATTTTAAGTTAGTGCAATGCTAGAAATTTTGTGTGAAGGTTTATGAGGACCTAATTAAACCAATCATTCTATGTAAAGATGACACTACCAGTGGGTAGGGAGGAGTTGCCTCCAGTTTGCAGTAGGAGTAGACATTATTACTGTTCTTTGGCCATGATCTAATGCACAGCTGGCCCATTCATACTGCAGAATTATGGTCCCATTATTTCATTTTAACTGCCATGGTTCCACCCTATGGATTCCTGGGAATTGTAGTTTGGGGAGGCATGCCCCTCCCTAAACTGCCAACCCCAGGATTCCATAAGAGACAGAACCATGTCAGTTAAAGTGGAACAATAGCAGAATAATTCTGTAGTGTGAATAGACCCCTGGATTCCTGTCTGTTTCAGTCTGTATTTATTTTAAAGTACCCTGAGGCCTAGTCTCCTCTAACAGCCAAGTTCCTCACAAGAGACCAATTTTTAGAGAAAAAATAGAAAAGTGGCAACAATTTCACAGAAGCAGGCATTGAGATGTCAGTAATTTGCAGTGATTGATGATGTTGTTCAGGTTGTTCCTTCAGGTAATTTCCAAGGCCCTTTTTGCACAGCATTTCCGATGCAAAAGGGTCCCTTGAGCATCACGCACATGTGAGGAGCGGTCCACATGATGCACTCACATTTGTGCGATGCTCAAGGGCCTGACACGGACCGCGCACACATTTTTTCGTAGTGGGAGCCAGGCTGGTCGTGCTTCCTGTCTCAGTGCAACCTGCACTGCACCCAGGCTGCACTGTGAAAGGAAGAGGTGGGGCTCTCATGTGAGCAGGAAGCTCGTGTGGAGCTGAAGAAGCAGGGAAGCGAGAGCCTCTCTCCGGAGGCTGCTCACACTAGCCCCACACAAAAAGGTAAGGTGTGAAAAGGGTTCAGCTTATGGCAACCCTAAGGTAAACCTGTCACAGGGTTTTCTGGGCTAGGAGTATGTGATGCTCCCATGGTCACTCAGTGGGCCTCTATGGTTGAGCAGGGAATCGAACCTAGTCTACAAGGTCATAGTCCAACACTCAAACAAGTACACCACACTGACTCTGTGCACCCTTCCAAAATTTTGAGGCTCAAATAACAATCTTGAGCTCAGTATCTGCAGTATCTGGTACATACGCTTGTTACTTAATAAGTTTAAATTGTTTCATGCTACAAGATAAACTTCCTTACTGGGGCCCTTTCTGCATGGCACTTGCCATGCGAAAGGGCACCTGGAGCGTTGCACAATTCTGAGGAGGAATCTGCATGACACACTCATAATCACGCAATGCTCCAGGAGCCAACAGGTGCCAATTGCACACCTTTTCATTTTCGGCTGGAAGCCGAAAATGGTGCACGATCGCACATTGCTCCCGGGCCCCGCACGCACTTACCTGGCATGCGGAGCCTCTGGAGCCGCGGCAGTCGAGCTTCCTGCCCCAGTGCAGCCTGGGAAACTCCCAGGCTGCGCTGCGGAAGGAAGAGGCGGGGCTCTCGTGCGAGCAGGCAGCTCGTGCGGAGCTGAAGCAGCAGGGACGCAAGAGCCTCTCATCTGGGAAAAGAAAATGCAAGGAGGTTGTACTTGACTAATTAATGGAGCTGAATATTTAAGACAAACGGCATGGTTGTTTTTATAACTTGTCCTTTCTAAAATGGCAGTACTAGAATCCTATTATACATAGTCATTGGTCCTCAAAGCCTCAAACTACTGCTAATGTAGCTGAACAAACCTAATGAGACTTTTAATCCAATAGCTTTCTCCTGCACGAAGTTAAGTTGTTCCTTTGTTATTAAATGCACAATGATGTGCTCATCTAGCACATTAAATAAGAGCTTAGGCTTACTTCACTGAATAAATCTGCTTTGTGAAAATACACAAATTGGAGCAATTAAATCATACATCATGAAGCAAAACCCAGACAAGAACTGTCTAATTTCAACTAATATCAGTGAGACAAAGCATTTAGTCATGTGCTTGTGCTCCCACTGATTTCAATGGAATGGAGAGGTTGGAGAAGGCATTCCCTACATGTACAGAGATATTTTTCTTTGCATAGATTTTTAAAGGAGAATACATTTAATAATATTCATTCTCACATGCTTGGATTGACCCTTTTAACTGAGGAGACATATTAAATTGCAAAATCTCTCTCTTTTTTTCCTTTTTTTTTATTGAGGAACACAAGTGGAATGCAGGTACAAGTTTAACAGTTATTTTTAAAAATGGGTAAGAAAAGCAGTCCCAAGGAGATGATTTTCACTATGTAAAAATTTACAGAAATACTATACTTCATTGATTTATGCTCAAGCATGTTACTTGCAGCATCTCTTTTCTATGCTTAATTCTCCTTTAAAGCATTCCCTCCTTTTCTGCTGATGACTTTGCAACTTTCTCTAAAACTAAAATCGAAAATATCTGTTCTGATCTTGCTGCTCCTGAACTTTCCTCATTACCAACATATCAAAAGCCTGTTTCTTCTACATGTTCTAGTCCCTCCTGCCCAAACCTTCTTAGATGAACTATCCAAATCAACTGATGTCTTCAAATCCTTCTACTTCAGTGGTTCTCAACCTGTGGGTCCCCAGATGTTCGTGGACTTCAGCTCCCAGAAGCCCAGAGCATTGACCATAGTGGCTGGGGCTTCTGGGAGCTGAAGTCCATGAACATCTGGGGACCCACAGGTTGAGAACCACTGTTCTACTTGCTCTGTTGAGCTGGTTCCTTCTTACTTCCTAATTACTGTTGCCCCTGTCATTCTCTCTTTTCTTCTCCATGGCCATTTCCGCACTACACTCTTATAGCGTGATTATTCCACTTTCAACGTCCTATGGAATCTTGGAAATCTGGCCGGTCCCTTCCGAAACTGCAAACCCCAGGATTCCATAGGATGTTGAAAGTGGAATAATCACACTATAAGAGTGTAATGTGGAAATGGCCCAAGTTATTAGTCTGTCTCTTTTTACTGGTTCATTTCCTTCTGAGTTTAAACATGCTACTGTTTCTCCAATTCTTCAGAAGCCTTCTCTTGATCCACCTTCTCTTTCTAATTATCACCCTCTTTCACTGTTGCCTTTCCTCTTGAAAGTGTTAGAATGTGCTGTTTGTATCAACTTTACCTTGATTTTCATTCTCATATTCCTGTAGTGGATCCATTTCATTCTGGATTTCACTCTTTGCACTCTACAGAGACAGCTCTTGCAAAATCATAGATAATCTCTGTCCGGCCAAGTCAAAAGGCCCAAATTCAGTTCGTATTCTCCTTGATCTTTCTGCAGCCTTTGACAGAGTTAATCATGCTCTTTTGCTGGATTTACTTCATGACCGAGGGTTTACAGATTCAGTCTACGGCTGGTTCACATCTTATCTCTCAGGTTGGTCATTTAACGTGGTAGCTGGAAGTCATCTTCTTTTCCCCTTTTGGTTGAAGTTCCACGTGGTTCTGTTCTGTGCTCTTTGCTGTTTTCTTTTTATGCACTTTTAGCTAATCTTATCAGTTCATATGGCTTTCAATATCATCTTTATGCTGATAATACTCAGCTGTATTTCTCCACTCCAGAACATTCTTCTGATATCGAACATCATATTACAGCATTTCTTTCAGCTATCTCAGCCTGGATGCTTCATCATTGCCTGAAACTTAACATGGAAAAGACAGAGCTACTTCTTCTACCCCTGCCCCTGGCAAAAGCCTTCTTTACAACATGAATTCTCCATCACTGTTAATAATGTTCCCATTTATCCTGTGAAGGAAGCATGTAATCTTGGCTTTCTTTTTGACTCTTCTCTGTCTTTTGTTCCTCACAATGAAGCCGTAGCAAAGTCATGTTGATTTTTTCATTATAACATTGCCAAAATCAGTCCTCCTCTTTCTGCTTCCTCCGCTAGGACCTTAGTCAATGCCTTGGTCATTTTCCACCTTGATTATTGTAATATTCTTTTGACTGGGCTTCCATGATCTCACCTCAATTCTCTGGTTTCCATTCAGCATTCTGTGCTAAGGTTATCTTTTTGGCCCATCATTTACCCCTCTTTTGTGATCTCTTTGTTGATCACTCATTCTTTCCAAGATTCAATACAAGCTTCTTGTTTTAACATTCAAAACCCTATACAACCTAACTCCCCCTGTCTTTCAGCCCTGATTTCATTTTACGAGCCTGCTTGAGATCTGCATTCTAGAAATTCTAGGATCCTCACCCATCCAAGGGTTTCCTCCTCCTTGGCTTGGCTTCATCCTTTCTCACTCATTGCTGCATACTTGTGGAATTATATTCCTGAACATTTATGGACTGTTCCTTCCTTTGTTATTTTTAAATCTCAATTAAAATCTTTTCTGTTTTCCAAAGTTTTTTGAATTTTCATTTAATATTGTTTTATAATATTGTGTGTTTTGATTACATATATTAATCAGTTTACTTTATATTAATTTTTTTGTATTTTATCTGGCTAGTTTGTTTTACAATTGCATGGTGTAGTTTATTATTCCTTCCTTCCCTCTCTGTGTATATGTATGTATGTGTGTGTGTGTGTGTGTGTGTGTGTGTGTATACACATACATATATACAGATACACACTGTACACTTTTAGCAGAATGCACTGTTTTAGTTGTTTTACTTGTAAAAAGCCATGTACATGGAAGGTGCTAAATAAATAAATAAGTGATTATGATGATGGTGGAAAGGAGGGAAGACTCGCACAAAGAATGTATTTACTTTCCCTTGGGAAAGAACCAACTCTATTTCCAAAAGCACATTTTTAGTTGTGTTTGGCCCTTTCCGCAGCTTACCTTCTTGCAGCAGCATCTGGTGATGATGCCAAGAAGGGAGCACAACAGTAGCACTCTCCTCTGCACAAGACCAGCTTCCTGCAGAAGGCACTGCAATGGACACATCACTTCCTTCCACAGCATGGCCAGGCACTTTCCCAGGCTGCGCTGGGGTAGGAAACACAGCTGTCATGCTTCTAGGGGTACTGCAAGACAGGTAAGCGTGTGTGGTGGCACAATCATGGGTCATTGATGGGGAAAACCTATCAATGATTTAACCTGTGATTGTACCGTCTGGGGACGGGAGGGGAGTGGAACCACGATGACAGGAGAGGAGCAGGACCTTGACAACATAATGCAGAAGCATTGTCATGGTCCTGTCCCCTCCTGTCCCCATGGCAGGAAGGAAATGTGCTGTGGAAAGGGCCTTTGTGTGCAGGCTTCTGTAAAACAGCTTGGGAAGTGAAACTGGCTTGCTACTTAATCTTCACTACCCTCAATTAATATAGAGAGAAAAGGATACTAATCCTGAATAATTAAATTGTTTTCTTGAAAGCTACAAAGGAATCTATGGCCATTTAAAGTTATTTTACAACCATCTCTTTATCAAAGTTGGAAAAACCTTCAACCTGTTACTAGAATTACAAGGTCTCTAGCACTTTTTTTCAAACAACCTTTATTCTTTTGTTTTATTGAATTGCTGAGAGACACCATATGGAATAGTTTTGCTTGCCTGGACATTGTGAAATGGTGTCTCATTTCCAGAAGAGTCACAGTAACGTGTGAAGTCATCCACGCTAAGCTGTAAAACAAAAAGACGGCATTACTTACTGAGAGGGAGGACACCTCTGAGCTCATTACAAAGAAGCTGAAGTCTGCAGATTTGAGATAAGGCAAATTACAAACACCTACTGTATCCTGAAGAAACAAGACAAGGTTTCTGGGCTCTGGAGACAAAATGGTATGATGCAGCAAGGTATGCAGCTCCTGCTTTAAGATAATATGTCCTTCATGTAAAGGAGATGCTAAGTCCTGGAAGGATCTGCTTAAAAAAATAGAGAAATTAGAAGGCAATTTACAAGGCCATCCTATGTCTTAAATTAGATTCCTTCTTGGTTGGTGTTTCTGTGGCTGTTATACCTTAATTTATTTTAAATGCAACTGACTATCTCAACTTCTCTTTGCTTGGTTCTTTAATAAACATACTCAAAGGGAAACCAGAGCTGATTTTGCCCTCTCGACTAACCTGCAGATATGCAGTGGAGCTTGTAAATTCATTTTTATTTTTTACTTAGAAACCAAGATCCACCAACCAGAACCATGAATAAAGATACACACTTAACATTTCAAAAAGCAGGGTGCCTCTGAACCTCTTGAGAGGCTAGGAATCGCTTTTCAGTATCAGAGCTATATTTAGCTCGTCTTCTCAAAGAGAAATCCACTTCATCTTACGGCATTTTAGATTTTTGCATTTAACTGGCCTGATTTAGATGTGGGGGAGCCCTATTAATGTTGCTATGGTTAAAACAATTGGGAATTGGAAACCTTTCCCAGTCTGCTGGAGATCATACAGTGATCTCCTTATTTGCAGCTTCCAGCCTGGAGAACAAGGGCAGGGCAGGTTTGGAATGCAGAGGTGTAGCAAGACAACATTCACTGGGTGGGCAGAGAGGCCATTTTTGCACGACAATGGTCTTCCATGTTGTCGCGCTGCAATTCAGGTCTGGAAGGGAGCGTGTCAACAGCACTCCTCTCTGCACCTGCTTGCTCCCTACAGAAGGAAGTGCAATGGCTTTGCCTTTTCCTTCTGAAATGCAGCCAGGTGCTTGCCATTGCTGCAGTGGGGCAGCAAGAGTCACAAGCTTCCATGGTTTCTGCACAATGGTAAGTACAGAAGCGCTGCACGACTGGAGGTACAAAACAGATTTTTTTCCATTTTGCAAATATTGCGTGAGTACAATGCTTCATGATGGGATGGCAACAAGATGGCCATGACATCATGCAGAACCACAGTCTGCCAACTGCTGCCATCCCATCCCAGTAGTGGTAAAGCAAAGTTGTGCAGAAAGGGCCAGAGAAAAATGGGGCAAGGGCAGAAGGGACGGGATGTTTATCTCTCTAAAAGAGGTTTAATAGAAGGAAAATTTCATTGATGGGCAGAATTATTGTTGAGGGAAAGCAATGCCTTCATTTGCCACCATTGCAATACCCATTGCTAAGAGTCAATTTTTCACCCCTAAAAACTGTTGGAGGCTTCAAGCCCCTGATAAAATAGGAAGCAACCCGGAGCTTACTTTCAATATTTTAATTTTTTTAAATTAAAATGGGGGATGCATATCTTGTTTTAATTGTGAATTGCACTTCCTGAAAGCTTCCAAATGTGCAATTTCACATTGTGTTGTAACATACATACAAACATATATTTATTTATTCATTTCATGGTTGAAGGTCTCTGGAGGCTGAACAAATGAATGGAGCCATGTGTTGCTCACTCTTGTACCAGTAGATCTGCCTTCTGTATACCACTATGCTTTACCACTCAAGTGATGTTTAACGTATTATGCTTAATGACATCATCAGAGACTTTCCCCTGTGTCATCACAAGGAGTCATCCCTAATTCTCAGAGTTTGGCTATGAAACCTCAGGGCCTGGGATAGTCCTAGACCTTTATATTTAGTTATTTTCCATAGTAAGAGGGCACCACAGTCAGCTGGGTCCAGTGCTGCTCTTTTACCAGCAGAATGGACTTCATGAGAGTAACAACATCTCCCTCCATTCCAGGGCTTCTAGGATATCTGAACTGAAGAATCAAGCTGCTGTAGCAACAGTTTAAGCATAGCTTATTTAAAAACATTAAAGCTGAATAAGGAAAGGATATACCACGGCAGGCTGCAAACAATTTTACAGCAGGCAAGACTTACTTTGCAATAGATCATACCTCCCAGGTGCAACAGAACAATGCACCTAACATTCTTATATACTCCATTTCCCTCAGAACCTCATACACTTTTGGGTGTGTGTTTTTCCCCCCAGTAATTCTAGGTTGGATAGATCCCCTTACTTGCATTTGTGTTTGTTTGAGATAATGCCATTTGTCCCTTTGCTCTTATATATGTCTTGCTGATGACTGCTTCCTCTGGTGACCCTGAAGACACCAGTAGGGTTGCCAGTGGTCAAGGCCTGGCCCTGAATGCCTAATTTTCACAGGTCATCTCCAGGCAGAAGATAAGGGTACAAATTCTCCAGTTTTGGTGAGTTCAGCTCTGGGCAAGAGGAAAGAGCTATGTGCAGATCTCCAACTCAGCTAGTAGAGCAGCAGCTTGTACAATTTAGCAAAACTTCACTGATATATTGTTACAACTTGCAAACTCTGTAGATTTCCTTAGTTAGGACTTGGAATGGTAGCTACAAAGGAAGTAGACAAAATCCTCAAATGTAAAGATAGATCATTGAATACTGAAGTTAAGATTGTCCATGCAATTGTATTTCCAATTTCCAGTTTCTATATACCGTTGTGAAAACTGGACAGTGAAAAATGCTGATAAGATAAGAAGAAAATCAACTCCTTTCAAACATGATACTGGAGGAGAATTCTATAAATACCTCAGACTGCTAAAAACACAAATGAATGGGTCCTGGAGCAAATGAAGCCTGAACTCTCTCTAGAACCAAGACAACTAAGCTAAGACTGCTGTACTTTGGCCATATCACAGAAAGACATGACTCACTAGAAAAGACAATACCAATTGTGTAGGGACGGGGGGCAGGGGAGGCAGTTCGCTCTGGGTGGCAATGTTTTTGGGGCATCCTGACCCATATCCATGCCCCCGTGTGCCCTGGCCACACCCCCATGCACCACAGCCATGCCCCCACATGCAGTGGCCACGCTCCTCATGCCATAGCCATGCCCCCCTCCCCCCCTCCACACTCTCCAAGCTGCATCACTGGACAATAGAGTAGAAGACAGGAGGAAAAGAAAAAGACTGCATTACAGATGGATAGACTCAGTTAAGGAAGACACATTCCTGAATCTGCAAAACTTAAAAGCAGGGCGGTTGATGATAGGATGACTTGGAGATCTCTTATTCACAGAGTTACCCTAAGTCAAAGATGACTTGACAGCAGTTAACAACAACAGTGCTCAAGAACTTTGATCAGAACACTGAGAGCTCAGCTGTCTGCATGGCCTCACCAGAAATCATACAGTTTCCTAATTCCTAGTAAAATCAGGCATGTAGACACATCATCTCTTCTGGCTCCAAAGTGAGTTCACTATCAATATATTTATTTAAGCAATTTATTCCACATTTTCAAGCAAATCAATGAAATCCTGCTTTATCTTTCTTTTTGTCTCTCCGCCCTTCATTGGGGATTAAAGCTCTTATTCAAAACCTTAGTCTAAATAATCTATTTAATTTCATACTGGATTTTAAATAATAATAATAATAAAAAACAGGGCTTGACGGTTTAGGGGCACAGGGAGGTTTTTCAACAGATCACAAGGGCAAGAGAATATCTCTCTGCTCCAAATTAAAAAAAAGGGATCTAGACATACATAATTCACTAATAGTATGCCAGTCATTATTTCTAAGCTCTGGCCTAGCTTTATTGGGCCCTGGGTCTTCCTAATTCACTTGAAGACATACATCTGGTTCTGTTGCTCACTTCCTAGGGTTGACATGTCAGTAAATTACTTTAAAAAGAAAATCAGCCAACACTTTATTACAGCAAATCTTTGTGCTGGTTTTGAGAAATTATGGTATTCTGTAAAAGAAGTGGGTGTGTCACATAAGTAATTTTTTTGCATGGAATACATATTTTAAAAAAGAGGATAGCAAATACTTGATTATTACTAAATTAGGTAAGGACTTTAGGCCTTTCCGCACTATGCCGTTACAGTGCTATTATTCCACTTTCAACGTCCTGTGGAATTCTGGGGTTTGTAGTTTCCTGAGGCCCAAGAGCTCTCTGGCTGAGAATTCTAAATGCTTTTCTCTAAACTGCAAACCCCAGGATTCCCTAGGATGTTGAAAGTGGAATAACAGCACTATAACAGTGTAGTGTGGAAATACCCTTTGTCTCCATGGGAGTTAAAAAGAAAAATGATGTACTTATGTAGATAAAATCTCAGTGTTCCCCAGAAATGATATTTCTTGATGAATAGGATAAGTATGTAGAGGTCTAGATTGATATGCAAGTGATCAAATCACTTGTGGTAGCGATTTATGCTCCTAATGAAAATAATGAAAAAACTATTGTTTATGAAAGGTTAATGGATATGTCGATGCATTTTTCTAATGAAAATTGATTCTTTATGGGGGATTGCAACAGAGTGCTTTCCTTCCAAAAAGGAAGGAGCTCTCAGAGGAATATCAAGATATCACAAGGCAAATTACTAAAAGTGTTTTTTCAGCTGATAGACAATTTGGAGTTAGTGAATATATGGAGAATTAAATATGGAGATGTGAAAGTGTATACTTATTTTTCTGAAAGACACAAATAATTTTCTGGCATAGACATGATCTGGACTTTAAAGATATCGGACAGCAAGGTTAGTAAAGTGAATATATTGGCAAAGACTTTTTCAGAACACAATCCTGTAGCTTTAACTTTTAAGAGGGAAAAAAAGGGGGCTTACGGATGGAGATTGAATGAAATTTTTTTTTCAGAATGAAAAGGCTATGGAGAACTGTAAAAAGGAACTTTTGTTGAGAATTATTTGAACAAAGGTACTGACATTAGGATTATTAGGGATATGAATAAAGCATTTATTAGACAGTGCTTTAGTCAGCAGAATTCTGAGCTTTAAAAAAGGAGGCAAGGGAAAATGCAATTGATTTTCTATGAGATAAAAGCAAAGGAAGATGAATTTTAAAATTGCCCTCAAGGACTGCTATTGCCATTCAAA
The DNA here is from genome assembly GCA_948472985.1 of Iguana delicatissima. Taxonomy (NCBI): domain Eukaryota; kingdom Metazoa; phylum Chordata; class Lepidosauria; order Squamata; family Iguanidae; genus Iguana; species Iguana delicatissima. The sequence continues at coordinate 221,386 of CAOKZL010001810.1, forward strand.
TTAAGATGTTGTAAGAGACAATTATCTATGTTAATGGTGAGCAAGATGGAGAAAAAGATGTCTTAAGATGCATAAAAGACCTTTGAATTCACAAACAAACTGGGGAAATATAAGCCAATCATTCACCAGATTGTTCATGAATTCAAGGATCTTTTGTGTAGCAGTAGTTGGGAAAAGAGGAAAGGAAAGTGATATTAAAGCTACAAGAGATAAAGGCTGTCATAACTGACAGTATAAATATTCAGAAAATTTTTCACAGATATTATGCTTCTTTATATAAATGACAAACAGGATTTCCCACAAATTACAGATTATCAGAAACTGATCCTGAATGCACCAATAACAATAAGAGAGATTGTTGATATGATGAAAAAAATGAAAATTGGTAAAATGCCTATGCTGGCCTCTCAGCTCTTTACAATAAATGATTTCAGGATGTATTGTTATTGCCATTACAACAGATGTGGAATTCTATCTTTCGGATGAAAATAGTTTTAATACCAAAAGAGAACCAAGATTTGACATCGACAAAAGGCTATGTAATGTCATTACTTAATATTGATTATAAGATACAATCATCCTAGCTGAAAGGTTACAAATAATTCACCAGGATTTTATACATGGAGATGAGTGTAGATTTCTAGTTAAAATACAACTTTGAATAGCAGAAATATTTTAGATATTTTGAAGTATTTAAGACATAATAAGAAAGAAGTGGCAATTCCTTTTTGGGCTAAAAAGTAAGAGTTAATGTTCAATAGTACTATGCCCCTTCCTAAAGCCAGCCTGTTCAGAGAGAATGAAATGGTTAGTAGACTCCCAATCCTCCAATTTATTTAACATATATTTACTATTACAACCTAGAATCAATGTCCACAGTACTAACAGAGCAATAATTACTGGGGTTTTGCATGTCTTCTTTTACAAAGGAACAACTGCACACTGTTTCCAACTTGTTGGAATTATACCTGTATTGTTGATTCAAGTAAATACTTTGGCTATATTTTGGCCGACCAATCAGTAAAGTATTTGAATATTTCATATTTTCTCCATGGACCTTGCCCTGAGCAAGAGGTGCAGTCAACTTCTTTATCCCAGTTACTGATACAGGAGACCCATAAGGCAAACAAGTAGTTTTGGAAAAAATTGAAAGATGGATCCCTGAAAGAATAGCTCTGTAAGGCCTGCTAAAATGAATATAGCATTGATGTGATGAAATTTGCCCAACAATTTCAGGTCAAATTTTGGGCATACCAATAGCCCACACTCAATACCTCAAAACTCTCATTCTTTTCCACCACTGCTAGACCTAATTGTTTCCATTGTGTTCTAGCAAGTGTGTCCTTTTTCTGTTTTAAAAGTCCCCTATAAGATAATGTCATAGAAGCTAAACTGTCGGGAGAAGTAGTAACATTATTTCTAAGCACCTGTCAAGAGTAATCCATTAATACTTTTCAGGCACTTCTAAATTCAAGATCAAACCATCTATTAGTTACAATTTGATTGGGAATAAATTGTTACAGACCAATTTGGGTCCAAGGTTTTGGATAATAGTTTGGCAAGCATGCAAGATATCTAAATTAAGATCTGAAATATCTTGACAAAAGGATTTAAAAGTACTTCCTCCACATTCGCAAGTTTGACTTTCACAAATGTGATTGTTTGTGAGATGCCTGCTTGCCTCCCCCCTTCATTCTCTCTCTCCCATTCCCTTGTTTTTTGCCCAGGTGTGCTGTCTTCCTTCTCTGCACCTTGGCGAAGGCAAGCAAATGGGGAGAGGGAAGTCCCCCTCCATTCGCTTACTGTTTGCCTGAGTGTCCTGCCTTCTTCTCCATACCTGGCAAAAGATAAATGAATGGAGAGGGAAAGGCTTTCGGCACACACCTCCCCCGCATTCACTTGTCCTTTGCCTGGGCACCCTGCCTTTTTTCTCCATACCTGGGCAAAAGACAAGCCATTCACTTGCCAGTTGTCCAGGTGCCCTGCATTCCTTCTTTGTGCCTGGCAAACAGCAAGCACATGGAGGAGGAAATAACAATAGCAGTTACATTTCTATACCGCTTATCAGTGCTAAGCACTCTCTAAGCAGTTTACAATGTGTTAGCTAATTGCTTCCAACAAATTGGGTAGTCATTTTACCGACCTATGGAAGGATGGAAGGCTGAGTGGAACTTGGAGCCCAGCAGGATTGAACTCACAACGTTGCGGTTGCAGTACTGGCATTTTACCACTGCACCACCAAGGCTCTTTGAGGTTTACATATGCCTTCTCCATCCACAGGACCACTCCCTCCCATTTGCCTACCTTTTGCCTGGGTACAGAGAAGGAAGGCATACGCACTCATGCAAAAAGCAAGGGAATGGGAGGGGGAATGCTAACTCTGGTAGGGGGAGTTATTTGCAGGGCTTTTTTTATTATTATTTTCCAAGTGTTTTGCGCCCTGAACCCTCACAAAAGTTGAGGGATCATAGTACTCTCAAATGTGTGAAGGATAGACATATCTGGTTTGATTGACCACAGTATTCTCTATTGTCCCAGATGAATTGGATTTTGAGAAAGATTTGGGGGGGGGGTTGCAAAATTTAATAGCAGCAACAGAAGGAAATGATCACTTTCATCCTTGTTGTTAACTTCAAATCTATGAATGTCAGAGAGCAAACTGACATATAATCTATTCTGCTCGCTCCCCTGTTGGTGACATAAGTTTAGGTACCCTACATTATTCCATGGGTTCTGTTAAGACATTGCAAATAGTGCAAAGGGAGGATGTCTGAAAACCTCAGACCTGTCTTGTTTATTCTTGTATCTTTAGAAATCCTAGTGACAGGGTTTCTTGTTGACAGTCTTGCCCAAAATTAGTACCCTCCATTTATTTCAAACTGGCCCCAACTCTAGTGTTAAAAATCTCCCCACAGCAGAAAACTTGTGGAGGGATATTGATACCCAGAAGGGTAAAGGTTTCAGATAAATTATTCCAAATGCTGTTGGCACCTACATTTTTTGGTAAGCTAGGTGGAAAATACACCTTTATACTAATAAGAGAACCAATATGCACTCTGTTACTGAAGAGAATCCACAATGAATACATTGCGGAGAAAAACTTGCCAGTGGTTGAATACTGACTTGCAAATCAAATGAAGTAAATATAGTAAGGTTGCCACTAGCATGACCTCTAGTACATGTTTTGACAGCTGGAACAGAAAATAATCAAAATTCATGACGAAATGTTAAATTAGTTTCAGGAGCTGGTATTTATTGCAAATGAAGAATTTTGAATTTTTGTAAATAAATTGCAAAAACTGCACCTGGGAATTTATTTTCCCAACCCTTGTATTCCAGGATACTAAGTGTAATTATCAAGTCAGATCTGTATTATCACAAGTATCCAAGGATTCTTCTTTGAACAAGGGCTTTTTTGTTTGGAAGGCAACTCATGTAGAGAGGATATAATGTAAATCTTCTTTGGTTCCAAGGATTGTGCTGGAATTTTAGTGACTAAGGCCCTTTCCACACTGGGCTATTAAAACGGTGCAGAGTGATCTCCAACGGAGGTCTTCTGCACCGTAGAGTGGGCTGGGGCGGACTACTTTTTGTAGTTCTGCACCTCAGTCTGGTTCAGACCAACCAGAACTGGTCATGCAGCATGCTTTTTAGAGGTTTTTAAAAAGCACGGAGCGCACAACTCCGTGTTGCTCCGTCCCTGCACTCTGGTGCAGATATGCAGGCGTGCACAAGTGCGTGTCTGCAGATCTGCCGGGGCGGGCTTTAGGCTGGCGAGCTTCTCTAGTCGGTGGAGAGCCTCCACCAACCAGAAGCCACCATTTTGGACGCCGGAGCAGTGCGGAGCGATGAGCTCGCACTGCTCCTCATCCCGACAGACTCGCCCGGATGCTGAAGAAGTCTGGTGAGTAGCGTTTTTTCGTGGTTCCTTTCCCACGTGCGGCAAGGGCCAAAGTCGTCCTCATTCTTTGCTAGTGGAACATCAATACATCCCCATCCAGATCACTCTCAGCATGTGGGATCTCATCAATGGATACTAAAGATACCAGTAGTTCAGTCAAGTAAAAATAAGAGGGATTGTAGATTGTTCAAATGTTAACAAATTCTCTTCTGTGCAGATACATTGAGAAGCCATTCTACAGCAAACATATCAGTACTATGAGGGTGTATACATAAAACCTGGCTCAAAAGAAACCTAATAGTTCAATATGACCTCCATCTTCCATTGTTTATTCTGTTATAAGCAATTTGCAGCATGATTTGGTTTGCTTGTTAAGGTCCTATTGCAGTTTCCTTTCCCTAGCTCCATTGCAGCTTTTTTCTTAGAAATTTTTCCTTCTTTCTGGATTGAGCCAAACTCTCTTTTAAAACCATACGTTTCTGTATAAACTTATCAAAGCAAAGTTTAAGAAGGCCAACTTGTTCAATGATTTTTTTCCTAAACATTCATAAATTGAAATAACAGTGTAGGCTGTTAAAAGGTACTGTTTTGTCCCAAAGTCTTCAGGGTACAATTGTTGTTCAATGTGTTGTTTCTTCTCCATAATAAGTGATTGTTCAAGAACAGGTTCATCTGCCCCGTTTGACTCCAAAGATGATCCTTCCAGATAGGAAGCCAAATCATTGCCAGCAGTTCCAAGGGCTCAGGAGGAGGCTTATTTTCTATATCCAAAGCTGAGAAACGTTTAGCAGTAGAAATTACAAATGCTGAGTTTAAGCTTGAGATATTCACAGTTTCCTCACAGGCAAACAATTTGTCAATCTTTGGAGGCTTTGTTTTGCCAACTGTCCCTGGGCATGTTCTAGAACATCTTTTACTCCCCTTTCAAAGATTATCACCAATTGCCATGGGAAGAAAAAGCTAATTCAAAACAGTAAAATGTTGTACTCTCAAAAGTTTGTGGTTCTTAGCTTCCATTTCCAACAAAGGAGAGTAGCTAGCAGAGTGGTTGTTATGTGCCCTCAAGTTGTTTCTAACAGACGGAGACCCTAAGGTGAACCTATCACAGGGTTTTCTGGGGCTGAGAGTGTGTGACATGCCTAAAGTCACCTAATGGTTTTCCATGGCTGAGCAGGGAATCGAATCCTGGTCACCAGGGTCATAGACCAATGCTGAGACCACTGGCAGAATAATCAGTAATAAATCCAAAAACTAGTGGAAACAGGCAATGCAAAGTTTTCAAAACAGTGCAAGGGAAGAGGAGACAATGCTGCACAGCACTGAAATGCAACAACCAGATAAAAGACTAAATATTGGGGGTGGGATGGAAGGAAACAAAGCTAAGTTGCTAAACATATCAGCTGTGGAACTACATTAATTATGGGACTACAGGTGATTATTTTTGTCTACGATATATGCACACACTGTGTTGTATATTGGAATCATACTTATGGACTTTATAAATGGCTTTTGCAATGTAATCTCTTGCTAGAACTGTATTTTTCTTGCTTTTAAATGATTGGGTGAACTTTCCTGGGAGTCTGTGGCATTGCTGGTATGTCGTAGATCCATAGTATCCTCTTTAGCTTTCTTTAACAATTTAAATTGTACACAAGAGAACAAAAGAAAATAAATAAGTCAGTAATAAAGAAAGAATATATTGTGGTAAAACAAGCAGCTATCTGAAACTAGATTATTTTGAAAATGTGTGAAAATCACACAAGTTTTCTGTGAAATAAATATTTTCAGAAGGACCTTTTGAAGAGTTCTTTTTTTAAAGTTCTGCTATTTAAAGCTTGAACATGAAATAAGTAGATGAAACAATAATAACTGATATTATGTTTAAAAGTGTATGAGATTACAGTTTTTGGAAAGCTGGGGATAATATGGTAAATTTGTATCATTTTAATATTTAAGTGCATTGGTGATCTGATTTAGAACCTTTTCTTTCAGAATGACTGGTTTACTCTCAGAACTGTTTTGCATTGTTGTGCATGCTTCTGGAAATACCCTCTGCATATGGGTATCTCTATCTGTTGCCAGAATGAGGAAGCTGCCTCAGGAAGCATATTTTGTATGTCTTGAACAGGAAGCAAAAGGCTAGCTCTTTTATCTGATACTACTGACTTTTTCCTGCCCAGGATATGAGATGCTTGTGTGTCGTTGTGTCTCATGTGCCAAAATAGCATCAATACCATTCATCTTGACTAGAATGGATAGGCAGCACTTATTGTTCTACCCCAGATGCTCTGGTATTGTCACTGTAGCTAGTTCTCCCCTCCACACTTTTTGGTGTCTCTAAGCAGTTGAAAGCACACTTGGGCTGGGTTTTGAATACAGGTGAACAATTTGTAGCATTCTTTGGTCCTCCATATGTTGTAGGAGTGCAACTCCCATCAGCCCTAGCCAACATAACCAATAGTAAGGATGAGTGATTGTGGACTGTGCAGCCTAGCAATGTCGCAAAGTGACGAGTTGCCCACTCCTGGTTTAGAGGACAAAGCACTGGATTCCTATCTTTTTTATTATCATAATTATTATTTTTTTGTTGATTATAAAGAAAAGAACAGAATAAAAAAAAGAAAAACACCACGTGTTCATTTCAGTGGATTCCTGTCATGGAGAAAGCTTGTAAAGGACAAAAAGACAGGAACAAAATATGGGTGGAATGTCTTCATTCAAATTATCTTAAACATGGAAATAACATGTTTTAGGGGGATCACTTTAGATCTCAGGAGATGTGTTGAAGTGGGAGAATCCAGTTTTGGTTGCGTTGGTGACTTGATAGCATGATGTATTATTCAAGAATATACAACATAATTAATATAGGCCATTTCCGCATGACTGGGTTCTTGTGAGTCATCCCGTCACAGTCCAGGCAGGGAAGGGAATACTACAGGAACACCTCTTTCTTCTGCAGTGCAACTGGCATTTCCTAGGTTGCACTGGGAAAGGAGGCATCGCCATTGCACTTCCTGCTCTTCCACAGGACAGGTAGGTATGGAAGCACTGTGCAATTGTGGGTACTAAACAAATTTTATCCATTTAGTGAATACCCCATGAGTGCAATGCATGGGATTGGGATGGCAGCCTACCACTTCCATCCTGTCCCTATAGCGGGACAGCCCCATCATGTGGAAATGGCCATAGTTTGGTGGATTGGTGGCACAACAGTACATAATGTTTAAAAATGCAGCCTGCTGTCTTCTGAAAACTGTGAGAAAATAGGCTCTATTTCTTCACTACTCTTTCACAAACAAGAGCCAGCTGCCAAGAATTTGGTTACAATAGATTTGCAAAGAACTTGAGGACGGGTAATCAAAGAAGACAGATTTGGCCGCTGTCCATAGGTAATACTTCCTGTGTCACTGTTGGGGGTTATGACATTGCAACCCACAAGCAAAAGAAAAGTCATCTAATAGTTCTGATATACCAAAGAAAACTAACACACATTACAAAATTAAGATCAGCAGGTCACTCATTTCTTCCCCCTACAGAACATTGTGTGAAGATAGATAATAGCTACCTTGTTGTTTACATGGGCTTCTTCATTTTGGAATGGGAAAAAGACAGGTCAAGAGTCCATTATTGTTCCAGCATGAACTAAGCTTGTATCAGTGCACTCCAGCCTCTTTTTCATTCCCCTGGGCATGTATACATCAAAGAGCAATGTGACTAGAGAGCAGGGATCCATGAAATTAGTGTTCTTCAGAGTTTCTGCTAGTCCCTCGGAAGCCAACCCAAAAGAAAAGTGGAACCTATTAGTGACCTTTGTTGAAAGGTGAATGAAAACAATTACAGTGGAAACTACCCTTATTATCACTCATTCCCTTCTGAAAAGATTCCTGATAAACAATCTGCCATCCAATAATTTAGAGCTTGCTAAGAACCATCATGATGTAGTGTTCTGAATGTTGGACTATGACCCTTGGAGTCCAGGGCTCAGTTCCCCACTTGGTCATGGAAACCCACTGGGTGACCTTGGGTGCATCGTACACTCTCAGCTTCCCCCAAAAAATACACATGATAGGGTCACCATAAGTCTGAAACAACTTGAAGGCACACAGCATTAAGAGGACAAAGGTAACAGACTGTACAATGGGTCAGGATTTTCTTTTAATTCCCTTTTTATAAGGACTTAGCAGCTTTGCAAATGTTTTCATATTCAGCATGGTAGAATTTGAGATTTAAACAATCAGAACATGGAAGAAACTAACATTGAATCATTCCTGGCCCAGGGCTTTGCAAGGTTAACTATTAAAAAAATCTGTTCAAATTCCTTTATTGTGGTTTTCTGTTGGGCCCTTCTCAACAAGGAGATATTTCATGGCTCTCTCTGTACTAGGAACACCTGCGTTGTTTAATTTGGCCAGTGTGAATAAGGGAGAAGTTCAGTTCACAAAAAGCAGTAAATTGCATATTTGGGATGGAAAGAAATTGAGGTTTAAAATCCTTGAATGTTTTTTTTAAAAAACAAAGTTGCCTGAAGCAGTGGCAACTGTCACTAATGGATTTTGAAGATATTATCTATTTTAATGAAAAATTAGATATCTTTTTCATCTAGGAAAAGGCTGACAGATAAGAAGCATGCTATTTTGTCCAGCCTGGTCTCATATAAACAAGCATTGCAATTAAAATTATTTCAAGATATCCACATCCAGTTGGTAGCTATTGACATCTCATGTTTCTATAGCTAGTGGCAGATGTAGGAGCCACATAATTAAAATCAATGACTGCTTTAGTGGAATTTCAAAAATGCACTGAAGCATCTCATTCAATGATATTACTGTGACAGCCCAATTCACTTCTAGCTGAAGGAATTTTATTTGGAGTGGCAAGCCCACAATGGCCTGATATGAAATGTCATCTTACAATTTAGCACCTTTGATTTCTCAAAGAAAAAAAAATCTTCCAGAAGCAATGAGTTTGCTCACGTTGTTTGTATTCACTGGCTCACTTCCATATATGCCAAGCAAAATAGCCAACATTTCTCTTTAGGCTTCTTGTGTAGCATTGGGAGAATATAGGATAGAGTGGCATTGTCAAACTGGAGAAAAATCATTTACGAGATTCTTTCATTCCCAGTCTTGGCATAAAGCTGGCTGTCGCTATAAACTGTCAAAGGGTTTCACTGATTGAAGACAACAGACATTTCTAAGAGCAGACACATTTGGCCTTCCTTACAATTGTTCCCATATCAATACCAAGTTAGCATTTTAAAATTTTCATGGTTTCAGCAAATGTAGATTGGGTAATGCGCTGGGCGTATAGTAGAACTGTTATCAAATAAATTTTATTCAGGTGACAATATGTGCTTTAGTTGATTAATTATGTGATTAAATCTTTGTGTATTTACATAGGAAAATCTCTAGATTTAGACAATAGATACACACACACACACACACACACACACACACACACACATGCCTTACATGCCTTATCTTACAGGACTACCCATTTCTTTCATTCATATATATATATGTGAGACTGAAGGTTTTTTAGGTGGCATTTGCTATTTCCTGTTTGTATAAGTAGTGTATTAAATAAAATTAAAATATTTAATCTATTACCTGATTAGGTAAGGGGAATATTTTTTAGTTGGGTAAACAGAAGCCTTCCCAATATTGTTTGACTATGACTTCCATTCCTTCTGACTATTGACTGTGCTGTTTTGTCTTATGAGAAATGGAAACCTATAGTATTTGAAGAAACACATCTGCTCTAGAGGAACAATGTCTTTTAGGTTGGCTAACCAATTGACTGAGAACATATGGAAGCTCTAAAATTTATACACTAAATATCAATCTAGGCATCAGTATACAATACCTTTGGGTCTCTTTGATCCTGTCTTAATTTCTGCTTGCCCCAGGAATGATATAGCACCTCTTTAATTCACAAGCAATCTATGCAGTGTTTCAGTGTTAATGTTCAAGTGCAGGGTCTTATCAAGATAAGTCCTAAACCCTCATTCCTAATGACAGTCCAAAATTCAGCTGTGTTGATCTTATATAGGCGTGTACATATATACACACACACTGGAAAAAAAGCAGTCAGGGATGAAAACATGTTGCACTGCAGATGTTGAACTGCAGCTCCTGTCATCTTGACTCATGTTGGCTAGAGCTGCAGTCCAACAACATCTACCCTAGACTACTGTCTTCTGCTCTTTGTGAGTTTCTTCTCCACTGTGCCACTTGGACCTACCGCTCACTCTGACATTGCTAACACACAAGACTGTTCTGCCCACATTCAGTCTTGGTGAAGGTGACCAGCACTCTCTAATAGTTGCAGGGCCCAATTTCAATCTGTCATTTGTGCTCAAAAGAGGATTTTATTTTATTTTATTGCAGTTTGTTCTTTCACTCAGAGATCAAGCTTGCATACCTTCTCCTTTTGCTTTCCTATGGATTATCAAGAAAGAGAAGATGCATAATCAAAACAGAGGGCAGAAAAGGCCACAGATATGAGTGTAATATCCGCATAGGCTGATGACAGATAGATATACAGATAGACAGACGCAAAGAAAAAAATCTGTGTATAATAGATATTTCTATTGGGAAAACCTAATGCAGTTGTGTAGGGATGGGGGAGTGATGGGGATGGTTCACCCCAGGTGGTAATTTTTGAGAGGCATCCCAGCTTGTAGCCACACCCCTGCGTGCCATAGCCATGCCCCTACACACAGCAGCCATGCCCCCGTGCTGTAGCCCTGCCCCCTCCCGCCCCCCTCCACACACTTCAAGCCCCACCAGTGACCTAATGGGACACAGCATGCCTGTTTAGATGGCTATTTCTGTGGTATTTACAGATGGGCTTCTTCTAGGCCTCTGCTACCTCTTTCCAGGATTTTTTTTTTTTTTAAATTTTTAAACCAGACTTGGACTAGACAGCCCCTCACACACAGGATGTCTACAAGACAGAACACAGTTTCACCCTTGCTGCAGGGTGGAGAAGGATTAAAGATAGCAATGACCAAACTATCTTGGGCTGTTCCATGGAATTGTGTAGCCTGAATGTGCAAGCTATCAACTTTTGTCAAGTTCCGTGAAGTTGAGACATTGCCACAGATCAACACACATAGACAGATCTACTCACATAAATCTGATCAGAAGCCAATGACATTATTTTGGACATCCAAAGGAAAATTGACATTTCTACATAGATAGATTTGATTCTCCTAGAAAAATGTAGCTTTTTATGTCATGATTCCTGCATACCTATCTGACACGTTGGTCAGGAAAATCTTCCCATCCCCAAAAAGTTAGAGGCATCAAAATAAGAATGTATTTGCTTTTTTAAAAAAGGAAAAAGCAGGAAAACTATTCATATACTGACACTGAAAACAATTATACAGCATCAGTGATGTTTACCTGGAGCAGGAAAAGAAAAATGCAAATGTTAATTCACAGACAAGTGTTAAGTGAACAGAAATTATTTTGGGACTACATGTAAATATTAAGGCAGGAAAGAAGGTGTTGGGGTTTATTTTATTTTACCACATCTGTTTTTCTCATGGTTTTTACATCAACATATATTAAGCATCATGTTCTGTTCCTTCTGCCTCTTCTTTTTCAATAAATAAATAAATACATACATACATACATTTGAGGTCACTTTTCTGTTTAGTTTAAAAGCCCGCTGTTTTTGATTTCACATATATCGCCACAAATACCTAAAAGAGGCATTTCAGAAGGGACAATCTCTACCTACTTCTATTAAAAAAAAAAACTTCCTCATTTCTAGGGATGGGACGAATCCAGAATTTTCCAAATCTGGATCTGGATCTGAATCCTTGGAAGGTTCTGGGAATCCACAAATCCCACAAATCTTAAATCTTTTGAATCCTTTTTTTAAAAAGGGTTTAAAAAGCAAGAGAAAGAAGGATAATCTTGGGCAAGACACATTCTCTCAGCCTCAGCAAAAGCCTAGGCAAAGACAAACCTCCCTCTGAAGAAATCTGACCAGGATAATTGTCATAGTTTTACCTCAGGATATCCCCAGATTGAAAATGACATGAAGACCCTTTCTATACAAGCAGGAAAATGTGAATTAATCCCACATTTTCCTGCCTGTGTAGAGAGATAATCCAGGTCAAAACTGGATTTTTTTTTTTGCATAGCTCCTTATGGCATCCTGGGGTTTGTTGTTTGATGATGCACCAGCACACTTTGGCAGAGAAGGCTGTGACATCTTGTAAAACTAGAAACCCCAGAAATTGTGTATGAAAGAGCTTTGCAAGGAAGCTATGCAAAGGAATCTTTCAGCTGTCCTTGAAATTTCAAGCCTGTACCTTCCAGTCAAGTGCTGAAATTAAATATTAAATATTCAATTTAAATATATTAGGATACAACCCCAGATACAATTCCTGAAATTGTTAGCAAAGGCCATTATTACTCTGAGAGAAAAGCTCACCTATTTGCCATCTCCCCTTGTGTGTCTGGTCCCCAAAATGTTCAGGTGTCCCAGTCTCCCAGGTTTTCAGGAGTCCTGGTCTCCAACAAACTATTTGGTTGGTGGATTCAAAAGATTCTGATTGCCTACTTTGGCACAGGGATTCAGATTCGCGAATCTTGAATCCTTCCTAGGATTTGAGGATTTGAGGATTCGGTTGGCCCATCCCTACTCATTTCTTTTAGTACTTGTGGCAGAATCTTTCCAGATATGCAAATTTATTGCAGAGTAGGACAGACTTGTTGAAATCCCATGTCCTTATTATGAAGGACAGTCGAGATTGTATATCTGCGTGATTAAGGATCTGAGTAGTGGAGCAGAAGGTAGAAAACAAGGCTTGCAGCAAAATGGCTAGGCCATGAAAATGTATAGACAAGATCAGGCAACCTCTTAGCATTGAGACATTTTGCATGACAGCTCCTATAATGTCCAGGTGTTACTATGCTGGCTGGGGCTAATGGGAACTATACTCTAAAATAAAAATCTGGAAAATAACTGGTCAATTAACCCATTGTTACAATTCACAAGTTTTCTCTAGCCTTTCTCTAGCCTGATTAATAAAGAAATTAATCCCATGCTATAACAAGTTGATCAAATAAGAACACTGGGATTCATTAGAATGAGAGGCTCTTCCTCAAGCAGATTCAGTAAGACAGGAAAGCCAAAGGTGAAGAATGATTAGGAACAGAGGAAATACAGCACCTCTCTTTGTTGCTATGCAGACTACTCTTCTGTGGCATCACTTGTTCACTTGAATACTGTGCTAAAGAAAGTTCTAGAAACCCCCAAAAGAGTGGGTTAGTAGTTGGTAAACTACTGAAGAAGTAAAAATGGAGAAAAATCTCATATGAAATGGAATGGGATGAGGTACTGATTTGTTTGCTTAGCCTTCAAGGCACCTGTGGTCCTTGATGAATGCCAAGCTCTTTAGGTCTAAAAACCTGATACATCCACTCCACCCATCCTTCAGTCTCTCTTTCTTGGGTTGAGGATGCTTTGTGACACCTTTACTGATTTTATTCTGACTTCCATTATATATATATCTTATTGTATAACATAGAAACTGAAAAGTTTCCCTGCAATACCAACTCCCATTTTCTCTTCTCTTTCCCTTTCCCCATTCTTTCTATGCCACCCCCCACCTTCATCTGATTCAGCAAATCACATGCTTTTAGAGGACTGGTGAGGTTAGAGTTATTACCTTAGAGTTAAAACCATGCTCTCCACATATCAGAAGGAAATCTCACTTGGACAGTTAAGTGGAAATTTTCCTCCACACTTTCTTCTATTTCATTCTCTCTTGGCTTTTCTGTCTCGCCTGTTTCCACCTCTGCCCTTTTGTTTTTCACCCCTCCTCTTCTTCAGTGCATAACATTTTCTGAGGGGTTTTATAAGGCTGGAGTTTGGAAACAAAAGAGATAGCTAGCTAAATTCAAACCCACCCATTAGTGGAAGAAATTCCTCCTTCCTTCCTTCTTACTCAGAAGTAGACCCCTTTGACTTAAATGATGAGGAAGACATGAGGTCTACCAAGTAATCATTGAAGATCACTCTTTTATAATAAAGAGTGAGAAGACAAGGCACATGCAATGATTCCATTGTGCAGAAAAATGTTCTGCATTTGCTCAGAGGGCATCCCAAACATTTCTGATTAAAAATTCGCCACTTGATTCACTGACCAGTCTTTGTAGAACAGTGGTGTAGGGACTGGGGGCAAGGAGGGCGGTGCACCCTGGGCTGCACTTTTTTTGGGGGGGGGTCACCACTCCTTGTCTGCCCCCCATGTGCCATTGCCCCGCTCTTGCATGCCGCTGCCCTGCTGCCACCCACCACCACCCGCCCCTACTTCACTTGCACCATGCTACGACACTGTTGTAGACAGCCATTTATTGCTGCACTTGAATTGAATTTTTGTCCTCTTAAATTAATCTTCCCTTACGTTTTTATAAATGTAGGAATAGAAATTGTGTGTCCCTACAGATGCAATTGGATTACAACTCCCAGCAACCCTAGTCTGCATAACCAATGATGCATAATGCTGGAAGCTGCAGAAAAACAATATCTGAAGGGCTGCATAATTTCTACTCCTTTTTAACTCCTTATTAATCTTTAATAGACAAAGGCCATTTCTGCACAGGCTTAAAGAAAGGGTGCAGAGCATCCTCCAGGGAGGACATCTGCACCTGGGAGCGGACTGGGTCAGACCTACTTAGTGTAGTTCCGCACCTCAGCCTGCTCTGGAACGACCTGAAGTGGTGGTCCAGCATGCTTTTGAAAGACCGCTTGAAACAGGTCTTTCAAAAGCACGGAGTGCGCCACTCCGTGCCCACACTCCGGTGCAGATTTGCAGGCTCGCACCAGTGCGAGCCTGTGATCTGCCAGGGGCGGGCTTTAGGCTGGCAAACTTCAGCGGTTGGTGGAGAGCCTCGACCAACCGGAAGCCACCATTTTTGTCCCTGGAGCAGTGCAGAGCGGTGGCCATGCATTGCTCCGGACCAGCCTGGACCAAAGCGTGGAGCCAAGAAGTCCGGCACAGGGCGATTCCCTCACCCTGTGCGGAAGTGGCCAAAGTGTGAACAGAGATGCTTGGCAAGCCAGAGGAAAGCCAGCCAGAGCTATATACATATTGGTGAGGGAAGGATGAGGTAGAAAGAAAAGAAGATAGCTACAGATCAGCAATAAAACTGAGCTGAACAGGTTGTAAGATGATATCCCCTTGTTAAGGCAGCCTCTCCAAATCTGACAGTCTCCAGATATGTTGAATTCGCACCATCTACAGAAAACAACTGTTTGTTGAGGCTTGCAGGAGTAAATTCCGGATTAGAGGAAGGTAACTTTTAATGGGAAAAAAGGGCACTTCTGAAGGTGCCAATAATGAAATGTGCCTTCAGAATCAATGGTCACAACTGCCACACTATTATTTGTAGTTTCTATAATAATAGTAACTTATCTAATTAAATTCAATTATGAGTGTGGGTGGTAATTAATTAAATTTGCAATTCTTAATGGTTATTATCGAATTAATTTTCACCTAACAAACCTAACATTCCAAAAGTTGACAAATAAAAAAGAGAACCATCTGGAGAGAAGTTGGTTGCCTACATCTGGAGGGCGTAGCATAGGCAATGAAGGATGTTAGGAGCAGCAATGATAAGCACTAAAGCAACAAAAGTTATTTGTTAAGGATTCCATCACCTACATGTGACCAGAAATTGATTGTGCCCATTTACTTTTGCACTATTCATAAATCTTGTTGTGTTCCTTCAAGTTGTTTCAGACTTATGGAAACCCTAATGCAACCTTATCACGGGGTTTTATTGGCAAGATTTGTTCAGAGGTTGGTTTGTTCAGAGAGGGTTTGCCTTTGCCTCACTCTGAGGCTGGGACAATATGACTTGCCCAAGGTCCCCCAGAGGGTTTCCATGGTTGAGTGGGAATTCAAACCTTGGCTTCCTATTGTCCTAGTCCAACACTCAAGCAATCATGCATAACATGCAAGAAATCATCCATAAATCTATTTCATCCAATTTCTGCACTGAGTTGATTTTTTTTTTAAAAAAAAAGGTTAAAAAAGAATGTTTAATGTATTTTCTGACAATGCATGCAAGCCTAAACATATTTTCTCTCCAAACAAATTTTTCTGGACATGTTCTGCTTTATCTTTTTAAACGTTTAAGATGTTAAGATTTTCAAATGGCTGTGGATATTTTCCATGGCAGGGAAGGCAAGAATTGCATCATAAAATTCAAAGAAAGGCATTTTTGAAGGGAAGGAACTGACAAAATCACATCTGAATATTCTTTGCCTAGAAGAAACCCTGTGAAATTCATGGAGTTGCCATAAGTCGACAGAGGACTTGAAGGCACATACACAGATTTTTGGAGGATAACTGCACTGCCATCTGCACATCAGTCCAGGAAGTGCAGGTTAAGTTGATTCACTTTGAAGTTCTGACCTGGATGAAGGCCTCAAATAGCCCTAAGCTGCATGAATGTGAAAG
Organism: Iguana delicatissima; assembly: GCA_948472985.1. NCBI lineage: Eukaryota > Metazoa > Chordata > Lepidosauria > Squamata > Iguanidae > Iguana > Iguana delicatissima. The sequence goes on from CAOKZL010001810.1 coordinate 237,777, forward strand.
CAATTTTAAACAATAATAGTGATCCTTCAGCAGGCATATCAAGAGCCTAAGAACTCTGCTGTTCCAAGCAAGAAGCAAAACCATGAAGTTTATTTTGCCAATGGCGGGCTGGGCTGTATGTCCGGGAGCATGATTTGACCTTAAAATTGGCAAGCTGTGCAGAACTACCTTAACAAGAAGAGATTTGAATTTTTTTCTAGGTCTACAACTCATAGAATCCCCCAGCCAACATGGCCAGAGCCACTTTGATGAATATTATTCTGCAGGTGGAGCCAACAATGCAAAAGGCATCACAGTCCAACCAATCACGTTGTCTTTTCTCAAAGAGCTTCTTGTCACCTCTTTTTTGATAAATGAGAGGCTTCCAGAATAGTCACTTCTTTCCTCCAGCCCACCTCTTCCTATTTTCAAATGTCTCCTAGGTCAGGCTGCTGGGTTTATAAAATGCAAAGCTCACACGTGGAAGGCTTGCTGACAATTGCATCATGTTATAAACATAAATCTGGTTTGAGGGTAGTACATGGCAGTCTTTCAGTTGAGGAAACAGTGCAGAGCAAGTTTCTGGCTGTTTTTCAGAAAGGCACCTGCCTTTGGAACCTACAAGAACCGGCAATTATTGTTTTGCAGCTTTAGGGCACTTTATTGATACAAACAAGAGGTAGTGTGTGGTAACAACAGCCATTAGCAGATAAGGATAAAGGGCAAAAGAAAGATGGAATGACTCATTTTAAAAAAATAGCAATCAACTTTTTTGGTTAAATATTTATCCTGGCCCCAAACTGATTACTATATTTTAAAATTGCAAAATTATGGCCCTTTTTGCACAGCATTTGCCATGCAAAAGGGTGCCTGGAGAGTTGCACAATTGTGAGGAGCGGTCTGTATGATGCACTCACAATTGCACAATGCTCCAGGGTAGGGCAGGTGCCGCTCGCACACTTTTTTATTTTCGCCTTTCAGCTGAAAATGGTGTGCGATCGCGCATTGCTCCTGGACCCCATGCATACTTGCCATGTGTGCGGAGCCTACGGACCCATGGCGGTCGTGCTTCCTGCCCCAGCTCATGCAGAGCTGAAGCAACAGGGACAAGAGAGCCTCTCACTGGAGGCTGCTTGAGTGATCCCCACAACCCAGCTCAACAAAAAGGTAAGATGTGGAAAGGGCCTATGACTTGATCTATGCCTTTGAAATAAAAATAAAATAAATGAAATAAAAATGAAGTAGAATGAAAACTTTTGAGACTGGCTCCAACTGACTCCAAAGGTGGCAAGGCTGGACATTTGCCAGTGTCCCAAGATCAATAGAGAGCCCACTGTGCTGCCATGATTTCCGCATGTACCCCAGAAAAGGACTGGCAAGAGAGCTCAAGTTGCTTCAGAAGACCAGGCTGGGTCAGGGAACTCTTCTAGAGTTATCAAGAAAAATTTGAACACCAAGACTCCTTCGTTGTAGAGCCCCCTGAGATACCATCAGTCAGAAATCAACTAAAAGATCAAGCGCAAAAATTAGGACAGCTATTGTCACTGACCTATTTAATGAGCTTAGCCCTTGCTGGCAGGTCAGTGAGTTTGGGATTCATTGATAGCATCATGGCTAAAATTTAACAGGTGCCCAGTGCCAGATAAAGGGTTAATTTATATTGAAAGACTTTGTTAGACACTTTTATCTCTAGCTTGGCTGTTTGAGGATGGAAAAATGCGTGGAGGCTGGGAAGGAACTGAGTAGAGGAGTGAATTTGCCTTTTTATCAATCTGCTTGTACAGTTTTCATAGTTGGATTGGTGAGTTTTCATAGTTGGGTTGGGTGACTGGGTCATGCTTGTACATTTTAGTATTTTTGTTTGTACATTACATAGGCATTGGGAATCTATCTTTCATTGGTCTTGCTCAGAGGGCTATGTGTGTGTGCACCCTAGAAACCTGGCAGCTGAGGAACCTGGTGGCCAGCCTTATGAAGTTGGAGTACTGGCCAAGGGATGGTCAGGGTAGAACTGATGTAGGGGTCCATTTGGCTGGGCCCCAACAGAGAAAAGGCTGGAATGCTTCTCCTCTGTTTACTATTTACTGCTTCATTTACTACCATTAAAATTCATCCTGTAGCAGTAACATATGTCAGTATTTGATACTGAACAAGGACTGAGAAATGCCTGGAAGTGCAATCAGTTTCAGTTCAGATCAGAGCATCCTCATAAGACAATGGAATGTTAAAAAGCAAAACTGACAGTGCCACAGTGCATGTCTATTCACAAGCAGGTTGCACTGAATGCTATGGAACTTACTTCCATGTGCTTGATAATAAGATAGAAGCCCAAAAGGCAGAATTTAACTCTCATGTATGTGTTGAAATTAGCCCTGGTCCAGCAGATTTCAAGACAATTTACCATCAACAAAGGTTTAAAATCACAAATGATTAAAAATTACACACAATGGAATGTCCCCCCCCCCAAAAAAAACCCAACCAATAAGCAGAAACAATTAACAAAGAGACCAGGCTTCAAGAAACAAGTGTGCCATTGCTTGTCAAAATAATATAGTCTTACTTTGTATCAGCAGAAGGGAGAAAACAGATGTCTTGGAACAAGGGTTTCCCCAGCCTGCTGCTCTTCAAATGTGTTGACTAACCCTGTAATTCAAGGCCAGCTTGACCCCATCAGGATGGTGGCAAGTTGGGGGCTGATCTAGAGTAAGGTCACCATTACAATGTAGGAGGCTGTAACTCCACTGTTTTGAGAGTCTAATTGGTGATACACACACACACACACACACACACACATATTGGCAGATATGTTTTATGGCATAAAATAGAAATCATATAGAATGAGTGGATAAGGCCATGTGGAAGACGAACTGACAAGAAAAACAGGTCAGAGACCTCACAGCATGGCGGAGTTCAACTTAATGGTGCTTGCAAGGAGAACAAAAGGAATCTCCAGAGAAGAGCAAAAATCCCTGTGGTTTGCAAGCCATATGGAAAACCAAGCCATAAAAACTGGCTACCCACTTAATTTGACACTTGTTGGAAAATTCAAAGAAAGATTTTTTTTGGTTGATTGATAACTCTGGGTCAGGAAAACAGGAAGATTTCAAACAAATCTATAATTGCACCATCCTCACACCTATCCTTTTCTTGATCCTTGATCACACTGCCATAAAAATCTTTTACTCCATCTGCCTGATTTGGCCATTTGTCTTTCCCAGGAAAAGGGTCTGCCCCCACACCAGACATGTTTTGCCCTATAATTGAGTTCCCTTGGGGTGCTGGCTAGCTTTCTCTCTCTTTTCTCTCTCGCTGGCTAGCTTTCTCTCTCTCCCTTTCTTTTTGTCTGCTAATCTGTCCCTGTGTTTTGCCGAAAAAATGATCTTCAAGACCAGGTGCAATATATTTGCTTTTGTTCCTTCAATTCTTCCCTCTCTTAAGATTTTCAAACTCAGTAGTCCTTGTGTGCTTGTGTGAGTGAATGCTTTATGTGAGTGTAAGGAATTTTTGCCAATCTTTACCAAATAAAAGACCATTTAAAAGGACACTTGGCTTCTCTCTTTCTCATGCAGTCTGACCCCGTAAATAAAGGATAAAAGTGTTACTGCAGTTTAGGCCTACCTGGCGATAGCACTAGATATCACTTTGATATCATGATTCGGCCTTACCATACCACCCCACTCCACGTGTTTGTGAGGCCTCTGGACAAGCACAAAACTAGGCTCAGCACTTAACTGCTGAAATATTCTCAAATAATACAGGCACGGCAGAAATAGCCAGATTGCAGCTTCAGGGACCTCCCCAGCAAACACCACATTATGTATACGCGCTACCTACAAAAGTCTCCCTGCCCCAAGCAGGCAACTTGACAAAGGCTGAACCATCCACTGTCAAGCGTTGCACATTTACATACTGGCTACACCATTGTTAATTCGGCCTTGACTCCATCATGCTAAATTGTGACCTTTCGGAGATATTGTCTTGCAACCAAAACTCATTGTTGTCCCCGAGTAAGGCATAGCCTGCAGTTACACTTCTCCCTATAAAAACCCTTGATTCCGAGACCTTCCTCGGATCGCCCCGACTTCCATCCAGCCTTCCTGCCGCTTTGTTTGGTGAGCTGTTCCCCTCAGTCCTATGTACTGAGACTCCAGAGCAACGAACTCAAGCTTCAGAACAGGTGTCGTTTCACCCAATTCAACAATCCCTCTCAAAATCCCTCTATACCACTCCAACCTTTATTTTCCTTAGCTACTTGTGTGAGTGTATTGCATACACTGTTTGTCTGTATTTAATAAAATCTCAATTATTCTTAAACTTGGTGTGCTCCTTGGCTTGGCCTAACTCCGTAAACATTGGGTTACAAGATCCTGTTAAGTTACCCTGCCTCTCATAACGCTAAAGCAGTGCTCTGAGCTAATTTTCCCCACCTATAGTTGAGCACATTTTGGTGTCCCTCACGGGACCTCCAGTAAACAGGGTAACAAAAAATCTCACTGTGTTACCCTGCTCTGCTAATTTTCCCCAACCTTTGTATTTTTGAAGCAAATTCTGGTGTCCTTCAAGGACCCCCAGAAGTCAAGGTAACAAGGAGTGCCATTACATGATGAGCTTGGAGTCCTTCTCCTGCAGACTCCATCCAATTCTCTTATTTTTTCACAACAAAGGCAAAGTGCCACCGAGAAGCTGGTTATCAGACAGGGTCATGCAAAATAAGAGGATCCATCAAATATCCTGGTCCTAATCTATTTAGACTTTCAAAAGTTAAGGTAAACATTTTGATATGCATTCAGAAATAGACTCTTTTAGTACTGCCCAAAAGATCAAGGCCTAAGAGAACACAGAACTTCTCACCTGTGTGTTGTCCAGAGCAGCATAGGCACATGGTCCAAGGACAGAATCTTTCCACACAGCATGCTAAAGAAGTAAAACAGCACACTCCATGATGCAGGAATGCTCCTTGCCATGATCTCTGCTGAATGCTGGGTGACCAAATGATTGAAGAGGAGGCTAAAGTCGGTTGAAAGGGAAAGGAAATGCAAGAGGCTGTGTTTACACACTGGTGTTCTGAAAGTACTGAACAAACCGGATTTGTTTTGTGACAGCTGGGGAGGGAGTGTTTTGTGACAACAAGACGAATGTCTAACCTGGGTGTGAAAGTTCAAATAACTTTTGAGCCCATGTATTGGATTCTGTGAAACGAGGAGTATACATTTAATTTATATTTTACCAGTTTGGGAAAAGTACTTTTTTGACTACTCCTCCCAGAATCTCCAAACAACAAAGTTGGCTCGAAGATTTTGGGAAGTGTAGCTTTTCCTTCCCTCATGAAAAAAAAAGAACAACTTTACTAAGCTCTGTTTTTTTAAGTGATGGCTGGCAGCATTTGATTTGAGGTAAACCACTTTAAGCAAGTCGCACTCTCTCAGCCTCAGAGGAAGGCAATGGCGAACCCCTTCTGAACAAATCTTGTCACAAAAACCCCATGAGGGTGTTGCCTTATGATCTCCGTAAGTTGTAACCATCTTAAAGGCACACAATAACAACAAATTTCCTACTAGCCTAGAATGCAGTTTGCCTGCCACTAAACTACTATGAAATTAGGCTTGTAGATTCTTGATTATCACTCTACTGAATTTCCTGTACAAGTGACTCAATGACTGTACCATTAAGTGGACAGAGGTATTTGCCTCGAAGAGCAGGCTTGGGGTGTCATGAAAGGCAACATACAGTTAATTATTTATTATACTAGTGTAGTATTAATTAGAGATGAGTAGAAGCACTTGTACAGTCCTCCATCCACATTCACGGGTTAGACCTTCACACACTTGATTATTTGCAAGGTGCCTGCTTGCTCCCCCATTCTCCCCCTCCCATTCCCCTGCCTTTTGCCCAGATGCATATGCCTTGGCAAAAAGCAAGCAAATAGTAAGGGGCAGCCCCATGGGTATGCCTTCTCTGGTCATGTTGCTGCCTCCTCCCATTTACTTGCCTATCACCCGTGTGCCTATAAGGGAGTGTACCCAGGCAAAATGCAAGTGAAGGGTGGGGGGAAGGTGCATATGCACATCTTCTCTGGGCACATGGCTTCCCCTTCCCATTTGCTTGTCTATTGCCTGGGCACCTGGAATGAAGACAGTACACCTGGGCAAAATGCAAGTGAATGGAGCCCTGGAAGGGAATGGGAGGGGGAGTGCTCATGTACGGGGGTTGTTATTCACAGTTTTTTGACTTTTGTGAGGGTTCTGCACCCTGAACTTTTGCAAAAGTCGAGGGGCCACTTTACTTCTGTGCATTTTTTTAAAAGTAAAATGCAAGAATTTGTGCAGCCAAACTCCCAACTGAAAATCAAGTTTTCCAGTCTCTACTTTTAATGGATTGCTTCCATAAGCTGTGGGTTTCACTGGCTGCATTTCTCTGCATCTCTACTCAGGAGCAAACTCCACTGAGTTTAATTGTACTTTCAACTTTAAAATGCTAACACTAATATATCCCAGTTACAGTTTTAAGATTTTCTTGTGGGAGGGGGTAGGAACAGTTAGAGAAACAGAGTAGGAGGGAAGAAGAAAGAGGATGAGAGACAGAGAGGGATGGGGAAGAGGGAAAAGATAAATGAAACCAAGAAAAGGGTGAGGGAAAGAAAAGGAAAGAAGAGAGAGAGCGGCAACTTGGAAAAAATGAAGAAGAGGGACTACTGAGGCAACATATATGAGACAGCTCAGTATTTCCACAAGCTGATCTGTCCTACTTGCTGGGCAAAGTTAGAAGCATCTTGTACCAGTAGGAGATCAAGGGCACACAAGTTTCTTTTTAACTTTTGAATATAGCACTCTTGCCCTGAGATTCCTCTTGTTGTCCTGAGGCCTGGGGAACAGGAGCTAGGTCCAGAGATTAAGACCTAGTCCTAACGTATGAAAATCTATTCAGGTGGTGGACGCTTTCTCACAAAACATCTATTTGTTTAGGTTTGAAAAAAAATCTTTAACCAAAGATAGTGTTTGTGTTCTCTGGCAGAGAGAAAAATCAAGAAGACTGATAAATAATGAATCTGGTTATCCATAAAAGCCACATTTTGGAACTTCTAATTTTGTCTGCTAGTATGGGGGGATTTCTTCCAAACAAGAACAGCCTGAAGGGGTCATAATCAGAGACAGAAAACAGAATACAATCTAATAAAAGCTCTTCATATTTTCCACATGAGCCTTAGCATTATAATGTATTTCAAATGGGGCAGCTGTTATTTAGAATTCAGTGCCACAGGGTCATTTCTATGTTTATTGCATTTTGTAGTTAACCTAAAAGAGAGGAAACAATGCACCAAATTCATTTCATATATTCACAGTTTCACACATCTGTATATTATCTCCTATCATAAATCCTGTTTGTCTTTAGATGAGTATTGTGAAATTGCTCAACACGCAGAGGTTCAACAGCTTCTCTTCACAGGTGCTGAATAAAACCATACCTCTTGAATTTATCAGAGTCTATTCACTGACACATCAGATCCATGGAAAGGTATTTCTTCTCTAATATAAGGAATGGGTTATCTTTGCAGAAGAAGGCATACTTTCCACGTGCAGGAAGACCCCATTCTTTCTTTCTGTGGAGTTATGTTGTCACCAAGTACGCACATCTCCTCAGATGAGTAAACTACTTGACTGTCTAGTTCCTGGGCAGGCAACATGTTTTCAAGTGGAAGATCATGCTGGTGGCTGCGAGGGAGTCATCTGGTAAACAGGATTGGTGTGAGGCCAGTGATAAGCAATGCCTCACACAGATGTTCATACTTACCTCACTCTCACACATATACAAACACACAAAAAGAGACCTACATGTTATTCCCTGAATCTTTCTGAGACATATGTAGCTAACTCTATTTCTTTCACACATGCGCAGCTCCTGCTATAAGCACGTACACTAACAAGATATCTGGTCTAACAAGTACACAGAGCTTTAACAGTTAAAGATGTCTAAAATATAATTGTAGTGTTAGACAAATGCCTCAATAGGTATAGGGGATTAGAAAAGGAAACCAAAAGAAAATGTACTTCTAAGTTTTCTGCTCTGAGCATTAGGGTTTACTTGAGCCAACCATAAGATAGTATCTAGCTGTCATTGAGAGCCAACATGGTTTAGTGGTTTGAACTTTGGACTGGAACTCTGGAGAACAGGGTTCAAATCCCCGCTTGGCCATGGAAATCCACTGGGGGACCTTAGCCAAGTCACACTCAGACTAAGAGGAAGACAAAGGCAAACCCTTCTGAACAAATCTTGTCAAGAAAACCCTGAAGTAGGTTTGCTTTGGGGTCATAATAAGTCAGAACCATCTTGAACGCATACATCAACAACATTTCTCAGTGAGCTAAATCTACTGGTTGTAAATAGTCAAAATTGCACATGATGACATAGGCCCTTTCCACACGGGGGGGGTGAAATGTAGGGAAACGGGGCAGCACATGTGGAAACGGAGCTTACCTTAATCCGGGTAGCTCCTTCGCCGAGGGGAGCAGCGTGCATTCGCCGCTCTACATGGCAGCGGCATCCGGCGGCACCCGGCGGCACCCAAAATGGCGGCTGGCGGCTTCCGGCAGCTCTCCACCAATCGGAGAAGCATGCTAGCCAGAAGCTCACCCCTGGGCAGCTCTGCAGGGACGCACTTGCGCGCCCCTGCAATTCCCCATGGGGCGCTGCGACAGGCTAGCACATTTATAAATGTGGCCTTTATAAAACACGCAGCGCCACCCCCGCGGCTGCGTGAGGGCAGTTTGAGGTGGCGAAACTCCACATTTCTAACCACCCTAGTGCACTCCACGGTGTAGACGACCTCCGGGTGAGGTCGTCCTACCCGTGTTACCCCGTGTTTCCCCCCCGTGTGGAAAGGGCCTTAGATTATTGAGTCTGACGAAAACCTTCAACACAGAAAACTAACTAGTAAAGTAAAATAAATAAAACTAAAAATAGTATGGAATTAATCCCTAGGGAATTAATCCCATCTTTCAGAGATGAAGAGTCGAACATGATAGTAGCTAATGAAGTTCAAACATTTTTGGATAAGATGTTCTACAGATGTTCTCCCTAAGTATTGAAATATAGTCTCCCACCTGCATGTATTTTTACCTATTGGATGCAAATTATTTTGTCTGTGAAAGGCTGTCATCACCATATTCATGTAGCACACGGATAAATTTGGTTATCTAAATTTGGACAAAAGAGATGTTGTTGCAAAAAGGGACAATTTATGCATATTTTCCAACTAAACTTCCAAGGACATATGGCTGAGAAGATACAGGCTTATGTTTTAAGTAGCCACCTTTTATGGTAAGATGGAAGAACATGATTCAGTGTTGATGCTCATTTTAACACTAGTGTTTCAAAAGTCTGCATTTTAAAAACACAACAAAAGGATTAAAAAAATACAGCGATCTTGCACTTCAGAAATATCTTTCATACTCTTCAGGCTATATTCATGAATATAAAATTTCATTTAACTGCTTTCCAGTTTTGTGCTGAACATTCGATAATTAAAATGCAGCCATGCATTGGCCTATGTATGAGTCCCAGTTAATTGCACTCATCATTCAGTCATTAAGGTACAGGGAGATTGGAAAGTAGGAATACTTCATCCTGACTCCTGTTTTTTCAGTCCATCTAGCTCATATTATGAGCATCTCAATCACTGTACATAACAGGTGGTCCCAAGATATGGATGTGCTTTCCTATTCAATCACCCTGTAGAAATATAAATTGTGAGGTAGTCTCAGTTAGTAACTGAGAAAATTTTAAAAAAGAAAATAAATCTTTGTGCTGCAATACAGTGAGACTTTTTTTTATCAGTACCAGGGAAATTTTGTACATTTTTGAGACTGATTTCGATGGATTTATGTAAGGGGTGGGCAATTGTGGAGAACAGGGCAGGGTTAATTCACCACCTCCAATCCACCCCATGGACTGTACCCCATCACAAACACAGAGTACAAATGCTTCCAGGAGCCCTGGTGACACAGTGGTTAAATGCCAGTACTGCAACCACAAGGTTGTGAGTTCGATCCTGCCAGGCTCCAAGGTTGACTCAGCCTTCCATCCTTTCGCAGGTCGGTAAAATGAGTACCAAGCTTGTTGGGGGCAATTAGCTAAAATACATTGTAAACCGCTTAGATAACACTAGTTGATAGGCGGTATAGAAATAAATGCTATTGCTATTGCTATTGCTTCCATTTTCCTTTGCTGTCCTACTGAAAATGGCAAAAAACTTCATTTTTTCCATTTTGAGAGAGACAGTGGAGGATAATATAGGCTTCTGAGTGCTTGTTGGGGTCGGATATTTTTATATGTTTTCATGTATTTGGGGAGCTTCTATGTGATTTGTGGGTAAAATTGGGCTTTGGGAATTGGTGGGAGATTCGGAGACCACAAAAATGGAATCCAGCAGCCACCAGCAGTCTGTGAGCCACACATAGCCCACCTCCAGTTTGCATCAATGTGCAAAATTTAGGTCTTGTTACCTATTACTACTATTAAAAAGTAGTGGTGAGTTATTAGTATCTTTTGATCAATCTGTTTATCCTCTTTCGCTTGCCTCCATAGGGAATCGAACAAAACTATAGCTTGGCAGACATATTTTTCATTGACAATGCAAAAAATATAACAGAAAGCGCTAGTGGCTTGAGTGTTGGATTAGGACTCTGGGAGAATCTCTGCTCAGCCGTGGAAACACACTGGATGCCCTTGGAAAAATCACACTCTCTTAGCCTCCAGTGAAAGCAATGGCAAACTCCCCCTGAAAAAGTCTTGCCAACTAAACTCTGTGATAGCTTCACCTTAGTTTCACCACATGTCAGAAACAACTTGAAGACATACAACAGCAACAAGCCTTGAAATGAAGCTGAGAACTATCATGTGGACTGGTGAATCCTTGACAGGTTGTCGTGTCATATTGAAATGAACTGTGTCAACCAAAACTTTGCAAACTGCATTTTTCCCTGATATTCCTACCAGAAATCCAGTTCAGCAGGCTGAAGGTATAAATCCAGATCAACTATATATGTCGAATGGGCCTTATGCACAGAAGTCCCATTGCCTCTGGATGAAAGTTGGAAAATAGTTGTTGTCTATATTCCTGTTGAAAATGTAGCTTTTTGGATATTGGAAATGCAGAGAATTTTTCTCCAAATTAATCAAAAGGTACTCACTCTGTTCAGGCATTTGGAATCTCTGTGATCCTCTGCCTTCAGTTAACCTAGGAGTCAGTGGTCTCACACAGGAGAGAGACACACATCTCAAAGGGTGATACTTCAAATGGAGGTACTTGCGGCTTTCTTTTGCAGCTTTTGTCTCAGTCACTTCACAGCCTTCTGGTTTGTTTTTTTCGGGCGGGGAGTGAACTTTCTCTCTACATAGATACAAGCAAGATGCACATCTGTGTCCCTAACTATGTCATTTTTGTTCTCCTGCATGCTTTTTTTTTACCATGTTTGCTTGATAGGGACTTTGAAAGCTGGTATGAGGAATTTTGTACTTTCTAATTTGCTTAATGTGGAAGCCAGTGTGGTGCAGTGATTTGAGAACTGGGCTATGACCCTGGAGACTAGGTTTGATTCTCCACTTAGCCATGGAAACCTACTGGGTGACCTTGGACACATCACATACTCTTTGCTCCAGAAAACCCTGTGATAAGGTGGACTGACTTAGGGTAGCCGTAAGTCAGAAACAACTGGAAGAAACACAATAACAACAAAGTTTTTTTAATAGAGATATTATCACAATGTGTGTTTGGGGTTTTGGTTCATTTAGAAAGTGTCATTTTTTTAGTCCCTTCTTGTGGAGGATGACTTCATGTGGAGTGGTGGATCCTCACAATGCCTGGGAGGCTACCTGTGTGATTTAAATCCCTGGAAAAAGAAATTTCTGACAGGGAGGGAATTGAGGATGCTTCAACTCTCCGCTTCAGAAAGTTGCTATCTTCCAAATTCAGAATGGACAGAATTGGTGACAGAAGGCATGGGGTTTGTGTGTTCTTCTTCTTCCATGTTTACGCTGAATGCCTGAAGAGGGCTAATTTCAGAACAAAAGATGTCACAGTGATTAGTCTGTATTGTGAATGACAGCCAGTTTGACTGTTACATCTTCAGCTGAAACAAAGGGATAAAAAGCCAAGAACTAAATGGAACAAAAACTGGAAACATCACCAGTAGGAACCAGCAAACTGCATGAAGTGTGCTTTGGCAACAGCATTGGAGTTTATATTTTGTAAACTTGCCCTACCCCTTGCCTGAATTGAATTTGAGCAGGGAATCAGGTGAGATTATTATCCTATACATGTGTATAGATTTGTGGTGGATTCATTCGTTAATCCAGGACAACATTATTATAATATCCTAGATAAATATAAGTAATTCACCCCAGAGTTTTATGGGGGTATCTAGGAAGGCAAGGACAGTTGATCTGTGTCTTAGACAGAGAAGAAACTATAGAATAGTCTGTATTTTCTAAGCTTCTTGTGACTCTAGGTTCTTATTTCCAAATTACAGTACAAATTACAAAATGAAGCTACAAATCCCTATACATGATGCAATTATCTTTGGATTTCTGTATATGTATGTATGTATGAGTGTGTGTGTGTGTGTATATATATATACATACACACACACACAGAGAGAGAGAGAAATCTAAGAAAATATAGACTATTATTCTATAGAATAGAATTCAAAAATATGTTTAAGTATTTTCTGTGGCATATATATATACACACATACATATATATGCGCCACAGAAAATACTTAAACGTATTTTATTTTTGAATTCTATTGAACATTACTTTCAATATGTGTACCACTCGTTCTCTGAGATATGATTGTGGTTAGTATGATTCTAGTAAACGGTAAAATGGGAAATAATTTTAAATTTTACCAGTAACTCTTCCCAACCGTGGCCACAGAACTTTTTAAGAGGGTATTAACTCTTACTAAGGACTGCTATCATATAACCTAGATTTTATTTTCAGGGAAGCCTGAGCAGCCCAAGGAAATCATATTTTCAAAGCAAGATGTGTCTAAGTAAGAAGATGCATCCTTTTCCTATTGAGTTACAAAATGAAGGAAATAGTAACACAAGTTTTTCAAAAAACAGAAATTGGTTTACAAATAGGTTTAACTGTCAGAGATAAAATTAGTGTAACAACAGCCATTTGATCATCAACTTATTAGCTTAAGACAACTCTGTTTTTGCCAGTGCAGAATTAAAAAATGACAGACAATTAGAACAGGTAAAGTGAATATTTATCTTGATACCATATTGGTTATTAAGCAATAAATCGGTGAAAAGTCTTTTATGAATATATCTTGAATGCATTACTTTGATGGACCAGGCGTTAATGCTTTTGTTACCAAAAGATCATCTGTGGTGGCTGGTTTGTCATCTTTATGAAGAGCAGCTGCCAGCTCTGGAAACTGGGAGAAATAGTTCCTCGCAAGGATATGTTTGTGCCTTATCTTGTGAATAAACGCTGGCTCATAAGCCTAAAAAGGAGGGGAGAGTAAGCCAAACAAAATTACAGCATTAAGTCTCAGTTGATCAGATGTCTGTAATTTAGGTTTCCAAATCCTGAACTTTGATGAGTCATGATTTTAAAAAGCCCAGCTCAAAACAATTATTTGTTCTGTTTTTCAGTAAAGTAGCCCTGTATGTTAATTACTTGAGACAGAACTGCACAGTCACTCACAATGAACTGCTACATATGTAATGGGTAAAAGGTATTGGAAAATGGTTAGCTAAAGCTGCACTCTCAACATACTCTTACTAGGAAGTGTGCCGCTTTGGAGATGAGGGAATTAACTTCTGAATACAGATGTACAGGACTGCATCATCAGTGGGCACTTCCTGACTGGTGATTTGTGCCGATTTATGCTGTACCATTTGATGTTGTTTCTTGATATTTTTTCCCACGTACGTGTCCCAATGTTCTCCTTACTTTTTAAAAAAAAAATCAATAGAAAGGTAGCACATTTGGGTTTGCTTGGGGGCACCTTGCTTGTTATATGGGTTGCAAACATTATGATTGGGGATATCCAATCCCCTCACCCCCCTTCCTCCTCACGTGATTTCCTTCTGTTTCTCACTCTGTACCTCTCCCTATTTTTTTTTAGAGTAATTTCTCAATGTATGGTTCTAAAGCAATAAACTATAATGATACTATTCCTGTGTTTGTTTCCTGCAAGACTATTATCCCCCAAAACAGAACACACACACACACACACAAATTTTCCTTGGTCAGTCTTCAACAATGTCTCAGTTCACATAGGAAGTGCCTATGGGAATGAGTAATCTTACCTCAAGGAAATAAACATAGCACCACCACTATTTAACAATTTAGTACCATTCCTCCAAAGAAGGAAATTAATTCCAAAAAATATTGTAAGGAGAAACTGGGGGAGGGGGGAGCAGAAGGAAGGTATGTGAGGACTGCAAAGTAAAAACACATCTAAAGGCAAAAGGGGAAGGAATGGGGGTTGGATACAGCAATACTTTCATAGCAGCTCATAGAATTAGTGCTAGTGTTCTTGGGAGAGGTTTTTGTTTTGTTTAATTGAATTTATTTATTACGGCAAGCAGCCAGCAAATTTTTTTTTTTTTTTGACATCTCTCTTTCTGTGGAAACAGAGAGATACTGGTCAAAAGGGAAACGAAGTTCAGTCTGCAGCTAGTCTGTAAAAGTATTGCTTTAGGTCGCCCTGAAATCAAAGATGGGAAGTGTAGTACAGACATACTCCTCAACTGTAATGTCTCCCCCTTGTCTTTCTGGCTATAGAGCAGCACTAGCCAATTCTTCCAATATTGCAGAAAGACTCCCAGGTTCCTTCACAGACAGGTGCCTAACAATTCTAAAATGGAACATGACAGCTATCACATGAGTAGAGCAGGAAAATTTAACACCCACAGTCCTCCTCACTGCAGACTGCCCAAAGATCAAATAAAATGAAGTGTAACAACAGATGCATATGTGCATTTGGAATTCAAAAGATATCAGGATAGAGGAAAAAAGTGTCGCATTCAGCTATGCAGTAAAAAATTTGTGGTAACTGATGGGGATTATTATGAAATACAGCAGGACAAGAGAAATGTCACTTGGACATAAAAGCCACAAGTATTGCATAAACAAACAAATAAACAAACAAATAAAATATGTCCTGACATGTTTGACTTGTCTGGGTGATCTCAGTGTGCAGTTAATAAAGAATTTGTTTCATTTCCACTTAAAGACTATCTAAAACAGTGGTTCTCAACCTGTGAGTCCCCAGATGTTTTTGGACTTCAGCTCCCAGAAGCCCCAGCCACTATGGTCAATGCTCAGGGCTTCTGGGAGCTGAAGTCCAAAAACATCTGGGAACCCACAGATTGAGAACCACTGAAAAAAGATGATACTTCTAAGTATGTAGAGAAGGGAGAAAGCCCAAGGTTGGTGTTGCGTCTGTGGGAGATTGGATTTACCATGGGATTTTGAATTTGGGGAGAAGCTTTCCAATAAACAATAGTCTCACAGAACCTTCTGAAAGAAGAAGAAGAATGCTGCGCAAAAGACTGTATCAGAGTTGATAAGTCAAAGAATGATGGGATGTAAATAGAGATGAGCAAAACATGCTATGGATGTGGCAAAGCTGACAAATTAGACATTTGGGGGATAAATCTCCCATCCTTCATGTTACAAAGATGCACACAGGCTGGAAATGAAGCAGTCCAAATGTCAGGAGAAGAAAAAGATGGTCACCCAAACACTAAGCACTACAAGAGCCTACACTGAAAAATGTCTTCCATTTCAATGGGCTATAGAGGTATAAAGTGGAGCAGAATCTACTCAAAAACACTGAACTTTAACATTAAGTGGAGACCATTTCATCAACAGCTGTACCTTTTCAAGATTTTTCAGTTTGAGATGAGCTTCAGCTTCATCATTTCTAAGGAGGATACAGTTCCAGGGAGACCATTCTTGATACTTATTCCATCTGACCATGACCAGATCATACAAATCGTCCCAGGCACTAAGAGCTGACTGAGAACACCAGAAGTTTTCTACCATGTATTGTAGGTCTTGCTGCTGCAATTGAAAAAAGCACATCAAACAAAGCAGAATTGGTAATGCTTTTTCAAAAAAAAATCACCAGATACCCTATAATATTTAACCTATGCTTTGTAAGAATATTAAGGTAAACACGTATGACCTTCTGGACTTTGAATCAGAGATTTCATGCTATTGATGAATCTAATCTGTCTCTCTTCAGTGATAACACATAATCAATTTAATTATTCCAAGAAACATGTGGCTAAAATGCAAGTCTTTAAATGTTCATTTCAGGATCACTCTACAGATAGAAATCCTGAATCTTGTCTTGGCAGAACATCTGATTATTAACTTGCTGTTAACAACATTTTCTTGCTTCTAGAGGACTGCAAATCCATGCTTTTTCAGCCCATTCTGTTGCCACTTTCTGCAGCATTACGTATTTGAGGCCAAGGTAATTTTGATACCTAGAAGAGCTAAGTAAAAAAGAGAGTAAAGGAGACTGGGGACAGGCATGTTGTATGCTATTGGTGGGAATGGGTACAGACCAGCAAGAAGAAATGGTTTTCTCTAGTACAAAATAACAATTTTCTATGGGTTTTCCATAGTTTTCTACTTAACATCTACTTCTAAAAATATGAAAAACTGGGTGTGGATTTGACCTGCCTTTCC
This sequence comes from Iguana delicatissima, assembly GCA_948472985.1. NCBI lineage: Eukaryota > Metazoa > Chordata > Lepidosauria > Squamata > Iguanidae > Iguana > Iguana delicatissima. Next base: position 254,476 of record CAOKZL010001810.1, read on the forward strand.
CTCATTTTCTTCCTCCCTTTCACTCAAAATTAAGAACAGAGTTAAGAAGCTTATTTAGATTAATGTAAACGTATCATTTTCTGAGGTGCACAAACCTCAAAAGCAAGTTCAGGGGAAAATAGTTACAGCTCTTTCAGACACCGATTCTGATTAGAGGACTCAACCTGAGGTTCTATTTTCAAGAATGTATTACTCACTAGTGGAAGCAGGACAGAAATCTAATAAAAATAGGGGGTGGCAATTGAACAATGCAGTTTAAAATGCTGCTAAATTACACTTAATATATTTCAAATTCTTGATAAAGATTGCAGTTTCCCTCTAAATGAATACTTTTTTTCCAGAAACACAGATGCAAATACCCAACTGAATTCCACATGTCTTAAAATGTCCATATGGTACATCCCCATCGTTTCTCCAGATTGCCTTGAATCTGAGAGCAAATTCTTTATCTATATCTTGAAGATCCATGATTTAATTAGTATGGGCAGTCCCTTTGCAAGTATTTCATAAAATCATTGAGCTTGAACTTATGGTCAGTTTATCCAATCCTTGCTCACCAGCCCCTCAGTACTTAGTTAGGCAGATGCCAGAGTCTGTTGCCAGAAATGTACTAAAAGCCTTGTCACCTTGTAGAATCTGTCAGAACTTAGCTCCACTGTCATAGCCTTTCTAAGTCAATCTGTCTATGAAGCAATATGTGTCAATTGATACAAAAGGCTGCAGTATAAAAGCCTGAACTGCAAGTGCCCCACTGCTGGTTTTATTTAAACTGTAGCCAACTCTCCTTGGCTCAAGCAATGTATATAAAAGGGGGGGGGAGAGCCCTCTGTAATTTTAAAGCTTTCATAGTCTACTCTGAATTCACATGGAATGATATAAAGCTCTTTTCCCTTTTTGCTTTCTAAAACTTTAACAACACTGTTGTCTCCATACCTGCATTAAGAAAGCAATCTTAGCACCATCTTTATATTCCACTTCAGATTCTCTGAGATTCCGGAGCATACGCTTGAATTTCAAAAAGGCTTCCCTCTTGCAAGCCTCATTATCCAGTTTCTTACACAAGCGACACCGGCCCACAGTCTGCGAACTAGCGGATATGGCAAAATCAGTAGACGGCAGGTACCTTTTGCAACCAAGGCAAAAATTGATGTTCTGGTAAAGCTTCATTGGATCAGGGGGGACCTGCAAGGAAAAACAGATATGCTAAGCTATCATGGGATTATTTCCATACTAAATATTTCCATACTTCTATTCATCCAAATACTTGGATGAATTTCCATACTTCTGTTCATTCCAGACTTTCCCACCAGCAATTATTTTCCAGTTTTCAGAGGAGGAAACTAAACTGGGTGCATATTGTACATATGGATCTATTATCTCTAACGAAAGCAAGGTGCAGTGAATTCAGACAAGATAGAGATCCAGCTGAGCATTTGACTATACAAAGCTATCTAGATAATGAAAGACACAGCTATATCATTGCTAGTGAAAAGGTAATGGTCTAATACTTATGTGCCTCAAAGCAAATAACTGATGACAGGGAAAATTTTACCAAATGTCAGAATGAGAAAACTATGTTAAAAGCTCAGTCACGTAGCTAAAGCAATCAGGTTGTGCTAGCCTATAACAGTCAGGATTTCAGTGTCAACCTTAAACCCAGTCTCAATTAAAATCTCACTCAATCTGTTCTAAAGTTTTTGCTGATAATTCTATGCACAGTGACCTTCGGTATCTACAAAACAATTCTGCTGAAGTACAGCATGTGATTTGCCAAATGCAATCTGTTCCCACACTCTGTACAGTAAACCTAATGATTATGAACATATTTTTCAAGTTGGTACATGAAGATAAGTTCAATAGGGCTCAATATGCTTTTAAACAATATTAAAACACTTTAAGAATGACATTATCAACACTGGTGGCTATGGTTGTGTCACTCAGATGATGTAGAGAGATCCAAAGGCAGAGGACCATCTAATGGTATAAGGAACAGCCATTCCTTTCAATGTGATTTAATGTATCCACATGTCTTGGTCCCTTAGTTGCAAGTATTCAGATTTGTTTAGTATGCTTAATGCTGTGCTTTGTTGGCTATTATACTGATGCTCCCTGAATTTGTTATTTCAAAGTATGATTCCTGAGATTTGGCAATATGATATATTTTAAACACAGCTATTCTTGTAGCCTTCTCTGCAGATGCAAGTATTTTGAAGCCTCACACAAACACACACAGACACAGACAGGAGATAAAAGTGTAAATTAGATACTATTTTCAATTAAAGATATTCAAAATTCAGGATGATGTCTCTAATCTAAACTATCAGCCCAAAACATCATAGGAATACTGTTCATCATGATTATTCTGATTCATGTCACAACCCTCTCAACCCAAATGTGCTATAGAAAAATGATCATCAGTGATTTCGAAAAGGCATTAATTTTGCAATGTTGTTTGTTACCTTTTTAGTAGAAACACAGACAAATGAACCAAGATACAGGTAAGTAGCAATAGCACAAACATTTATGACATGTTCAATATGTTTCACATCTACTACCTCACTCATCTTTAATCTACAATAGTCATGTAATATATGCCAGTGTTACCCAATATCACAGAAGGGGACAGACAATGAGAAAGCAGTATCTTGTCTAAGACAATCAAATGTGAAATGTGAACCTGACTTCCAAGTCAGACACTCTTAGGCTGTAATCCTATGCACAACTACAATGAAAAAAGCCCTGTCAGTAGGATGTTTTACAATATCCCTTCCTCCTCTCTGCTGGGTGCCAATTAGTATTCTTTGTTCTCCAAAAAATATTCAAATCTTGTTGTTAATAGTCATTAAATCAGCTTTAACTTACGGACCCTATGATTCAGAGACCCTGTTATTAACAGCCCTGCTAAGGTCTGCGAACTGCAAGCTGTGGCTTCCTTGATTGAGCATACCCACCTGTAATGCAGGATTCCATTTTTCCTTCTGCCTTCCACTTTACAAAGTATTATAATTTTTTGTATAATGAGTCATGTCAGCTCAAGATATGTCCAAAGTAGACAGCCTGAGTTTAATCATTGTGGCTTCTAGGGAGAATTCAGGCTTGATATGATCTCAAACCCACCTGTTTGTCTTTTTGGCAGCCCATGATTTCCACAGAACTCTTAGAATCATAGAATCATAGAATCATAGAAATGTAGAGTTGGAAGAGACCACAAGGGCCATCCAGTCCAACCCCCTGCCATGCAGGAAAACCCTCAAAGCACTCCCGACAAGTGGCCATCCAGCCCCCGCTTAAAAACCTCCAAAGAAGGAAACTCCACCACACTCTGTGGCAGCACATTCCACTGTCGGACAGCCCTGACTGTCAGGAAATTCCTCCTGAGGTTCAGGCGGAATCTCCCCTCCTGCAGCTTGCATCCATTGCTCCTTGTCCTGGTCTCAAGAGCAGGAGAAAACAAGCCCACTCCCTCCTCGACATGACACCCCTTCAAATATTTCAACATGGCTATCATGTCCCCTCTCAACCTTCTCTTCTGCAGACTAAACATACCCAGCTCTCTAAGTCTGTCCTCATAGGGCATGGCTTCCAGGTCCCTCACCATTTTGGTTGCCCTCCTCTGGACCTGCTCCAGCTTATCCATATCCTTCTTGAATTGGGGTGCCCAGAACTGGACACAGTATTCAAGATGAGGTCTAACCAATGCAGAATAAAGTGGTACCAATACCTCCCTCGATCTAGACACCATACTCCTATTGATGCAACCAAGAATTGCGTTGGCCTTCTTGGCTGCCGCATCACACTGCTGACTCATGTTCAGCTTGTGGTCTATGAAGACTCCTAAATCCCTTTCACACGCACTGTTAGCCAGCCACGTGTCCCCCATCCTATATTTCTGCATACCATTTTTTCTGCCTAAGTGTAGGACCTTACATTTCTCTCTGTTGAAGTTCATTTTGTTAGCCTTGGCCCAGCTCTCCAATCTGTCCAGGTCCTTTTGAATTTTGATCCTGTCATCAGGCGTATTAGCAACCCCTCCCAATTTGGTGTCATCTGCAAATTTGGATCAGCGTGCCCTCTATTCCTTCATCCAAGTCATTAATGAAGATATTGAACAGCACCGGGCCCAGGACAGAACCCTGTGGCACCCCGCTAGTCACTTCTCTCCAGGATGAGAATCTGCCATTGGAGACCACCCTTTGGGTACGGTCAGTCAACCAGTTACAAATCCACCTGACAGTAGCCCTGTCCAGCCCACATCTTACAAGCTTCTTTGCAAGAATGTCATGGGGAACTTTGTCAAAGGCCTTACTGAAATCAAGATATACTATGTCCACAGCATTCCCTTCATCTATCAAGCAAGTAACTCTATCATAAAAAGAGATAAGATTAGTCTGGTATGACCTATTTTTGAGAAATCCATGTTGACTTTTCATAATTACGGCATTGTTTTCTAAGTATTTAGAAACTGACTGTTTGATGATCCGCTCCAGGATCTTTCCAGGTACTGATGTCAAGCTGACTGGGCGATAATTATTTGGGTCCTCTTTTTTTCCCTTCTTGAAGATGGGGACAACATTTGCCCTCCTCCAGTCTGCCGGAACTTCTCCGGTCCGCCAAGAGCTTTCAAAGATTATAGCAAGAGGTTCCGCAATGACCTCTGCTAGTTCTTTTAAAATCCTAGGATGCAATTCATCTGGCCCTGGAGACTTGAATTCATCCAGTGTGGCCAGGTATTCCTGTACTACCTCTCTATCTATTCTGTGCTGCATTTCCCCCACTTCCTCACCTGCTCCCCAACCGCCAGGTTGAGTGTTTTTATCCTTTTGGGAAAAAACTGAGGCGAAGAAGGTGTTGAGGAGTTCTGCCTTTTCTCTTCCTGCTGTTATTAATTCACCATCTTCCTTGCGCAGTGACCCTATCGTCTCCTTCTTTTTCCTTTTGCTGCGGACGTATTTAAAAAAGCCCTTTTTATTGTTTTTAATGTCTCTGGCCAGCTTAAGTTCGTTCTGTGCTTTAGCCTTTCTGACCTTCTCCCTACATCTCCTGGCTACTTGCTTATAATCTTCTTTGGTGATTTCCCCCTTCTTCCATTCCCTGTACATGTTTTTCTTAATACTTAGCTCAGCTGAGAGCTCTTTAGTCAACCATTCCGGTTTGTTCAGATGCCTTCCATTTTTCCTCCTTAATGGCACAGTTTTAGCCTGTGCCTTCAGTACCTCCCTTTTAAAGAACTCCCATGCATCCTGAACTCCTTTCTCATTGACTATTCTTGACCACGGGATTTCAGCCAGTAGCTCCTTCAGTTTACAGAAGTCTGCTTTTTTAAAATCTAAGACGAATGCCTGGCTACGCTTGCCTTCTCTTCCCCACTGAATACAAAATTTTAATAGGGCATGGTCACTCTCTCCTAAAGATCCAACCAGTTCTACGTCATTAACAAGGTCTTCCCTGTTGGTCAGGATCTTCTCTGGCATCACATATCAAATGAGTTGATTTTTCCCCCTCTCAACCTCCTTCACTGTCCAGGTTTCACTATCATATATAGAAAATGGAAATACTATGGCATGGATGCTTTTGACTATAGTATTTTAGGCTTTCTTCTATTTTTTTCATGTATACTCTAGAACCTGCTCATAAATCTTGTGGACTCCTGCTATTTCCATATTTGTATCCGTGGAGCACCAGGTGTATAGGGGTACTTAATAGGGTAGGATCTAAATTCCTCTGTTATCCACCAATTCAACTGCCTCTTGGCAGTCTCCAGACTGTTCAGAATGAGATATTTTACTTACTTATACAGTACACTGTTATAAATAATGAATAAATGTAATAGAAATACCTTGAGAAGTCTAGCAACCTCTGGATTAAAAAGTGGTGTCTTAATATACTGAAGAAATAATGTACATATCCTTTGTCTGAGTCCTTGTAAATTATATTCCTTTACTCCCCTCATCATAAGATCTGCTTCTCTGTCAATTAATTCCACTATTTCCTGGGTAAGTTTACACTGATGTTCCTGTAAAGACAAGCAAAACACAGGCACATAATTTCTTACACTGATTTCCAATTTCAATTGATTTCCAATTACACTGCCCCAAGGCAACTTAAATCTTAGTTTTTTGGGATATGACTTTTAATATGCCTCCAGAAAAAGCATACAATGGTCTGTCACTGTGGGTCAATGGATGAGGTATGCATGGTTATACCACTGGCTTTCAGAAATGTGAATCATTTATTTATCATCCACTTATCTTTCAGATCTGGTAATCCAAACTAGATCTACTTAATGGATTTTTTTACACTCAAAAAGTGTTTGCTAATTAGAACAAATGGGTTATTTTTTAATCCCAGTGCAAACAGCAAGCATAGGGAGACCGAGGGACAACTGGGACAGTTATCCCTTTCATCAAAATTCCTACTGAGATTGGGGCCCCCCACCTACAATTTACTTGTAAAACTCTATTCAAACAATTGCTAATGCATGATTCCTATACATATATCTCTCCAGCTCAATTTTAAAATATAAGATAATCTTAGGTTTTACTTTCTCATTGTTTAACTGCAGTCATGCAGCACAGTTTTATGCAAGTAAGTTGCAAGCGTGCTTCGGCAGCAGTTCTAATGTCTTTGCCAACATAAAGAATCGACACATACCGCACCGTACTGACACTGACATTTGAATGCATATCCCTCTTTGGTCCTTTCAGTACTTGCGCTGATCTCAATAGGGTTTTTGTAAAAATTTCAGAGAAACATACCTTCACTGTATGCTTCAATGTTAAGAGCACATCTAGACGCTCATCTTCAGGAAGGTCTTTCATACTAATGCTGCGGTAGATTTCAAGCAGTTCTCTGGCACGCAACGTGAACTGGGTGTCCATCTCTGTGATTTTGCCATCAAATGCTTTCCATTTTTTGGGAGCTGCGCACTTTAAAAACATTTTAAATCATGGAGGCAGTATAGACAGATAAACTGATGAATAAAGTTCTTGTGTGCCTTCAAGTCACTTCCAACTTATGGTGACCCTATCACAGAGTTTTCTTGGCAAGATCTGTTTGGAGTTACCATGGGCTTCCTGTGAGGCTGGAACGTGTGACTTGTCCAAGGTCACCCCAGGGGTATCCATCATTGAGTGGGGATTTGAACCTTGGTCTCTTGGTCCAATGCTCAAACCACTCCATTCCCCTGGCTCTCATGAATAAAGTACAGTCCTTAAAACTTAACCAGTGACAACTCACTGATTGCTTCCAGAAATTGTACACATTTGGAAAAAGCTAGCATCAAACTTGCTGCTATTAGAAAATCCATTTTCCATCAATTTTTACATTTAAGTGTCAGTCAATACATTTGTTAATAAAACTGCAGTATTCCGATATACAGAAAACCAGAGGGCAATAAACACAAACTGTGTGGAAAAGAGACTGTTCATTCCATGTTCTGTATAGTGCTGGATAATTTAATGGCTGCTGCCAGAATACAACTAAAAACTTATAATCAGAATTATGTTTTAATAATCTTTACTTTGTGAAAGTGGACATAACTTTTAAAAAATGTAGAAAGGCAGCCAAAGTTCTCAAAATCTGGAAATGATTACAGTAGAGTCCCGGTTATCTGAGCTGCGGTTATCCGACCCTCCTGATTAACTGACGTCGCGGATGCCTGCGGGCGTGGCTGTAGGCATTTCCGCACTCCCAGACATGCCCCGACACGCCCCGACACGCCCCCAGGCCCGCCCCGACACCCCCCGACACGCCCCCCAAAATGGCGCCCCCCACAGGCGTCCGGATCATCCATCATTTCAGTTATCCGACCATCCGCGCGCCCGTTTAGGTTGGATAACCGCGACTCTACTGTAATTGTTTCCTGAAATACCAATATCCTAGCAGTAAAGATAAATTCCACATTCTACCAGTATGATGACTATTGACAAGCTTGTATAGTAACTGCTGAATTTCTGCTCTTAAAAACCTCTGGTAAGGAAAAAAAGTTGTGATTCTAGGTTAAAAGTACCTTACGAGATATTAATATTGAGATGTTAACATTGAGAATAATAATGAGAACAATAAAGGTAGATGGAATTATATCTGGATCTGGTTCAGGTGATGAGGGAGGCAGCTGAGATAAAGGCACAGGGCTAGGAAAAGCCGTTTGTTTTAGGCCATATAAATATAGAACAACCCTATGGGCTAATGATATTCATTTTAACTTTGACTTGAAAGAGAATGCAATCAGAAAAGGCTATCTTGTCCAGGCCGAAAAAAAGGGAGAGGTATAACGAACTCTAATGATCATAAGAAGGAAAGAACACACCTATACATACAACTTCCAAGTTTCTCTTTTAGCAATTGGCCATTGGTGCTGTAGGGGCATAATAATTAGGAAACAATTAATCAATAGCTTAATAGTAAGCACACTGAATTAGGAAAAAGAGTAATGGGGCCAGGGAAAATAAGAAGAATGCTTATGCTTGCAGCTGGATGCAGATAACAGGAAAATCAGCTTGTAGAACTTAGAATAACAGGAAGCTAAGTAGGGTAACGACAGATAGAAAAAAGAGATAACTAACTGAGTAGGCTCAACAGATGTGAAAGAGAGGTAGCCTTTGTGGGTTGCAGCATCTGGAGTAGGCCAAACTAGGCCAAGGAGAGGGGTAGTGACCACAAGAGATGAACTTTGGTGACTGAGAGCTTCATAAAGCTTCATTTTAATATTAAAAATCACACCTCTAGGGTGGAATCTGATATTATAATTTGGGACCACCCCTATGTATATGGGCAGTACTTGTATGCTGACATAATAATGTATTCATGACATAGTTCCTATACATATGTATTTGCATTAGCCGCTAATTAGCATTTCTTGCTTCTGTAATGGATGCTTAGCAGGGTATAAAGATACCTGTGTGTAGCCATTTTCTTTGGAGTAGTATATTTTTAGTGCCTGATGCACAACTGCTCCCCTCTTGTACAAGGGAAAATCATTTAATAAATTCTTTACATTTTTTTTGCTGCTAAAAACCCTGGTGTCATTTTGAATTAATGTGGTAACAGTGTCTTCATCTCCTAGAGCACCAATACCCATTTTTCTCCGCAAGTCCAGCAGACTGACTTTAAGGCCATAAGCCAAACCTCATTCGTTAGACAAGAACTGGGAATTTGTGGTCCTCTTGATAATTGTCGGATTACACATCCTATAAGCTCTAGTCAGCATAGCCAATAAGAAAGGACTATGGAAGTTGCACAACAACATCTACAAGGCTGCAAACTGCCCAGCTCTAATAGTGGCCTATAAAGTACTCCTATGCAGTAGAATCTGATTCTTGAGCTATTTGGCTTCCAAACTACACTGCACATTTATAACAATCTGATACTACCTTAACGGAAATTCTTGGGATCTGTCATTTGGTGATGTAATTAGAATTCTCTGCAAAGGAGCTCTAATACACCCCTTGAATAATAGCACCAGAACTCTCCAGCAAAAAATTCCAAGCCCCTCACCAAATTACAAATCCCAGAATTCTGTAAAATAGTGCCACAGACATTAAAATGGTATCAAACTGCTGCAGTTGCATAATGCTCTTAAGAGTCCACTGCTTTGTGCTAGCTGCTGCTTTGGTAGCTGATACATAACTGTCCTGAAATACATGCTAAGCCCACTGAGACAGCCATGAATAGAAAATTACACTGGAGATGTAGTTTCAGTGGCTTCTTGGAATGGTTGAAAAACATATGGGGTGACATCTCATACACTGTGAGAAAACTGGTGTCACAAAAGCCAGAATAAATTGCAGGATCAAAGTAACTGCCTCTTCACTCATGTATTTCTTTAACAATCAAAACAGCAACAATCCTATATTTTTTTTTAAAAGCTCCTTGTCTTTTTGAATAAATCCTCATACCTGGAATAGCCTTCACCTCCCAGCAAAGACAAAGGTTGGAACGAATAAGTCAACAAGGCTGGAGGGATAGCAGGAGATTTCTAGTCTTGGGATGGCTGGTGGCATTATTTTCCCCTCCTTCTCCTGCCTTCTCAATAAGCCTCAGCCAGTGGAGATTTGCTCAAGAGTTTTCTCTCATTCATTTCACACTCCCAAGCAATCATCCCAACTCTACACACACACACACACGACTCTTCATTCCCACGCTTTAAAGAAGAACAAAGCTGACTATGTCAGGCACAATTCTTAGCCTCAAAAACAATATTCCTAGCTATGCTTGCCTCTGGACAAAACCTGAATTCATAGCCAGTTTCCTCATGAAAACAGAAATCTACAGAGTGTGAAGATCCATCCGTTTTTAAAGTTATGTCAGCGCACAAAAAGATAAATAAAAGCAAAAGGGGATTTAGCAAATTTAGTGCTATAATTAAATGTGGTACTGATAATTGGAACCGATGGGTTGGAGCCAAAACTGACTAGAAAACCTGACAGGAAACACATTTGCCCAAATAATGAAGTTCTAAGTCTTTCAATTAGAGCCAGCAAATATTGAGAAAAGTGGGGAGTGGAAACCAGAGGATTGTTGCTGTAGCATAGCTAAGCATTTATTAATGTGTTTTCCCATGCATACATGATAAAACAAATGCTTCATAAAGTTCTATTAGGCTTACACTACAAACCAATATTATGACAATCAGGGTGGCTGTTATTTACAGCTAGTGCTGAACAACCAGTTTTAATTTACTCAGCTGAAAAAGTTCTCTCTTTGTTGTCACACCCTTTTTTTAAAAAAAAAAGTCAATATAAAATATAATGGGTTGGATTCAGAGAGATTGTCCAGTCATCAGAAGGTAACTGTGTTGGACAGGAAAACCAGTATGCAAGCTGAACTCTGCCCACAGGATTTTGGTTACTGTTTGTTTTTAATTCTACTAAATTTATGTTAAAACTTAAGTGATGTTTCACAATTACTATGTAAATTAATAAGATGTATGAAGTTCCTCAGTTTGGAGAGATGGTGAACTCTCCTCCTTTAGAGATTGTCAAACAGAGGCTGAATGGTCATCTTTTAGGAATGTTTTCGTTATGTATTCTTGCATGCCAGGGGTTGGCCCTTGTAGTCCTTTCCAGTTCCATGAGCCCATCAATCTTCATTGTTAAAACATATGATGATTTTAGCATAATCTTGTAATTAGTTGATTTAACAATTTCACAATAAATATTCCATAATAAACATTTTCATAGTTTATTATAAATGTACAAATGATTTATTAAATTGAATTGCTCAGAAAGGATGAAAGAAATTTTGAGTTTCCCAGTTTCTTTTGCCAGCTCACTTCTGCCTTCTAGTTTGCTGGCAGGAACACAGAAATTGCAATAATCCTGTTATCTAAATTGCTTCAGAGAGCAGGTCTATTGTAAATTGTATTCAGTTGCCAGTGCATAAAAGCAGAACAGAGTATCAGGGTAAAAATACAACACACATTGGGAGAAATATAAGGGATGCAAGGAAGAATTACAGGAAAAAGAAATAAAAACAATTTAGGAAGAAAACAGCAAAACATCCGAATAATGAACATATTGAAGAAATACTTAGCATTAGTAGCCATGTTGACTATTCGTCCAAGCAGCTGAGAATTCTATTTTGGAAATATGGCAATGCAGGAAAGACGTCAGCATAATTGGTCCCACCAGGTGCCTGAAAGAGATCTAGTCCAAGGAACTAGTGACACAGACGCTGGAGTTGAGGGCCAACCCCCTAAAATGATTAGGCAGAATGGATCACCAAGACTTCTGTATATAGAAGACTTCAAGAAATATTGATCAGTAGTTAACTAAGTGATCAAGAAAATCACACACACATCAAGACAGATATTGTAGTTGAGCCACCCAATAATTAAAGCTGTATGCAATCTATCCTAAGTTCACTTAGTTGGGAATAAGCTCTGTTGAACATGTAGGGGTGGGGATTAATGGCTTTGTTGTTGTTATGAGCCTTCAGATTAATGTTGATTTTTGGCAACCCTGTTCTAGGGTTTCTTGGCAAGATTTTTATTCACAGTTTTGACACTGCCTTCCTCTTTAGCTGAGAGAGTGTGACATGTTGGCTCTCTTTTCTAGGTAGACATTGTATTTAAAGAATCTTCATAGTTGAGGCTGATTAAATAATAATGGAATGGGAGAAATAATTTGCCTTTATTCAGAGGAGTGCAAGACTAAGATGGTAAAAGGTCTGGAAACCAATCCATATGAAGGGTGACTTAGGGAGCTGGGTATGTTCAGCTTGAGGAAAAGAAAATTGGAGGGTGCTAGGATAACCATCATTAAACAGCTCAAGGGATGTCATGTAGAAGATCAAACACTTGTTTTCTTCTGTACCAGAGACCAGAACATGAACCAAAGGATTTAAATTACAAGAAATTACATCTAAACATTAGGAAGAATGTCTTGAGTGTAAGAGCTGTTCAACAGTAGAACAGATACCTTGGAAGGTGAGGACTCTCCTTCTTTGGAAGTTTTAAAATCAAGGTTAGTTAAGAAAGGATCCAGCAAATAAAAAGTGAGAAGGGAGATTAAAAGATTACAAGAGGAGATTCGGGCAGAGAACACAGTAGAACTGAAAAGAAATTACGAATACTAAAATTAAAGCATTTTGAGAATGCGGATAATCCCGGGAGGTGGCTTGCATATAAATTAAGGAAAAGAAGAGAGAAGAATTTAATATTACAAGTAAAAAAAGAAAACTTGGTGTCCACAGACCAAAAGACGATAATGAGTGTTTTCCAAAAATATTATAAGGACTTATATAATAGAGAGACTAATAAAAAACTGAAGGAAAAAATAGAAGAATATTTGGGAAAACAAGACATTCTAGTGCTGACTGAAGAGCAAAAAAATAGTCTGAATCCCAAAGTAACAATAATGGAAATTGTAGAAGCGATTAAGAAAATTAAGGTAGGAAAATCTCCAGGTCCAGATGGCTTCTCGGCGTTATATTACAAAGAATTACAGGAAGAATTGAGTATACCGATGCAGAAGATGTTTAATGAAATTGTGACAAACAGGAAACCAGATTCATGGAATGAAGCGAATATAACTCTGATATTAAAAGAAGGGAAGGACCCAAAGGAACCAAAAAATTATAGGCCGATCTAATTATTAAACATAGACTACAAAATATTTACAAGCATAATTGCAGAGAAAATGAAGAAAATACCACAAGAAACAATCCATGAAGACCAAGGCAGTTTCTTGCCGAGAAGATATATTAGAGACAATATTCGTACAGTGATCAATATGATTGAATACTACGAGAAACATAACGAGAAGAAATGCGCGATGGTCTTTGTGGAGAGAAGGCATTTGACAACCTGGAACACAAATTCATGATTAAACTATTGAGGAGAATGAACTGTGGACATAAATTAGTAAATTGGATAAGGCAAATATACAAAAATTGCAAGGCACAATTAATAATAAATGGAGAGAAGACAGAACCAATGGAAGTAAAAAAAGGTACCTGACAAGGATGCCCATTATCACTCTTACTTTTTATATTAATGATAGAAGCCCTTCTAAGAAAAATAAGAACAGAAGTTGCAATAAAAGGAACTAAAATAAAAGGACGGAAGTATAAAGTAAAAGCATACGCAGATGATTTGGTGGTATTTCTCAAAGAGCCTAAAACAAATATAAAGAAAATGATAGACATATGTAATGAATTCGGAGAATTGGCTGGTTTTAAAATTAACAAAGAAAAAACAAAGATATTGACTAAAAATATGAGAAAAGAGGAAATTGAAGACCTGACTTTGATGACTGGATTTAAAGAGGAGAAGAAGATTAACTACTTGGGAATAACTATAACTAAACAGAACAATGGATTATATGAAAATAACTACGTGGCAAAATGGAAGGAGATTAAAAGAGACTTACAGATCTGGACAAAACAGAATTTATCCTTAATGGGAAGAATGGCAACAATCAAGATGATGATATTGCCGAAGATGAATTACTTATTTCAGAGTTTGCTGATAATTATCAATACAAAATGTTTTCAGGATTGGAAGAAGGACTTATCAAACTTTATTTGGGGTGGGGAAAAACCGAGAATAAAGTGGAAAATATTGACTGATAGGAAGGAAAGAGGAGGATGTGGCTTACCTGATCTGGGACTGTACTTTTTGGATAAAAGACTGAATTATGTTGAGAAATGACAGAATGCTGAACCTAGAAGGCGCAGATCTTCAGTTTGGCTGGCATGGATACCTCTGGTATAATAAAGCAAAAATAGATAAAGATTTCTCGAATCATTACATCAGACAACTTTTTTAGAGATCTGGAAGAAGTGGAAAAGGAAACTGTACTGCAGAATACCACTTTGGGTCTCACCTCATGAGGCCTTATACGGGAAATGGAAGGACCCAACAGAAAGATGGATAACTTATAGAGACTTAATTATAAATGAAGACAAAGATATCCAATGAATTAAAACAAGAGAAGAATTAACAAATGAGGGGTGGAACTGTCAGTGGTTCTTGTATATTCAGCTGAAAGAAAGACTAAAGATGGATCAAAGATTAGAAGGACTGGAAACAAACACTCAACTAAATGAACTTGAAAAAATAATATTTGAGAAAAAAGACCATCCAACATCACAACTATATACGTTTATGCTAAGCAGAGAGTTCAAAACTGAGACAATAAAAGATACAATGAATGTCTGGGCCCGGAATATTGGTCATGAAATTAAGCTTGAACAATAGGAGAAAAGCTGGGAAAACACTAAAAAATTTACCTTGGCGCAAAACTTGAAAGAGAATCACCTTAAAATGTTATATAGATGGTATCTGGATCCAGAGAAACTTAGTAAGATATACAAAATCAAAGAGAAGAAGTGTTGGAAATGTAAAGAAGAAAATGGTACTTTTTATCATATGTGGTGGCAATGTGTAATAGCAAGAAGTTACTGGAAAAAGATTAATAATCTAATTATGGAGATCTTACGAATAAAAATACCATTAGCACCCGAAATTTTCTTACTGAATATGTTACACCAAGTGAACAAAGAATATAACAAACATAAGAATGTGATTTTATATATGGTGATCCAGGCAGCCAGAATAACATATGCGAAATATTGGAAAAGAAATGAAATACCAGAAATGGAAGAATGACTGATTAAATTACAAGAATATGCCACTTTAGACGGTTTAACTTGCGCAATGAAGGGAGAAAGACAAGGAAAGAAAGAAAGTGAAATGATAGCAGTGAAGAAGTATATCGAGAGTAATTGGATAAGGTTATGCCAAGAAGATAATGAAATCTGAAACATTAAAGGGAAAGAACAAGAGTATTGGGTAGCTAAACATGACAATTAATGTAAAGACTGCTTATAAAAAAGGCAAGTCAACAGTAAGGAAACAACATAGAGGTAACAGATATGAGAACAGAAGTATATCTAAACAAAAGAAAGTAGGAAGTTAAAAAAAAGAAGATAGAGGGATATAAAGAAGGATTTGAATTAGAATTTCTTGTATTTTACTTTTTATGAACGTTTATAGAAAAAGAAGCGATCTTGATTTGAATTGATTAGAATGAAATGTTATGAATAATGATTTACTTGTGATTAGATTCAAGTAGAACATAAAAATGTATTTAGAAAATCCATGACAGAAAACAATAGGAAATATATAGAAATTGGTGGATTGTATTATAAGCATTTGATGTTTTTATGCAATCTGGAAAAAGGAATATGATAAGAGGACTGTTTGAGTGTAAATAGATGGAATTTTAATAAAAAAATAAAAAATAAAAAAAATAAAATCAAGGTTAGATGGCCATTTCTCAGAACACCTTTAACTGAACAGTCCTGTCTAGAAGGGGACTAGACTAGATGGCCCTTGCAGTTTCTTCCAACTTTACAATTCACTCTGATTGTGCCTTCAGGCACTGTTAAAGCAGTTTGGATGGCCAGAGTGGCTGATTCCAGATCGCTGAAAGAGATTGTCTGCCCAGGCTTAATAGCCCTAAGGAATATTTGTAATATTAGAGTTGTGTCACGGAATGAAGTGCGAGCTTATTTCAGGAGAACAAAGGGGAGAGAATGCAGCAGCCATATTTACTTTGTATGCTAGAGAAAGATGTGAAAAAGAAAGACTCATATCATGACTCAGAATTATTCCTGAGTAGTCTCTCCAAAATGTGTTCTTTTTCTGACATTTTTGTTTACATTCTGCATGTTATAGAGCTAGTTTCTTTCAAGTGATAACTTAGATTTCAGAGACCTTGTTGTCCATGATGTAGGCACAAGACCATATTTGTAAATTAATATGCTATAACCTTTAGTTTTTCTCAGTTTAAAATTCCTGTTCTGTAAGTTATAGGGCAGTATGATCAATTGATACAAAAGCAGTTTTTTATTGGGATAAACTCCTAATAGCACTGGTTAAAAGGGAACCAGAGGCAACTCAAATACAAGGATGCATTTTAATTTCTTTTGGCATAGCTCTTTACTGATTATCTTTTATTTGTTGACTAGCCTGTGCAGGATATCTTAATCTTAGTATCTCCAAGAAAGGGGGAAAAAGTCCATCTTTTGCTGATCCTTGCCTAAAGTATAGAGTCCCTTGCTTTCCGCAACTGAGTTTTCCCACATTCTAAGCTGATTTTGAAAGTCTTCCTAATTGATTCTTCAGAGTTTTGCTGATTTAAGAACATAAGAATAGTCATGCAAGAAGAGGGCAAGCTCCACTCTAGTCAAACATTCTGTTCACACTGTTCAACCAGTAGGCTGTGGGAATTCCTCCAGCAGGACATGAATACAACTGCACCCTTAATTTTTTTTTCCAGCAACAGATATACTGAGGCATACTGGCTCTGACATTAAAAATGATAATTAGCCATACTAGTAGCCACTGATGACTACAATCATCATGAATTTAACTTTTTAACACAGTCCAAGTTGACAGCCCTCTCTACCTCTTGTGGCAGTGAAGTCTACAGTTTCGGTCTCACTGTGTGAAGAAGAATTTCCTTTTATCTGTCCTAAAATGACCAATATTAACTTTTCCTTGGATAAATTCTGAGCAATGTAGAATTGTGTACGTTTTTATCATATCTCCCCCTTACTCACCTTTTTCTAGCCCTTAACACTTGTAATCTGTCCTCATAGACTCCAGTCTCTTGATGATTTTGGTCAATTTTCTGCACATTTTCTAGGTCCTTCCTTGGCACTGTGGCCAGAATTTGACATAGTGCAGCACTGCATGTGTAATCACATCATGGATTTATAAAAGGATAGTATGGTATTGGCAGTTTCATTTCTGATTCTTTCTCTGATTATGTTATCTCTCTCTCTCTCTCTTTTCTCTTTGGTAGCTGTATACTCGTCCCACCCCAAAATGGTGGATAGAGATGCCACAGTTGCCAACACCTGGTTTGAATGATTGCATTTTCATTGAGCTATCTGTCATAACTCCAACATCAGAACATATCTCATCAGTCTAAACATGATATTGTGATATTTTTTGCCCAGTATGCATTTAATTACATTTATTTAGACTAGCAATTTTTTTAAAAATGGTCAAAAAACAGGCAAAGTATAGCCCTGGGCTCTGCACAGCTCTTTTTGTGACGCTCATCCATTTCAGACTCCTAGGACTGACTTTTTTAAAAAACAAAAACAATGAACTGCTTCTCCTAGAAGCCTTACAAAATGGCACTTCACCTTTTAAATAAGTTGCTGGGTCCCCCTTCCTGCACTGTATAACATAAAAATACATTAAAAAAAATGAGCAGTGGAGTTGAGCATTTCCCCAGATACAGAGATACAAAACTGCCTGGTAGAAATTCTAAACCGCCCAGGTCTGTACTGGTCTGACTCCTGCATCTTTTCTTTTTTTGGAAGTCCATTCCCTGCAGGTCTGTGATCAGAAAATGGTTGTCCACTGTGATATACCTGTTTTACCCTTTACTTATTCATGTTACCATATTGCCACAGTTTTATTCCTAAAGTAGGATGCAGCTAGAGGAAAGAGTGTTTCAGGAGACTATATAGCCTGGCTATGTGAGCCAACATGATGTGCTGCTTTAAACACTGGACTATGGCCTTTTTCGCATGCCTTTTTTTTTGTGCGAGCGCCTCTTGAGCGTCGCGTGAATGGGAGCCTCGCTCCATACGACACACTCCCACTCGCGCAACGCTCATGAGGCTAAAGCAGGGCGCGCGCACATTTTTTTATTTTCGGCTCTAAGCCGAAAATACTACGCGCTCACGCAATGCTCGCAGCACCCTCACACATTTATCTGCATGCGGTGCTTCGGCAAGCTGGGCCAGTCACACTTCCTTCCCCCAGCACAGCTTACAGCTCCCAGACTGCGCTGCGGAAGGAAGGGGCGAGGCGCTAGCGCGACGGTCGCGCTACAAGGAAGCCAATGCTGGAGGCAGAAGGGCTGTCATGAGCAGCGAGCGGCGCTCCCTACTGCCGCGACAAGGTAAGGTGCGAAAAGGGCCTATGACTCTGGAAGAAAGGTTCCATGGAAACCCACTGGGTGACCTTGGAGAAGTCACATTCTCTCAACCTCAGAGGAAGGCAAAGGCAAACTCCCTCTGGAGAAATCTTGCCAAGTAATCCCTGTGATAAGTTCTTCTAAGAGTCGCCACAAGTTGGAAATGACTTAAATTTGCACAACAATAACCATTTCTGCATTCACTTGGTAGGATCTTGTACACTGTTCCCTTTGCCTGATGTATTTATTTTATGCTGTAACAAATTTTAAAATATTTGATTTATTATTTTGTCATTGCCTTCAAGATAGTCAAATTGATAGCTGCCCTAGTTGTTGTTCTGGTTATTAATCTGATTGCACTGTACTCTGTGTTTTTACTATTTCATAGAAATTCTTATGGAAATAAACAATCTTTACAAAAATCTGCCTGCCAATTTTTGGCCCCCTCCACCTTAAAAAGAGTTTCAGGGCCTCTGGCTGGTGATATAAGAAATCCACTATCATAGCACTCATTTGTAGGCATCCATCCTACTGTATTGAAGGAAGATCCACCATCTTTCAATTCAGGCCATTTCCACACGGGGTTTTTAACACGAGGCAGAGCATCCTCCAGGGAGGACGTCTGCACCTGGGAGCAGACTGGGTCGGATCTACTTAACATAGATCCGCACCCCAGCCTGCTCCAGAACGTCCCCAAGTGGTCATCCAGCGTGCTTTTGAAAGACCGCTAAAAACAGGACTTTCAAAAGCACGGAGCGTGCCACTGAGAGCCTGCTCCCATATGCAGATTTGCAGGCTCGCATTGGTGCAAGCCTGCAATCTGCCGGGGGCGGGCTTTAGGCTGGCAAGTTTCAGTGGTTGGTCGAGACCCTCGACCAACTGGAAGCCCCCATCTTCATCCCTGGAGCAGTGCGGAGCGGCGGCCACACACTACTCCGGAGAAGTGTGGACCGGACTGGGGAGCCCAAAAGTCCAGTGAGTAGCGTCATGGGGCGATTCCCTCAGTCTCTTCTACTGCTGAACAGGGATTTTTTTCCTCTCACAATAAGCTCCATCTAATATTTAGTCTACATCCTTTTTCTTCGAGGTTGAATCTACTGATTCAATCCTTACTCTCTGGAACAAAAGAAACCAAATTCGTTTCATTATCTATGTGACAGAAATACTTGAAAATGTCTGTCATCTCTTTTATCATCATACTAAATACACTTGACTTCTTCAACTTTTCTTCTTAGACTTTGATACCCTGGTCCTTGCACAGTTCATCAACCAAGTAAAAAGCCACCTATCACAGTACTGTCTAGCCCACACTTACATGCAAGACACATTTTCTCCCACAGGACAAACAGTGGCTTCAATAGAAGTATGTAGATGAGGAAAACAGCAAGGGTGGCAAAGTACTTCTGTGTAGATGTAATTTAGCATCTCCTGTGTCTATTATTTTAAAATTGCAGAAGATCTCTACTATTCTGCTATATAAAGCCCAAGTCATGGCCAAAAGAAAACATTGATTCCAAAGGTTAAAATTGTTGGGATTGTTATCTAGCTGATCTTATTTTTACATTGAAATTGGTACCAGATGTAACTTCTCTACTAGCAATCCCTTGTTTAAGCCAGGAGAAACTGCAGTTTTTAGTATCTGGTACCAAGTAATAAATTACGTTGAAGTCACTGCCATTTTTCCTGTCCGCGGGCAGCAGAATCAGGATCAGCTTCATCCTCTCTTTATTTCTTCCAAAACTAGCTAGCTGGCAATTCCTCCCTTATTTTGTGTGTTGCATTTCAAAAATCTACTTCATTGGACCACTTTTTTTTATCCCTGTCATGAGCCACAATTCTATCTTCTCTGGTCAGAGAACTATCCTGCTATACTCACTTGTAAATAAATACAGATAAGATCAGGCTGCCACACTTTAAGTCTTATTAAGGAAGGCATCAGTCCTTACTCCGCCCAGAGTAGACTAGACCACCAGCCAGAATTATGGGGAGATGCTAAATGTGGGATTCATCATCCATCGCGGGGACTGGACTGTACAGCTATCATGATTTAACTGATCACACATGTGGCCCTTTTTGAAGCAGCAAGGTATGCAAACATCATATGCCCGCTTGCCATATAGCAATAACACATGCAACCAGGGCCTCCATGAGAACCTGTTCAAGTTGCAAGAAGGCCTAGATGACCTCCTGCACCTTTAAAGATGACTGCCCAGAAGCGAACAAGCATGTAAACGGGTGCAAAAAAAAAGTTTTTCATTATGCTGATCCCTATGCCTGACACTCTTGTTGACATTTCTTCTCTTCAGTGTGTTTTTTCATATCAAAAAATTCCTGAACCATCCTAAATTCACCAACTTCTGACATTAAATGTGATCCTACCAAATATTACTGTGTATTTGGAAACTTCAATGCTTGAAAGTTTATTTCTGCAGCAGTTGTGGCTACTAGTGACATCTGAGGATGGGTAACTAAACTTAACATGTTTATCCTCCTTAAAATAAGAAGAATGTCCCATTCTGAGCCCCTTTTCTGCTTGTGCTAATAACCTGGCAATCTTTTCTTACACACTGCACTATTTTTGGGACTATCTCATTTTAATCCAGAGCTTAGTTTTTTTTCCTATTTCTGCACTCCAATTCTGAATATTACTATAGCCAGACCTATAGTAAGAATTCAACCCAATAGTGAAAATTCACTTGATTTCATTTAGAGTACCATAATAACAAGAACAGAGAGTACAAACATATAAACAAACATCCCAATATGTGAACTGTATCAAGCAGTGATGGGGGAATCAGCTAGTTCTCCAGATGTTGTTGGAGTACAACTCTCAATAGGCCCAGGCAGCATATCTAATGGTAAAGGATGCTAGGACTTGCAGCCTAACAACAGAAACATCCACATGATTCCCATCTCAGAAACAGAGCATCCTGAGCAGATCCTGCTGCTCTTCAGCATGTGCTGTAGCACAATGGGCCTTACCTCAGTACAGCATCATGGAGAACAGCAATTTAAACTTGCAATTCATTTGTTAAGGTATTCCTTATATTTAAAGTAGGTTACAACTTTCCTAATGAATCCCATACGTGTATTACTAGGTTTAAAACAAATGCAATGTGACTAGAACATATGAATTTAACAGAAAAGCAATAAGGCTATATAAATTCTCACAGCAATAAAGTATTTTGTTAGTGTGTCATCAGAAACGGTACAGCTGAATAGTGTAGGGTCTAAGAGCTCCAATGGCTCACAGAACTAGGATGTCTAAGGCCCTTTCCACACCTTACCTTTTTCTGGTGCTGGGGTAGAGGGATCGCGCGAGCAGCCTCCGGTGAGAGGCTCTCGCATCCCTGCATGAGCTGCCTGCTTGCGCGAGAGCCCCGCCTCTTCCTTCCGCAGTGCAGCCTGGGACTTTCCCAGGCTACGCTGGGGCAGGAAGCACGACTGGCGTGGCTCCGGAGGCTCTGCATGCCAAGTAGTGCATGTGGAGCCCAGGAGCAATGCGCAATCACCCACCATTTTCAGCTACCAGCCGAAAATGAAAAGGTGTGCGATTGGTACCTGCCGGCCCCTGGAGCATCGCACAATTGTGAGTGCGTCATGCAGATCGCTCCTCACAATCGCGCAATGCTCCAGGCACCCTTTTGCATGGCAAATGTCATGCGGAAAGCGCCTTAGACAAAAAAGAGAAAGGTGATGGGGTAAGAGGTAGAATCCTTTGAGTGTTCCTAGGTACTCTTTATTCCAGGTGTGGGAACCATATGGCCCTCCACATGTTAGACTGTTACTCCCAACAGCTCCTAATGAGCAAAAACAATGTTGAGGAATGCTGGGTTTTGCTCTAACATCAGAGTGATGTATGATTCCCATGCCTGCCTTACTGAACACACAAGTCAGAAATGTAACAGTTTTATACACAACTAAATTCACTTTTCACTGGATATTGAGCACAGCCTTTTTAGTACAATTAGATGTCACTTAAGATAGGTCATGATGACAGGGTATCTAATGTGAACCAGCCATTCAACATTCCTTCCATGCACTTAGATCCCAGCTTAGCCACTTTATGAATTTTTTTTATGCTGATTTCTGATCTTAGAAGCAAGTCAAACAATCTAATGAATTCTGGTAACAGGGTTTGTAGGGTATATAGCAGAACATCACAGTAGCATAACATTTTTTCCCATGCTGATATTGCTCCAAATAAACTCCTGTTATTAAGCCATTTGTGGCAAGCTGAATCTTTCCAACAACCTCACCTTGAAGTCACCAATGAACTATTCTTTCCCATGCTCCTCACATTCAGGCTTCTGTCATCAGAGATAACAACATGGTGCACCAGGGCATCTAAATGAGTGGGCTATTGGGGGCATCAAGGTAAGAGGGTGTATCTCATATTGCCTTGCACATTGCAATTATCAGCACTGGAGCCATAAAATTTGCACAGGTGAAGTAAAATTTGGGTTGTTAGGAATTGCACATCCACCCTTCTCTCCATATCTGAAGGGAACAGGATTTTTGATTAGTGGTTCTGAACATACTTAAACCTTTTTCTTTTTAAAAAAAGTAAAATTCTTCATTAGTACCCTTCTAAAGAAATTTGCACTATCACATCATTTCCAACATGCAGCCTGATCATGCATCACTGAAAATAATAAAAAATATCCATTATGCAAATTTTCTTACAATTGTAAATTCAGGAAAGTATGAATGAGACTACTGTAATACATTTAGCCACTTACGTTTCTAATGTAGCATTAACTGAGGGTTACATAGTGCACAGTACTCATCATCTTCAATAAGACGACATAATTAAGTAAATTAAGATGTAAGTGGTGGTTTCTAAGTTCTTAGGTGAAAAGAAGTACCCATCAAATTTTATGGGCATCTATAAAGGCGTTTAATAACTGCACCTAATGAGCCAATTTTACTGCCAGACATGCCTACTGCCCACAAATCATATCTTCAACTGGTCAAGTTAATACTGTGCTTTTCTTCCATCTGCCGCTAGTTTGTAAATGTTAATTCAGGTTTTTGAACTCTGGGTACCTTCAGTGTTCAGACAGAAATTATCTCACTGACCTTTTCCAAAAAGGACAGGATTGCTTTTTGCTGGTTCTCTTCATCTGCATTTATTTTGTGTCTCCCAATGGAAGCAATCAGCTGGGCCTCTTTCTCTAAAAGTCCACAGAGAGCTGCCTTCCGTTCAGCTCCAGTAAAAGTCTTGTTGATGCGCTCAAGCTCCTCTTGTCTCCATACTATATCGACACAAAGAGAGATTACTGATTTTTCAACTCTGATTCCTTTATTTAGCCTTCGCATGCCATCAATATAAAATGTATCCTTTAGGTTAGCTAGGTACTTAAGCAGTGATGAAAAGGGATTATGTGCTTTGTTTACTCTAAGCTTAGGATGTAGGTTGGTGAAATATGTCCTGCATTTGCTATTTGCTTGCTTGTGAACTGCCCAATACTTAATGTTTGTATCTATTTATACCTGTACATTTTGGCCACTAACTTTAATGTATAAATAAAGGATACATAAGGATGAAAGAAGAATTATGTGGAATACACATCTGCACAGAGGCAAGGACTCCATGTGCTCGTGATATGTACTCCATCCCTACAGTATATGCATGTGTGGGCCTCCTGACCCATTTGTAACATATCCTGTGACAGTGGGTTTCTACAGTTACCTTTCTGCCACAGATAGATGCCAAGCTACCCTACTTCTGGTGACTCATGTCACAAACATCTATCACTTGTGTTACTTTTGGCATGC
The DNA here is from genome assembly GCA_948472985.1 of Iguana delicatissima. Lineage (NCBI taxonomy): Eukaryota > Metazoa > Chordata > Lepidosauria > Squamata > Iguanidae > Iguana > Iguana delicatissima. Next base: position 278,703 of record CAOKZL010001810.1, read on the forward strand.
ATGCCATTGGATAACAGTGGATTTTGGGCTACATACACATTGCAAGATTTAAGCACTAGACACTGTAATCCGAAAACTTCTGATGAGCAGTTGTCTTTTATTAGTTCCAGTGATCTTTTGGGAGAGTTTTCAAAGATGTAGCTGTGTTTGCCTGGTGCAGCATTACAGAGAAAAAGGGAGGAGAAGAGCTTTCAGGATCCTATTACATCCTATTCCATTCCCACAAGTGTATAAATTTGCTCAATAACCTGAGGCTTTAATATCACTCTGTATTGCATCTGAAGAAGTGGGGTGATATCCACAAAAGCTCATGCTAAAATAAAAATCAAGTGCTGCTAGATCTCTGTCTCCTTTTCTCTTTATATTTCTTTTGGGAGACTTCTTCAAAATGTCTGGATGGAACTAAAATGCCCAAACAAGAAGTCTCTTGTGTATATGCCCAAATAAATAAATAAATACATCCCAGCCACAAAGCATGTGTTATGTGGCTCCAAAGAGAGGTTTCACCTTTTCATAAAGAACTTCAGACCAGTTTATGCCCAACGGGGTCCCATTTAAGACATATGTAACTGGGCTAAGTTGAAATAGAACCGGTAACCAGTCCTCCTCACCAGCCTTCCAGTAGTCCACAAAATGCTACAAAGGGAGCTAAAGGACCCTGGTGAAAAGGGTAGGCTGTGGTGGAGAGAAGAAGATGGGCCCCCTCAAATTGGCTGGGGAGGCTTTCCATAAGCAAAAGTACATGAAGTCATTTCTCATACAGCAAAGTAAGATACACTAAGCACTTGCTGAAATTACATGGTCTAAAATAAGACTGCTATTCAGGCACAAATACAGATAAATACAAACATCTGTATTTGTTCAGAGTTATCCTTTGCAGTACCCCAGTGACAGCTATTATTATACAATGCAAGGCCTGACCAATCATTTAAATGTCCATTAAAATGAGAACAGAAAATTCTATTATTGAAGCACTGGCAAAGGAGACAAATAATTTGAACAAGACTGTAATGTATCCAATTAGGTGTTGGTGCCAAGGTTAATTATCTCCTTTAGGAACACAGAATGATATCTACAAGACAGGACTAGTGGATATGTACACATTTTAATAGCTCCCAAAGCAGGAATAAGAACACAATATTCTGATTCTTTCAGTCTGTCTGATAAACTAAACTACCCAGGTGAAATAAACAAATTCTTAGATCAGAAGACTAGCATGTCTGCTGCCTTGGTTGTACAGTTACACTCCAGCAATACATACCATATTGGTCCTCTCAGAAAACTAGATGCAGGCATCAAAAAAATAACATCAGAAAAACCCTTGTGCTGCATTTGATAGAGAAGTCAGTTGCAGCTTTCGTAAAAATGTAACACATATACTAGTAAATGAACTCCTAATTCAGTGAATTCTGGTTTCTTCTTAAATCTGAGGTTCTCCAATGTAAGCTTCCCTCTGGTACCAGATATTTGAGCCTAACATGATAGCATCACGTGATATTGTCAGAATATACTTAAGAAATAACTGGAATTTTGACTTAAGTTACGATGCATCCAAAACACTCTCTCAACATCAATTGCTTAAAATAGAGGGGAAAGGGTGGGGATGATGGTGTACTGCAGAGCAGTACTTGGACATATTGTAGGACATTTCTATAAGAAGATCTCGGTGGGTCTTTTATTATTGCCATTGGGCAATGGATCTTCTGTTAGTGAACATTTTCAATCTTCCTGCAAGAAACTCTCTTTGCTATACCTTTACCTGGAAGAACATCACATCTAAATCTTTGCTGGGGCCTAATCCAGCCCTTTGAGTTCTCCAGAGGCCTCCTTCCACATGACACAATCACTTAGCAATAACCCAACTTGTATATTATAAAATATTTGAAACACCTCACTGAGGTCCTTTTCGCACGGCATTTGCCATGTGAAAGAGCCCCTTGAGCGTCACCCGATTGTGAGGAGTGATCTGCACGGCGCACTCACAATCGCATGACGCTCGTGCCGCTTGTGCACTTTTTCATTTTCGGCTTTCAGCTGAAAACGGTGCGCGATTGCGCATTGCTCCAGGGCCCCGCGTGCACTTGCTGTGCATGTGGAGCCTCTGGAGCCACTGCGGTGGCGCTTCCTGCTCCAGCGCAGCCTGGGAAGTTCCTAGGCTCCATGGCGGAAGGAAGAGGCGGGGTTCTCGTGCTGCCTGCTCAGGAGCAGGCAGCTCATGTGGAGCTGAAGCAGTGGGGACACAAGAGCCCCTTGCTGGAGGCTGCTCGTGCGATTCCCACACCCCAGCGCCGAAAACAGGTAAGCTGAGGAAAGGGCCTCAGAGTTTCTTTATTGGCACTAAGAATTTTTAGCCAAAATATGCAGGGCTTTTTGATCCCACTCTCTTGTTTTTTGCTTCACTCAACCAATGAAATACACTGTTCAAAAACTAGAAATTTGTCTTTTGAGCTTAAAAATGTTCCCCATCCCTTGGTTTTTAGTGATTATCTAAATTTCAGTTTGATAAAAAAGCTCTTGCGTTACCATGGTTCCATTTCAAAATCATCTGCAAGTAGCACTAAGGCAAACAATTATTACAAGATGTGAAATCAATTTAAGGTGGTTGCACTCACATGTACTGTACATGTCACTTCTAACTTTTAAAAAGTTAAGGCTTACTTAGCTTGTTAACCATTACGTCTATCTAGTAAAGCAATTCATTTTTCAGCTATGGCCATGAAAAAAAGCCTGATAAACTGAGTTAGATAAGCTCTTACTATGGTTTTAACTGGAGCTCTAAGCTCTATTTTTAAGCAATCTATTCAGGCCTTGACATCTATCTACATGGTTATTTCTGTGACTGGAGTTTCCCACACCACTTTCAAAAATCATTAGCAGTGCTGGGATCATGGAATGCTAATTTACCAATGCAAATCTCCCCACCTCCAAGCTGCTATTAGTATGGAGGAGTGGGAACAAGCAGGCACCTACAACAGTCTGAATGTTTTCTCCTTCCATGGATAATCTGTGTTGTAGACTTGCCATGGGGGCAAAGTTACAACACAACAAGTACCCCAAGAATGTTAATTGAGAGATATACCAAAAAAAAACACACCCAAAAACGGATTCAGTATTGTGGAGGCAGATGCTAGCAACCAGCTTGACAGACCTCAGAAATAACTGAAAACCATTCATGTAGGCAAGGTCGCCTCCAGGAAAGACATTTGCCCAAGACTTTTTCCTGTCTGAGGAAAAAGACAAGATGGTGTTTTCCCTCCAATTTCAAATGTAAAAGCTGACTAGACCACCACTTGAATCATACTCCAGTACTGGTGATGAGACCACAGCTACCGACATTCCTAGGGTACCAAACTAGGCTACTAGTCCATTCACGTTGAAACAACCCTGGAACAGTGAAGGGGTTCAAGAAGAATAGCCCAGAGACTATCGCTACTGCCCCAGCACCTGCTGCCTATGATGGTTGCCTCGATTTCCCTAATAAAATGGCCAGCTCTGTATGTTGTCTTGTTCTCCTTTTCCTTGTTATTAGCATGCAGGAAAGATGATGTGTAAAATATCCCATTGGGTGGGCAGATTATTCTCTCAATGGCAGTTCATAAAGTCTAAATAGTACTTAAGTTGTGCCAAGTACATCACAGATCATTTTCTTATACATCTTCACAGAAACCAGGAAAGTGTGCTATTATTCCCATTTAGAGACAAGGAACTAAGGCTGAGAGGATAGCAAGTTCTGCAGGGTCACACCAGGGATGCTATGGCAGAGTGAGAATTTTGAAACAATATCCTCAGTACTATATTAGCCAGATTGTCAAGATCATGACCTCTACATATTTCTAAAATGTTAGAGGGGAAACAAAAACCTCACCAGTCTGAAAACTCTGCTTAGGTAATCTCTTTATATTTTTATTCCTTTGATCAACAATCATTTATGTGTACCTCAAACCAGTGAGAAGAATCGTTCAGCACATGCAGGAAACATCATAGAAAAGAGGATTATTAGGACAATTTTTTCCATTCTAAATAGCGAAGCAATCTTTTTGTTTGATTTAGTAATGAGTGACTGCATGTGTACTTTAAATACCCACTGTTCTTATTCAATGTACCAAAAATCTACACATGTTTTGCGGACCCACAAGGGGCAGCAGTTGCAAAGAAGAAAAGCTATTCCTTGTTTAACGGAAAGGGATTCTGAAAACAGATTTCGTGGAAATAGCTTCATCTAGAGCTGTATTTGCCAGCCAGTTGCAGGTTGGTATTTAACTGATTTATGAGCTGGTGTGGCTCAGCAGCTGAATGGGCTATGAAATCACCACTGCCTTACCACTGCCATGTGCTGTGCCATACATAATAAGGGCTGCACAAATTTCAGATAGCCTAGCAGGACAAGTCCAAGACACTTTGCTAACAGAGGCAAAGGACAAGATAGCATTCTACCTCCATCATTCTCTGTTGAGATCCTGACTGGTCCAGCCCTTGAACATATGTTTAATAACATAATAAGAAAGGTTCTTTCCCCACAGTGGATAGTATGCAGGACAGACTGTGCAGCATACACAGCTGTATCTGCCAACACAGAAAAATGGCCAAGTAGCTCAAGAACATCTGGGATACTGCCATTATCTCCTAGACTTGCTAGGTCTTAATTATGCCAGGGTAACTACAGGTATTTGTCTCTACCATTTCTGTGCTAACTCTTAATGTAGGGTCAGTAAGATTCCTGCCTTCCTTCTCTCAAACCTTGTGGCAACTTTGTAAGTGAACAGGCAGCAACAAACTATCTTGATTTCCCACCAAGCCTTTTTAAGACCCACGATGAGATTGTCACATTCCCTTTTTCAAAAAAAGATAAATTTCAGGATTACCAGGAGATTTAAACCAACAGGGGCATACTGATAAGGCTGGTATGACTCATAGCAGTGCTTCTTAAATTGTCCAGTGTGAGGGATCAGCAATGGTTCTTTTCCAATGTGCCAGAGACCAGTAACACATTTGTGCCCATTGCTTCTTTTTTCCTAGAAACTTCCCAGGGACAAGCAGCTGATGGCTTACGAATCAGCATTTGTCCAGAAACCATCACTTCGAGTAGCACCACTTTAGTAGTGGACCACTTTAAAGGCTCTAAAGTACAATTAAACGTAGTTGCTGCTATTAGTGTGTATGGGGCTAAAAACAAATCAATCATACTTGAACCCTGCAATCAGATACTGACTTGTTGCCTTAAATCAACATGTGAAATTCTACTCCACCCTCCTTCTTAGGGTTATGAGATACAAGTGATGAGTGGGAGCTACTGCAATAGCAGACATAGCTTAGATTGTAAGACTCAGTGACCACAGAAGCTCTCTCCATTGACTGTTGAATTTTTTCCTCCCCATGGAGCACAAGAATTCCTTTCTCCATGTTCTATCTGTATGTGGTTTTTTCCCAGTCTAATTTTCCTCCTTAGTTCCTTTGATTTCAGTCCCATTCCCCCAACAGTCATCGTTTCTTCTTGTTCCCACTTTTCATACCATTGGCAACCTTGTCTGTCATACTTTGTCCAGCCTCTCTAGCACTTCTTTCCCTCCCTTTCTGGCATAAAGGCCATGCTGAATCTTCATATACTGAAGTGACTTCAGATTCCCTGTCTGTTTCAGTTTTCTGATTAGTCTACCCTCTCCCATCTGTGCTTGAAAGCTTTCTCTGAAATCATCATGTAGTCTGCATGTCATAATTCAACCTTCTTGCCCTATGGATAGTTTCCTGACATAGTGGAAATTCAGACCTCTTCACCGTCACAGTCCACAATCAAATAAGCAAGCAGTAATGTTCCCTTTCCTCAAAAAACCTTGTTTATAAATCTTTCTTGAATAGCTGAATATTATGAACCATCACCTCAACTCAGCCATTCAGACTCAGAGACAGTATTGCAACATGCAACATTGTCTTTCAGTAATGCTGTACATTTAAATGCAAGCACATAGCTTTGTGGATGGACTGCCTTCTTTGTCTCTTGATACAGAAAACCATCATATAAAACACAATGAATAAAACACTGGCATCTCCAATTCATATGATGCAATGACTTTCCTTTCCTGAAATGATTTTTTCTTTTTTTCACTGCAAATTCAAAGTACTTATGTCAAAAACTTTTAGCTGTAATGTCTCACTTGAGTAACAAACTCCTTCAGTTGTATTCAGCAGGCATGCCCTTCACAAAGCTCTGGAGGACAATAAACACATCAGATTGCTGTTACAGCAATGTAGTATGACACCACAAGAATGTGAAAGTTGTCCTAGCAGGAGGTGAAAAAGTGCTTCCTAGAATTTCTAACCATTTGTATGGCAATAAAAGTGACAACCGGTTACTCTAGGGAGAAGCAACCAGTCAACAACAAACAAAAACAGAAGCAAACAGCATAGTGGGGCCATGAGATAGGAAGACACTAGTCAGTAACCTGGGGCCAGACAATGCATTAACATTTCATGTTAAATGCTGTGTACGAGTCAGCAGTTAAATAAAAATTTAGATGAGGTGTGCTGCCTTCACAGAAGTGAATGTTACAATATGATTCAGTAGCTTCAAAAGTACATTTTCCGTTCATTCAAGAAACATACAAACCAATACTCCACCTGGAGCAGCAAACCAACTCCTGGAAATATACACAAAGTCTGATTTGAAGCCTGATGTCTATGAACAGAGCTATTTGTAAAAGCACGAGAGAGAAAAATAAACTCAGAATGACTTTCTTAAAACCAAAACTTCTCAGAAAGGCTATACCTGCATTGATGCAGGATTTTCACTGAACAACAAAGGTGAAGATTCTATTACAGGGATTATTCAAACAGCAGCACATTATACATTTTGAATGCAGGTCTTGGATCAGGGATAATATAATTTTGGGCTTTCTCACCTGAGAAGATTCTCTGCCCAACTAATTGAGTTTAAATTAATTCTTTGGAGGAAGCCTGGGTTTTTCTTCCCAGAATTTTCATAGAAGTTCATGCTTTAAGTTGCTCAGATAGTTGATACCCAAATGGATCTTTGAAGAAGCAATAAACATGCATGTCCATGGAATACATGACATACAATGGCTTGTGGGGGTGGAGCTAAAAAGTGTTAAGACTTCCATCCTAAATAAACCAAGCTATGTAGCTTAGATTTCAGCTCACCATGTTGTAAAAGGGAGAAGAGGGCTTCAGTGTTTAATACTGTTGGCTGTGATTTAGATGGCAGTGCAAACAGGATGACTTCAGTTTGCATTTATTACTCGTTTGTCTGTTTCTTTCATAAGATTTGGTAATACAGAGTAATTTACATTTATATACAGTGACAGCATAAACGCCAGATCTAAGATAAGGCACAACTAATATGCAAAAAGTAATCCTTGGTGAGAAATTTACTTCCAAATGTAACAAGTCTCTTTCTAAATCAGGACATGTCCCATGTTGTCCAGCATTCTTTATAAGAATCCCAAGAATATGAAAATTGAGTAGTGCTCCTGATGTAGCTTTTCTAATTAGCAACATAGCCATGCCCACTACAAATATCCCGTTCTAGAGGAGATGGAAAACTACACACAAAACAGAATAAAACAATTACTATTCATTTTAAAAAATCTACTTCTAAGAATAAAGTTGATGGGACTTACATAAGGTCAAACTCAATTTAGTTTGAACTACAGTTGGCCCACTAAAATCAATGGGACTTTACATTAGTGTTGAATAACATGTCCCATTCATTATAATTGCCCTACTCTAATTAGGACTAAACTTAGTTGTAGTCCACAGTATCGCTGTTTTATATTCAGTTGAAGGGAATTTGTCTACAATGAGAACTGTTCCATGTGTAATGCAGAATGAAATGGGAAATTCAAATGGTGTGAACTAGATTGTACTATTTCAGAGTGCTAGAAATAACAGAATTTATGTTCCTATGGACCCCTTCTTGTAGCAACTGGCATATTGTATTTTAGACAGAGAGCGCTATTAAAGCTTTCTCTCTAATGTGCTAGTTTTATGTAAGAAGCAATGAGACAGAACTTTACCTACAGTAACAAATGATACAGTTTATAATTCTATCACCAATACTGGTCACTCTATTCTGTGATCACACCATGTACAGAACATATCTGAGTATGAGAACTGTGAGCAGGAATAGAAAAGCCCTAATTAAAGATTAATTTCAGGCAACAAATGGTAGTCATTTGGATTTCCCCTTTAGGAATTCACTCCGCTAACATTATGGCCACAATCCTACATCAGGATTGTGAACTATAAATCCTCACATGCAGAGTTATGCATAAATTGTACTATGCATCTCTTGTGTTGAATTATAACAAAGTGATACCGAACCAAGGCAGCAAATCTACAAATGAATGCACAACCAAATGTGCATGGTAATTTGTGAGCAGCAAGCACATCCATGAAAAATGACACCACATGCGCAACTTCTCTTCTGCAACACTCATTGGAATGTGGAGATTCTACATCTGACAAAAATGTCTTATCAGTTCTGTAGGAGAACTTACAAAGATTTCTGGAATGCATCTGTTAAGAAAGTGCCTTCGCAACACTGTAAGACTGAGTCCATGCTAGACTTTGGGGGAAAAAAAGCATGGTTCCTAAAACCCCATGGAAACCTACAAACTTCACTGAACTGTACGAGATATTCCAGTCTCATAGTGATTTCATTACAGCAGGTGTTGTCTCAAATAAAATCTTCTGGAAACAATCTAATCCAGTTTAAGGGCCCTAAATATACTTATATCTGATTATAAAAAATTCATAGTTTTAATTTTATATGCATCTCTTTAAGTAACTTACATTCTAAAGCATGATAAAGTAATTCAAAATCATCCTTTGTTCTAGGAAATAGCCTTCGATTGTATTCCTTAAGCAATCTTTCTGCCCTCTCTCTTTCTTTCCTTCTCTCTTCTTCTTCTTCCCATTGCAGTCTCAACTTCAATTCTTCTTTTAGTTTTTTTACTATATTCTTTGCTAGCCATCGTCGGTAATAGGTTTGTATTACAATTGTCTGTAAAAGAAGTGGGGAACAAGAGAAAAGAAAAGAGAGGACTAATCATTGTATGTCAGAGAGATATGCCCTATCATATCTTACATACGTTTTGGAGATTACACAAAAATAATACTTCAATGACAAATTTGCTAGGTTTTCTCAGAAAATGATTTATATCAGATTAGCAAATGTTTAAGGGATGCAAATAGTTAGGATGAGCTGAACATCTCTTATAAAGAAGGTCACCCACAAGAAATACTTTCATGGTTACATTGGATAGTGATGCGGGACTAAAACTATGAAAGTGAAGAAAAATCTAGTACAGATATATGCTTAACAATCTCATCTTAAACACATTTACTCACAAATAGTTCTATGTTCGGAAGAGCTCGTTCTCAATATGTGCATAATTTGTTGCAGCTGAATTGTTTGCAGGTCACAGGTTCATATATTTTGCAGCCTTAAGACAGCTCTTAATCTGCTGCTTTAAAGAAAGCAACTTGATGAACACTTACTGCCTTAAGTCGCCGTTCATGATATTCATCAGCTGTCACATACTTTTTTGGTTCTACAAGTTTATCGGTGATATTTGACACATAGACACCAATTTTTGTCATCTGAGTAGAAGTCGTATTTCTTGTCTGCTGTAGCTTTCTTCTTTCAACAACTGTCTAGAAATAAAATTATTAATCTTCACATTATAAAAAGATAACATGTGCTAAAGATTTGGGTTCTTTCTCTGTACAAATTAAAATGATTGAAAACCTACTTTATGAATGAATTAAGAAAGAATAACACATCTAATTATCTAACATGGTGAAAGTTTCCAAAGTAGCTTTTTTTTTCATATTCACATCCCTCTTATTTTATTCTTTTGTGAACATACCTGTGTTGACCTACAGAACTCTTCATATCCTTTCTCCGGACATTTCTTTGGATCTGTCTGTGATCCTGCGTTATGATATTCAATGCCTGTCTCTTTATGTCTAAATCCACCCAGAAACGGTTTCTCAAAGGTTGGCCTTTTAATCTCTATGTCTATATCCTTGAATGTGTCTGGATCTGTTCAAATAAAACCAGACTTGTTAAATTAGCTACAGGATACTACCTGACTATCCTGAAAGAATGTAAGACTTGACTAGAATAAGCTAAAATGTATATTTGAAATATTAATGTTTACCAGTTTGTACTCTAACAGTTATAACATCAGCCATGTAGAATTCATGTAGGAGTTTATGTGCTTTGACTGGAAAATTGTCTTCATCAAGGGAGAACATATCAACCTGGATGGTCCCATAGGGGTGAGCACCAAGATCCCATAGGGTTTCATTATTATCAATCATTCTCCCTAAAAATAAATATACAGCTGATTAGGTTTCTCATAAAATAAAAAGAGCATCAATTTATTTCTTTAAGGAGAGAGAAGTAGACTCTGGGAAAGCTTATGGTGATGCCATCTCTGTTATTATTTAATTTATATTCCACCCTTTCTCAGTACTATGACTCAAAGCAGCTTTCAAAAATTGAAACACAGATTAAAAAAAATCTGCAGGAACATAAGCAAAACATGTAAAAAGTTATTGTTAAAATACAATTCAACAATCCACAGAATTAAAATCTTTAAAAAAAAACAATTAAAAGATTTTAGAAAAGCAGCAAAACAACACATTGTTAAAATAGCACACTATTAAAAGCCCATGTACTCAATTTCTAAAATGCTGTCAAAACAGAAATGTTATATGCTGATGGAAAGCAAGCAAGGAGGAAACCATCCTAGCTGTTCTAGGGAGGCAGTTCCAAAGCAAGGGAACAAACACTGATAAAGGCTTCTCCTGTGTTCCTCACAAACATAGCTAGGAAGGCAGTGAGACTGAAAGGGTCTTCCTGAAGATCACAGGCTGGACCATATCATTCCAACTTAACTTACATTTCAGCCTGTAAAAATGTAATTTGTAAAACTGCATAGCTTTCCTCTTTCTACATTTATCTCGTAGGTGGAGTGGGAGTTCTGAAACAGCAGTGCCTCCCTAAAGTGTGGTGTTAGACCAACTCTAATACAATAACCAATGGTGATGGGCTTTCACATATCAATAGCAAGGGAGAGTTAACAGCAATATAGCAGCCCCTAACCCCAGCTCATTATTGGCTGAGAGCCTTCTGATTTTACTTGTTGGAATCACTTTTGTGGTATCAACTATTTCCAATGTTTCAGTCTCCTTAGGTTTACTTTTACCTAAAGATGGCTTCTTTTGGATCTATAAGAACTGTTGTTGTTGCTGATCTCCCTACATTAAAACTAGATGGTTCTACTGAACAACATTCATTCTTCTTCTAAGTCCAGTTCATGATTAAATGTACAGATATGGAGAGAAACAGGGGGTTCTCACTACCAGTTAATACATACCCAGCAACATAATTTGCAGTAGGTCCAATGGTATTTTTAATCGAGTTACAAAGTATTGCTTGATTTGCTCCACAGTTCGATTAATGTTAAATGCCTTAGTGAAAACCTGAATATCAGGATGTAGCATGAATCTAACTGAAAAACATACAAATTCATTATATTCTCAAACAACTGACTTCAAACATTAGCACTCTAATCCAGTAAACTGAATGAAGGTCTCGCCTGTGCATTTTTCTTAGTTGTTTGCTTTAGGCATCTAAACTGTTTTTTAAAAATGCAATGAATTAAGTAATGTATTGGAATCAACATTTTTTCATTATTTAAAGTGTGCATCAAAAAATAAAGAAAAATTTAAGTAATAAAAAGTATTGTAACATGTCACCTTGTTATAAGATTGTGTAATGATACCCTACTTTGTAATAACATCATAATCATTGTATGAATAAATGATACACAGAAAATGGAACAATCTAGTATAATCCTTTGGCTATCATTATTCACAGAAGCAATTAGCCTGTACACAATTTAATACACTATGACACAATTCTGTATGGTCCAGCATAACGCTGGCCATTTCCGCACTAGACTATTATAGTGCTATGATTCCGCCTGGCCCCTCCTGAAACTGCAAACTCCAGGATTCCATAGGATGTTGAAAGTGGAATCATAGTGCTATAATAGTCTAGTGAGGAAATGGCTATAGTTCTGCATTCAGCTGGCTATTTGGCAATCCCCAGACCTATTATAAACATCACTGTAGCCCCCCACATCTTTCCTGCCAGCCATTCTGTCTGGTGAGAGTGGTAGGAAACCAGGGAAGCATCTGGCTATGGCCTACTATCAGATGAGAAATGAATACATCCTCCACTGAAACCTGTTGGGGCTCTCCAGAGGTCTCAGTGGATGAGGCAATTATTTCATGTCTGGTTATGAGGACAACAACTTCTCCTATCTCCCACCAAACTCCACCTGGCAAGGGGTAGTTGTTGGGAGGAACAGTAGTGATTCATCAATAAGTCCAGGGATGGGGCCTTTAGTTGGTATGGAGGAAGGTAATACCAACCTCTGCATCAATCCAAAAGGGACTTATATAGGCTTAAGGTTGACTTACACATGTATATGTCACCAATAGGATGTCAGCTTATATCTTGTGCCTAGAAAAGTGCACCACAAAAGACACAAAAAACTCAAAACTCCATAGAGACAGCCCTGTAGAATTCAACAGAAAAGCTCCTGCTCATGTAGAGACCCATGAGAGATACCTGGAATGCATAAACATGCAAAGTAATTCCTTAACCTATATAAACATGTCACAGGGAGACCCATGGATGTTTACACAAAACTAGAGCAACTTTGCCTACTGCCCAGGTAAGCATGCTTAGGCACACAGCCTAAATACAAGAGGTAATCTCACGAGGCCATGCTGAGAGTTCCTTACCTGTAGAGATTTGCCATGTTCCTGAAACTGCTGTTTTAGTTGTGGCACGAAAATTGTAGTATCCTATTCCACTACCACCCCAAAAAAACTACATCTCAGGAGCTCAGTGGATGGTATCACTACATTATTTTAGTTGGCTTTGCAAGAGATTTCATTTGGCTTTTTAAAAATATATACTTTTCCTGTTTGTTTCTGTAAATTTCTGATTGCTCTACTACATGGATGTATTTAATTATGTGTTTTCTGTTGTATGCTTTGATATTGTGTGATTTTATTTAAAAAAAAATCCTCACTGAGAACATAATTTTGGACACATTTGGACAGCAGCATAAAGGGAAAAAATGAAAAAAAAAATTGGCCTCAGTCCTATTGATAATCCTAATATGAGCTGACCCACTGAATTAATGAGATTTATGTAAGTGTGAACTTACCATTAAACAACTAAGGCCCTTTCCACACCGGGCTATTAAAATGGTGCAGAGCAACCTCTGACGGAGGTCTTCTGCACCGTAGAGTGGACTCGGGTGGACTACTTTTTGTAGTTCCACATCTCAGTCCTGTTCAGAGCGACTGGAACTGGTTGTGCAGCATGCTTTTTAAAAACCTCTTTTTAGAGGTTTTTAAAAAGCACGGAGCGTGCAACTCCATGTTGCTCCATCGCCGCGCTCCGGTGCAGATTTGCAGGCGCGCACAAGTGTGTGCCTGCAGATCTGCCGGGGGCAGGCTTTAGGCTGGTGAGCGTCTCCGGTTGGTGGAGAGCTTCCACCAACCGGAAGCCGCCATTTTGGACGCCGGAGCAGTGCAGAGCGACGAGCTCGCACTGCTCCTTGTCCCGACGGACTCGCTCGGATGCTGAAGAAGTCTGGTGGGTCCTGTTTTTGCACGGTTCCTTTCCCACGTGCGGAAAGGGCCTAAGTCAAACAGGTCTACTGTTGCTGGCACTATCAATAGGATTCATGCTGTTGTTGTTATTTTGTAGTAAGCCAGTAGTAAGTACATTTATGATATCTGACAAATTGTATACCTGTTACATTAGGCTCTCTAGTAAATTCTTGAAATTTTTCAGATGCCAAGGCTTCCATTAACATATCAGTTGTAAAATCAATGCGCTTTCCAGAAACACCTTCATTGTCATCTCTAGTTGTCTCGACTACTGCAGCACCCACATCATCACCTGTTGTTCTAATCTGAGGACCAAAATCTTGGACGTCTGAAATATCTTGCTGAACCTCTTGGTGTTCTACATGGGCTTTGTCTTCTTTTTCTACTGTATCCAACCCCTGTGCCAATTCCTCAACCAGTTGCTCAGCAGCAGCTGGTCCCTGAGTTGGTTCCTTAGCAGTGTCCAGTTCCACCGCAGCATCCAGTCCCTGTGTCGATTCCTCGGCAGCAGCAAGGCCTTGCACTGATTCCTCAGCAACATCTGGAGGCTTCACTGGTTCCACAACAGTAGTCTGTTGTTCAGCAGCATAGGGTCCCTGTCCAAGTTCCTCACCAGCACCTGATTCATATGCTGCTAAGTCTGGATTTTGTTCCTGCTCTGAAGGCAAAGTTACTTCATCAAACTGTGGTTCATCTGTCTGCTCTTCTGCAGTGCCCACAGATTCTCCATATTCTGTTGTAGAAGCATCCTCTGTTTCTTGCATTTCAGTATCCACTTTAGCCAGATCACTTACCTCCTTTTCTGGATCAGCCATTGCCTCCTGTTCAGGATCAGCCAATGTCTTTAACCTTTATTTAAAAAAAAGAAGAAGAAAGAAAGCAAAAATACATAGGAAAGTGTGCTTTTCAACTTAAGACATTTGGTCTATTATCCTCTCTCAAATGATTATCTATCCTTTACACTCTTATGCTATTTCCACACTAGACTGTTACAGTGCTATTATTCCACTTTCAACATCTTATGGAATCCTGGGGTTTGCAGTTTAGGGAGCAGCCTCCCTAAACTGCAAACCCCAGGATTCCATAGGATGTTGAAAGTGGAATAATAGCACTGTAACAGTCTAGTGTGGAAATGGCCCTAGACAAAACCATGAGTGGGAAAACATTTCTCAGACTAAGTTCACCTGAACACTAAAATTCTACTAGAGTTTCCTGCCATTTCATTCAAATGTCAATGTATTTCAGCTTCATAGATCACATCTTAGTTGCTGCTCACAGGCTGTGGAACTCCCTTCCATGGGAAGTCCAAATAGCCCATTCATCTCTTTCTAATGGTGTGTTAAGACCTTCTTATTTAGGCAGGCATTTGATTTATTTTTAAATCATATTGTGGAATAATGTTGATAATGTTACAATTTTTTAAATCCTGTTTGTTTTCAGTTATGTTGTACATATCTCTTAAACTTTTTTTTAACTACCTGCTCTTAACAGAACTGTTGTTTGTTTCTCTTCAACATTTGCAGTGCACATTTTAGCTAACTTGTATTTTAAATTCTAAGTTGCCTTGGGTCCCTTGGTGGGAGAAAGGTGGGGTTTAAATTAAATAAATAAATAAAGACATGACAATCCCCGAAATTTCAGATTGTTTAAAACCTGCTGAAGTCAAACGATCTGTATTTTCTTCAACATCCATTTCAAAGTTTTGGTTCTAAAATATTCTTTTTAGTTTCTATCAACATGATATTAAGAAGTTCTCTTTAAAACTCTTTTTGTAGCTCTCTTTAAAACTTTTTTTTGTAAAAAACTGCCATCTATATTTGATAGCATCAGTGCATTTAAAGAGGACAATCATAAACTACTTGAACACATGCCTATTAATAAATCCACAAAATTAAACTTGGAAGGGAAGAAAAAGTTGTCCTGGAAACCTCTGATGTAAGAAATTTAATAAATTACTCAAGCTAGGCTACCCACTTATGAAAACATTACCAATACACCATAACACCCATTCATTCACCTAATTTCAGAGAAAATTCTGTTGAATTCTTATTTCTGTGAATTACCAAGGGATTACAAGCGATCTTCTCCAGACCCAAACAAATTCTACAGAATGCAGTAAGTACACATTGCTGCACTGGAAAATAATCATTAGTTTAAAAACTGGTTGAATTCAAGGTAGGAGTTAGCATTATAATGAAATCGGAATTCAAAAGATTGAAATGCTAGGAATTTTTCACTAGTGGGGATGATCATGTTTTCTGCTGAGTCTAGCTGCAGTACCATAGGGATGGGGGCAGGAAGGGCGATTTGCCGTGGGCAACAGAGTTTCTGGGGCGTCCCTGCCCATAGCCAAGCACCTGCATGCCCTGGCCACACCCCCATGCACCATAGCCATGCCCCAACGCATTGACCACGCCCCTCATGCCGTAGCCCCACCCCTTCCTGCTCCCCCCTCCACATACTCCAGGCTCCGCCACTGTCTAGCCGTATTCATGATCGTGTGAAGGATGGATTTTTCCACCAAAAATAAACTGTTGCAATCTACTCATGTATAAGTCAAAGTACTAGAAGATGACTTGGTCTTCAATGAGCTATCAAAATTCTGTTTAGTGTTACAAAAATCTGTTTCTGATGAAGATGAAAACTGCTTATGTGCTTTGCTGATACACATTAACAGTTCCTGTATCATCATCAAGTTCATCATCATCTAAATATAAAAGTGTAATAAATAAAAATAAAAATAGAGAAATAAATAAATGCAACATTGTGCTAGGAGTCCACCATGAAGAAGTGGTGGACAATGCTTTCCAGAAACAAATCTTAGAAATCTCAATGATGCAAGAATTAGTAGTTGTAGGGAACTTCAATTTCCCTGCTATCTCTTGAGAGGCATACACTCTCCAACATATGATTTTTTTTTTCCCCCTCAAAAGGTAGATGAAGGAACAAGGGAACTAGCTATCTTGGTCTTTATCCTATCCAGTAGGGAGGAGTTGTTCACTGGAATCAAAGTAGTAAAGAGTAAAAAGCGGCTCAGCAATGCAATCAATTATTATTATTAATCATTCCTTGTTGAGTCCACCTATTGGACTGTGCTGATGGGCACCTATATTGCAATATTTAGACACTGCCGGATGCAGCAATACCCCCCTGTTGCACTTTTTTCTCAGGTCATGCAAGTCTTGTTACGGAGCAGAGCTCAATATCAGAACGTGGAAGTTACTTTTAAAAGTAACTAGTTACAGTGCTAAGTTCAGTGAAAGTAGTTGCCACCTACAATTAATTAAAAGGTCGTCCTGTAGTCTGCATGCGTGGTACCCATTTTGTCATTATTGGCATACCTGAGCAACTGACACATTGTATTACCCCCCAAATGCATGGAAGTTATTATTTTTTGTTGTTGTGTGTGATTTCAAGTCATTTCTAATTTATGGCAACCCTAGAGACCCTATTACAGGGTTTTCTTAGCAAGATTTTTTCAGAGGGGGTTTGCCATTGCCTGCTCCAAGACTGGGAGAGTGAGATTCGTCCCAGATCAGCCAGTGGGTTTCAATGGCTGAACAGGGATTCCTGGTCTCCAGAGTCGTCCTGCAATGCTCGAACCACCACACCACGCTAGTTCGTTTTTATGGTCCTTTATTCAAGTTACTCTGCAAACCGCTTAATTTTGTTAACACGTCGTTCTGCTCCAAGAAGTATCAACCTTTACAACAGTGAGAACTTCGAGGAATAAAAGTTTGCCAAGCATGCTTTTCATTCCAGAGAGAGCTGCACCTGTCGAAATTCAGCCTGTAAGGGCCATCTTTCCAAGGATCAGAGAAGCCCTCTCCTTGAAATAATTTACACTTCGTACTTGGTCCGTATTTAAAAATGCTATGGATTACCCTCCCACCTATTCTTTAATCTATGCTTGAGCAAGACAAGCGGTATCACACGCACTCTCTAAACAAGTCGATCTCCCTCTCGTTTCGATTTTGGACTTCCTCTCCCAGAAATCCCAGTATGCTAGATTAACGGTGAGGGGTTGTGGGAACTGAAGTCCAAAACCCAGGGGACCGAAACCAATCAAGGACCACGGCTCCCAGAGCGCACCACGAATTTTTGCTAGTTCCGGGAGGCGAGAGGCCCACTTACTCCGCCTGACTACTATCCCGAAGCCCTTTGCGCGGCAACGACAACGATTTTTTTTTAAAAGAGCGCTGACTCGCAAAGCACGCTGGGAACTATAGTCGGGACTCAAGCAAGGGGCGCAAGTACCGTCTCCTCGTCGTTTTGCGCCATGGCTGCGTCGGTTGCTCCCCTGTCATTTCTCTGCCTTGTCCAATATTATTAATAAGTCTCCCGCGATAATAAATGGGAAAAAAGAAGATTTTACCTTAAGGGCTTGTATTCCTCACCGGCCCGCTGCTCCCGCTTCTTTGTTCCTTACCTTACACCCTTCCGCTGAAAAGAACGAGCGTCGCTGTATCCATAGAAACCGGCACGCGCCGAGCTCTCGCGATGTTTTGACCCATCCCTTCGAAGCCGGGCTCTGACAGACTTCTTTCGCAGGGCCTCAGGGGCGGGGCGGGGCGGGGGGGGAGAGGCCGGCAGGGGGAGGCCCTTAGACGAGGAAGGTGCCGCGGTCCTTGTACAGCTGATACGCTGATGGAAGAGGTCCTTCGTGCTCTTGTGTAAAAGGAAACGTTACCCTGAAATTTCCTCAAATTCCGACATTTCCTCAGATTCACAACCTACAGATACATTGGCGGGCCCCCTTCTGAATGGTCGGTGTCTAGGTCAGGCTAAGCAGTGGGTGTCTTCTGGCCCTTTCGCATGTTCGATTGCAAGTCCCATCAGCCGCAGCCCGCATAGCCCATGTGAAGGTGCAGTGGGAAATTGAACTTGCAGACCCCCGAGTTAAGGCTACGGAGCTGCGCTCGCAACACGCAGTCTGGAGTTAACTTCTCTTGAAAGCTGCGAGGCCCTCACGGGGTTTCCTGGGGGCTGAGAGTGTGTCATCCAGTGGATTTCCACGGCCGAGCCGGGAATTGAAACCTGGGCCACTTCTGCATAGACTGCTATGGTGCTATGATGCCACTTTCGACATCCTACGGACGCAGGCCCCTTAAACTGCACACCCCAGGACTCTATAGGATGCTGAAAGTGGAATCATAGCACTGTAACAGTCTAGTGTGGAAATGGCCCTGGTCGCCAGGGTCGTAGTCCAGCACTCAAGCCACCCCATCACGCTGGCTTTCAGTGTACTCTTAGTATGTTTAAATGAGCATCTGCCTCGATGCATGCTTAATTAGTACAAAAAGGGACATGCAAGTCTGTTGACGCACAATGGCAATGTAAAAGTTCACCGTAAGAATTGTGCACGCTTCCAGAAATCATACATTATATTGGTTCTTGTGTCCTGTTTAGTTTATTCCATTCTTAGTTTCACAAAGCACCCTGGTACTGTTAGTATACTGTTAAGGAAAATGAGCACAGTACCGAAGATTTTACAAGCAGAGTGGGAATATAAGGTATTTATAGAAAATAAAGCAAGATATGTTTGACGTTGCCAGGAGGATTATTCTTATATACCCCAGCTTTCTCTCAATATATGAGACACGAGACAACTAACATTTAAAAAAATATAGATTAAAGCCATACAAAAGTTCCAATAAAAGTATAAATTTAAAATAAACAATTGACAAAGTTAGAAACATTAAACAGTAAAAGTATTGAAAGTCATTAAGACAACACACAAAATTTAAAAAAGGAGAGAAAAGAAGGCTTATTTCCATAGTAAGATATACTTGAAATCCTGATCTCAACAGGAAAGTTCGGTTACAAGTTTCTTTTAAGAATGTTGATGTTGCTTAGAAAAACATGTGTTCAGCATTGACTTTAGTTTCTGTTCAGCACTGGGTTCCCATCTCCAGCCTGTATACCTCCTTTGAATGTAATGTTCACCATTTTCTTATGCATGATGCCCTCTTGTGGGTTCTCTTTGAAAAGCACAATTTGTACAAGAAAGCAAGGGAACTACTGTATTTGCAACACCCAAGCAAACGCTAATAATTATCTCAATGTTTTGTCAGTGGTTTACAGTATTGTGATATATATTTTTAGAGCTACCACCTTTAATAGCCCATTTTTATGGAAAGCAGTTCTGCAAATACTTTTAAAAGTCTAAAACCTTTTAAAACATAAGAGCCACCATAGCATAGTAGTTTGAGCATTGGACTATGACCCTGGAGACCAGCATTCACTTCCCTGATTAGCCATGAAATCCCACTGGGTGACCTTGCGCACATCAAACACTCAGCCCTAGAAACCTCCATGATAGGTTTGCCTTAGGGTCTCAATAAATCAGAAATGACTTGAAGGCATACAACAGGAGCGACAAAGACTGCTGATTGTTTTGTTGCATGGTTTGTAGATTTCTGTTGCCCCAGTTCTTCAGGCTGTACCAACACACTTGCCCAGAGGTATCCTTTTACTTGACTGTGAAAGAATAGGGAGTTTTCAGCTGCACACTGTTAGACTATGCTGTTTTCAGGTTCACTTATGAAAATGATCTTTTCATATACTGCTTACACAGGAAAAGACAGGGAGAACAGAATTTGTGGTGGCAGGGAAGAGGCAAGGCTGAATTACAATCAAGTAGTCAGCCAACCCTGCTTGCGCAATGGGAACAGAAACATGCTACTCCTTGCAGCAGAGGAATATAGAGTTTAAAAAGCACTGCCTCTGGTAAAGGCAATCACCAATTTAAGGCTGTCCACTGCCACTAATACAGATGTGAAATATACAAAACAAAATCATTAATAGTTACATGTTGTAGAACCTAACAGACCCAGTATTTAGTGGGACATAAGACTCCTCATTTTGCTGTCTTTTCACCTGAATGAAGAGTACTTTAATAGAGTAGTCAACGGAACGGAAGGCCTGTGTACTAGGCCCATAGTCTCATTTAGCCCACCTGTTCTACTGGATCAAGAATATGAGCTGGTAACGAATGCACATACCCAGATTTGGGTCATGATGCAGAGGAACATGATTCTATTTTGATTATATGGATTTTTACAAATACCAGTATCTGCAGAATTTAAATTCACAGTGGAGAAATTGCTGACACCCATTGCAATGCTGTGACAGGTTTACAGTGATTTTCCAATTAATATGGAGGCAGACCAAAAATCTGAGAAGCAATATTAAAGATGTCCAGCATACATTTATTGAAACAGCTAAAAGTAGTGCCAACTACACTGGCCATTTCCACTGATCAGCTGGAGATTCCTCAACCAAAGGCTCCCATGGTCTCCACTGTGCCATCTTCCTGGCTAGACTAAGTTCACTTTCAGCCTGTGGACAAAACACAATTTTAAGACACTCCCAATGCAACACCTAAATTGCCAGTATACATTTTGATGAGCTTGTGAATTCACATAATTGAAAAGAAATGTTTAAGTATCAATGCATATTAAGATACAGATTTTAGTTAACACTGCTTCTTACCAAATTTTTAGTTGTAGAGTATGGTATAAATAATAATCACATATCTTTCACGTGTATGAATGGCCTCAGTCAATGTGTTGGAAGGCTGTGCATCCACTATGTCCCTCCTGTTTGGGAAAGCCTATTTAGAATACCACACTGGGCTACAACATCAATCTTACAATATTAGTAGCACACATTTTTACTTGTGATATTTCAATAATACCTAGTTCTGAGTAATGGTTGTGATGTCATGGGTCTGTATATTAACTTGCTGTTTTACTAGGTATGAATTAACCAGCTGTTGGGAAGAGGCAGCGTATAGACGGGTGAAGTGAATGCTGGTTGGTGGGAGGTTTGAGGAAATTTGCAGGAGGCAATTGGTGAATGACAGTTGGAGTTTCAGTCTGAGCAGAGAGCAGAAGGATCCTGTGGTCAGAGAAGAGTGCAGAAAACAAATGTATTGCGGGGGGGGCGGTCTGAATTAGACTAGGGCTTGAGACAGAGAGGCTTTTGAGAGAGAGAAAGGAGCTTGAGTTGATTTAGCTTGAGAGGAGAGTGTGGTGTTTTAAATGTTACACGCAGCAAAGATTTCAGCCAATAGTGGCAGCCATGGCCCTGGAGCAGATCTTCGGTAAGTGAAACTGTGGATACTGTATGTGGTCTAATAGATACTAGAGACCTACTGTAGATAATCCGCTGTTTCAGGTTTAACTTCCGTAAATAAAGTTTTGTTTTTACACACTTTGGCCATTGGAATCACTATCATTCTGAGAATTTAGTTTCAGACAAGGTGTCTGTGGTAGCAGAACTGAAGGTGAAAGGGTGGTGTCCTCTTGGGAAGAAAGTAGTATAAACCTTCATAGGAGCCATGAGGGCATTTAAACTAACCCCGTAGTTGGTGTCACACAAGGGGGACAGGAGGAAGTCCTTACATGTAAGAGCTGGGGATCAGGGAAAGCCCTCACATTGAGTGTTTGCAGAAAGCACCATGGAAGTTTTCCCAGTGAGTGAATTGAGAATAAAAACTCAGCACATTTAGTAGTCTCAGCGGTGAGATAAAAGCAGAGATCCCCACATTTGGTGTAGGCACTAATGGGATAGAAACTGAAATCTCTGTATCTGGAAGCAGTTGTGGGATAGAAGCTGAAATCCTCACAATGGTATTAAGTTTTGTGTGTGGGGAAGTTAGTTCCATGTGACTCCAAAAGGCTGAAATGCTATTTTATTTGACGCTTGATTTTATATCCAACTTATTAGGAAGTAAGAACAAGCAGGTTCACTGCTGAAGTACAGTTCTGGCCAACAGAAAACTTTTTTTTTTAATTAGCATCAATGTTTATGTGTCCTCTCTCATAAACACAATACTCAATGATTTGGCAACTAAAGTTAGAATGGCCCTTCATGAAAGAAAATGGTGGTTTTTGTCATCCATGATCCTCAATCAAAATCAGCTAGAAGGCCTAAAACTGAAAACAGAATCTTCTCGTCCCCTCCACACAGAAGGGACTCTGACACTTCTGGAGATGCAAAGATGAGTACAGTAGAGAAAGCATCCTCCTCCTTCCCAGTTCCACTGATGGAAGAAAATCTGCTAGCGGAACTAGCCTTTGAATTCTGCCTCCTGTTTCATAAAATAACAACAACAATAACACCAAAAAATAAAAGAAAAATGAGGTTTACCAGGAACTAATCTTCTAGGACTGTGTTGAGAATGTCACTGCTACTGTTTTAGTAACATTCAAGCAAGTTGGAAAAGCTAATCATACTAACTATAAACTGACTTCATATTCTCCTCTACAGACAAAAACAAAATCACAGGCCCATCCTTCAGAATTCATGAGCCCTGGTGGCGCAGTGGTTAAATGCCAGTACTGCAACCACAAGGTTGTGAGTTCGATCCTGCCAGGCTCCAAGGCTGACTCAGCTTTCCATCCTTTCGCAGGTCGGTAAAATGAGTACCCAGCTTGTTGGGGGCAATTAGCTAAAATACATTGTAAACCGCTTAGATAACACTAGTTGATAGGCGGTATAGAAATAAAAATAAATGCTATTATATTTAGCATATATTTGGGATTTCTTTTATTTTTCCTAATAGTACAAAACTATGGCTGCTGTAATAAGAGAAATAATGAGATCTTTGCTTAGTACAACACAATTTTACCTGCAAAATCACTTCTTCTATCTGTCCACAGTTGATTTTATTTTCCAGTTTTTCCACATTGGGCTCCTGCAAGTTTAAAAACACAATAAAAGACTGAATTTCTTTCACAGTATATAAGCAATGTACTCCTGCTTCCTTTTGAATGAAAAATACCCAGAAGTGTATTTTCTGTGTATCATTTCACAGACCAAGATAGTTAAATATTTTAAAAATGTTGAAAGACAAAAAAGTGCTTGTTGCAGCCAACTGAGCCTACTAATCACATCTGTGAGTAAATTAAAGCTTTATATATCAAACATCAGAATATGTTTATTCAGAGCTTTAACCTTTCAACAGATAAAAAAGATGTTACCACAGAAGACTAAAAGATTTCAAACCGATAACAATATAGTTCTGCACACTATTTCAGTTCTGGTATTTGACTTGTACTTATGAATATTGCACAGCTGTCTCTGCTCAACACACATATTTTCTCAAATGTACTGTTTTACAAGAAGAAATTCTTCTTGGATAGTTCTAAGATGAAGCTCAAAGTAAAGGTATAGGATTATACTGTAAATCTAGTCTGAGATATTGAGAGAACACTCACCAGACATATACTGGTTCATGGTAACTGAAGAACTAAATCAATCCTTATCAAAAGTGGTTATGATCTCTTTAATCGAAATATGTTTAATGGAAAACATAATTTAGATTATATATTTGATAGTCTAAAAAAATGCATGAAATAAGGCATTATTAAGTTACCTGAATCATGTAATATGATGTACTTACTGTTTTGACCATATCAAACCGCTCATTCACAATTTTCTCTGTATATGTCCTGTATGCTGCTTCTTTAGGGATAGTGTCAAGGGCAGCAAGGATTTTTGTGTAGAGTATCCTGAGGCGCTGAAAAGATCATACGAGACTAAGTAAACAGTTGTTTAAAATTAACATGAACTCCCTACATGAAGTATAAAACAAATGGTTGAAATTCACTGCTTCCTTCAGAGGTAATACAGTCAGCCCTCCACATTTGCGGGTTTGACATTCATGGATTTGATTATTTGTGAATTTCTTCAACTCCTGCCCTCGCACCTCAGGTGCTTCTTTTTGATGGGAACCTTCCCTCTTGGTGGCTCCAATCAGGCCACACAGCCATTTAAAAACCCACCTCTAGTCCTCCTCTTCCTCTACCAGTCTCTGCCTGGCTAGCTAAGGATGGCTCTCCACTCAAATTCTCAGCACCACAAACCGTGTACCCATGACCCACACACACCCAAGGTAGGAGATGGGCAAGAGAGAGGAAGTACAGGACCACCTGCCAACCATCTCCTTTCCCTGACTTGGTTTAGACTTTGGATGCCCACTTTCCCCACCCGTGACTCAGCCCCCTTCCCACAGACACAAATTTTGTTATTTCCAAATTTTTCACTTTTGTGAGGGTCTTGTGTCCCTGATCCTAGCAAATGTGGAGGGCCAAGTGTACCACTAATACAGAGGTGAGCAAAATGGGACCCATGGAGTACATGCAGCTCCACAAAGCCATTTTTATAGTCCCCAGAAGGTTAAAAAAATAAATCATTTTTTTCAAAAATTGCTTCTGCTCTAAAATGCCCTCTATTGAGTATGGGGGCATTTCCACCATGTTATGGGTCTAACCCTGGATCAATTTAGGCCCAAGAGAGACCTTTTTTGAAGCAAGAAATGAAGTGACTTCTGCTTACTTTCTGTTGTTAGAGAAAGACCTTTTAGGCCTAAAATGGCCCAGGAATGCCCAAAAACATGGTGAAACTGCTCCCAGTACCTAGAGTGCACTTGGGGGCATGTGGGAGTGGGTGTGGCAGTGAGGTGCAGCCCTCTATGGTCTACTGGAGGGCTAAGGCAGCCCCCTACCCTTCTACTTTTGCCCACTCCTCCACTAATGGAGGTAGGGTTCATCTGGAAAATTCTGCATAAAAGTCTACTCAATCCCACATTATTAACCACACATGCAAAACAACATGCATTAAAGAAACTACTTTAATGTGCTTTGTTCACAAATACAGTATATACTAAAGAAGCAATGTTTTATTAGCCTGCTAGTATCCAAAAGCCTCTTTTATCAAAAGGCCTTAACAGGCTACAACATACCCTAGTCATAATTCTACATTCATCTCCCTTGCCTTATCTACAATATTTAGATAAATTGTGAGTTTGAAATTTCTCCCAATTCCTCTCACATTTGTTCATAATTTCAGCATGTCCATGTTCTCATCTCCAGGAACACTTTCTTCTGGCAGTTTCAGCAGTTACCATGCCTTATTACATAACATTTGGACTACTTCTGTGGCCTGTGCCTTTGGAAACTTTCCAGAAACTTCATTTTTTTACAGAATACTATGGCACAATTATTAACTGGAGCTGGTTATCACAAATACAGGTTTCTCTTGCAAGCGGGGAAAAAACCCTCCCATTTGCTGTCAATTTATTTCTGAGACCAACTGAAAGTGCTAGTAGTTACCTCTTAAACCTCTTTATGCTTTGGGAGTCAGGATACCTGAAGGTCAGGTATTCATTCAAGTAATCAAAGGAAACTCTTTTGCATGTTACAAAGACACTTTAGGTATGTTGGCTGTGCCCAAGGAGAGGGCTTCTTGATGGCTGTATTTAGGCTCTGAAATTATGTCCTCGTTAATTTGATAATTAATTCAATTAAATTTAGCAACTTTATACTGAAACTTCCATTTCAATCATAAAATCCATGACAACGTTTGGAGCATTTCAAATGATGCTATCCTTAGATGGAAGGAGATTGACTTTTTCCTCTTATAGTTTTCAATATCATTGCTTTCTAACATTTTACTGTTAATTACCTTGAACTTATCATGAATCATGAAATATAAATTCAATAAATAAATAGATAGTTGAAATGACTCAAAAATGTGGGACGGTTTGCATGGAAATAGCCTGAAGATATTCCAGCCCCAAATGAT
The DNA here is from genome assembly GCA_948472985.1 of Iguana delicatissima. Lineage (NCBI taxonomy): Eukaryota > Metazoa > Chordata > Lepidosauria > Squamata > Iguanidae > Iguana > Iguana delicatissima. The sequence goes on from CAOKZL010001810.1 coordinate 305,019, forward strand.
TACAATCTATTTAGATCAGGATCATGAACTTTGCTTGGAAAGGTACAGGGAGCCATGTTTTACAGTTTCAACATTGCTATGTGTTCTGTACATTGTATCTTAGCAATCAGCATCACAGATGCTATACCGTGGGTTCCGTTCCAGGAACCTCCAAAATAGTGGAAATCATGAATACTCGTATCCCACTACATTCAAAGGCAGTGATGCATGTGTGGACGCTTCAACTTGTCCGTGTTCACATCACCACCATTTAGGTACAGAACACAGCATTTCACGTGAACTGGAAGCTGCAAATGGGGAAGTCATGGTTGAGAAGGGCCCACTGTACTGTGAAACAAATGAAGTTTCTGAGAGGTCTGAAATGGCAGTCCTATATATAACATATTACAATTACTAATCATGAGTATTCTTAATACATGGAACACCTTGTGCAAGTTACTTCTATCAAGAAAGCATTGCACTTAGCACACCATACACAATTTGAGAAGAATTTCTTGTCACTGAAGCCAACTAGGCATTGCATCTAACTGTATTCACCAATTGTAAATCTAAATACCTAAACTTCTGGCCTTTCAATGCCAAATAAAACTTATGCACTTAAGTCAATATATAAATGGGTTATGGTTTTACAGTTTTGTAGTGCTTTGTAGTTTTGTAGTGCTTTTATATCGATTTATCTATATAGACCACACACACACCACTCACTCACCCACCCCCAATAATTCTATTTGTATTTTTCTTCCTAAATCACTTCAAGCCCTTTGGGGAACAAAAGTAGAAATGTAGTAAAGATAAGTATAAATAGTATTTATAAGTCTAATAATGAGAATGCACTTTTAAAGAATACAACAGGCTATATTTATATTTAGTTACTGTAATTTATCAGCCTGGATGCAAAAACTTTATAGTACATAGCTTCTAGAGAGCCAGTGTTGTGTAATGGTTTGAACACTGAATTATAACCCTGGAGACCAGAGTTCTATTCCCTGCTCAGCCATGGAAACCCACTTGGTGACCTTGGGCATGTCACACATTCTCAGACCCAGAAAACCCCACAAAGCTTTGCCTTAAGGTCATCGTAAGTCAGAAAACAACTTGAAGGCACACAACAATAACACAATTTTTGGATCTCAGTAATTGACTTCTAAGATCTTTGCATATCTTGCTACAGCTACACAGACATTATGGAAAGAAGATCATTGGTTTTTCTCTCTCTTTTTTACCAATTTCAGATGAGCTGGTATCTTATACTTACATCATGTGGAGTTTCGGATACAGCTAGTCCCACAAGTCCAGTGGTCTGCAGAGAAAAATTTTTAAAAAGCTTATAGGTTATAAATAGATTTGCAACTCAGTTTGGCACATATTTAATCAATCTCATTTGTTTTTCTTTGAATAATCAATTAATTTTGCATGCAAATAAAAACAATGTTTCTAAAGCATAAAGGACACTGCAGAGAAAGGATACTTGACACACTTGTCAAAAAATCATAATTTTAGAAGAAGCAACCCTTCTATGTAAACAAGATTTCTTTAAAGTGCTACTTATCATCTGCATTTTTTTTAAAAAGTATATTTTTAAAAAATTAAAAGACTGACTAAAAGACTAATAGAACACGGCCTCAAAGCCTGGAAAACCCACAACAACCTGTAAAAAGACTGACTGTTCATAAATGTTTTAAATCAATGAATGTAACCAGTTCAATAAAAACTGCATTTCTATTGTAAGTAAATTGATTTGCAGAGGCATCAATACCTTTCATTCCTTTCCTTCCAAAGCACTTAAACTAAATATGTCATCTAAGAATCAAAGAACTGATTCCATCCATGATCACTGATTACATATTAATCAGAAGTTCATAAATTAAGCTAGTCTTTCAATTCACTGGATTCAAAAACCACTATGGATTATCTCTGGTATTCTGTTGTATGCAGCCCAGAAGAGTGATTATATGTTGCAAAAATAATGAAATAACACTGCACATGTTTAAACATATCAGTACTGACAGTGCCTCCCCCTGCATTAAAACAATCATTCTGGTATGCAAAAGAAGCATTATTACAGAAACATCACTATGGTAGGGATCACTTGGTGCTTCACACTCTTTCATACATCCAAAGAATTCATGAAGTAGGTCAGATGACAAATATGGGTTATGTGCATCAAGGTCACCAAATTAAGTGGGTCTATACATAACTAAGTAAAGCACCTCTAAACAGTGACCATGAAAGTAGACTTATCACCTTTCAGAGATCGTCTACACAAGAAGGGAATCCTGACCATATCCTGAATACCAACTGTGTGTAACATCTTTATGGACTTTCATTAGTATGTGCATAAAGGCCCTGCTCACAGGCAATGAATGCACAGGTGGCAGGAATGTGGCTGCTGACTGCATTAATGGCAGGTGTGAGTAGCCTGAGAGAGCCCTGAACTCCCAATTGCCCAAAAGGTACTGAGTATAAAAATAAAACTGACTCAGGCTGCTAAAAATCAGGCTGAGTATTAGGATGCGTGGGAAAAAATCACCCCATCTTCATCTCTTCTATGCAAGAAAACTGTATTTTAGAGATTAATATTTCATATTTTAAAACAGTCAACATATCCTGTAGCAGTAATAAACTAGAGTTGGTCAGAAACTACTGCGGAAGGGTTTTTGATCCAGGGAGGAAAAGCAAAATGGGCTTGGAGTACCTCAAAAACAGATTATTAAAGCAGGCTTTGTCACGTCAGATCATGTCACAGGAAACACAAATAGTGCTTGATGGGGTTTGGAGAGTGGACTTGTGTCGCTACAGGAAGACCATCTAAAGTGGGTGTGAAAAGCTGTTGGATCAGAGCATGACTCCCATCCTGTTCTGAAGGGCTGTGAGATGCTCTGCAAGCATGGAGAGACAGGAAAGTACCCAGAGCTTTACGTAGTCTTTACTGGGACACAATCCATCTCCACACTAGACTGCTAAAGTGCTATTATTCCGCTTCCAACATCCTAAAGCAGTGGTTCTCAACCTGTGGGTCCCCAGATGTTTTTGGACTTCAGCTCCCAGAAGCCCTGAGCATTGACCATAGTGGCTGGGGCTTCTGGGAGCTGAAGTCTAAAAACATCTGGGGACCCACAGGTGGAGAACCACTGTCCTAAAGAGTCCTGGGGTTTAAAGGCCCCTCCCTAAACGGCAAACCCCAGGATTCCATAGGGTGTTGGAAGTGGAATAATAGCACTTTAGCAGTCTAGTGCAGAAATGGCCACAGAGTCCCCTTTGAGAGGGCCAGCATAACCAAATCAGACCCTATAAGTCCAGAAGGAACGAGGAGGGCCGTAAATCCGCGAGCAATCTTCTCTGAAAAAAACCGCAGCCCGCGTCTTCCACGGCATGTCGACGCAACACGCAAACTCCGTGACTTTAACTCGTGTACTCCCCACCGCCAGCTGCTTTTTGTTGACATCTTTCTTGCGCCTTTTTGGTCAGGCTGATAAAGATACAGCCACAGGACAGATGGAGAAAGGGGCCAGCCTCCCTACGCCCCTTACGACCTCTTTCCCTCTCACCTTCTTTAGCACTCCAGCCATTGCCACCGCAAGGAAACCCGGGACTAAGACGACGCCGAGCAACCTCGCAACTACTGCGAGTGCGCAGCAGTGAAAGGGAACAGGCTCTGTAATAAGGTGAGGACAAGGGCCGAGGACACACAACTGCGCGTGCGCACGACCCTCGCGATGGAAACGGAAGAGGGAACCGAAAAACGGTCTTTGTCCTCCCAAGCACGCGTGCGCAAAAGCTTGCTCCGCGCGTTCTCTGAAAGCGTCATTCAAAGATAGGCGGGGCTGAACTGAGCGTCACCAATCATATCTTAGCGGGGAGGAGCTTCTTCGCTGCAGGGGGATGCAAAACAGATCTTTTACGTGTGAAGGAAGGCGAGGGGGCCAGGGTGGGTGGCACTTGTCAACGATCAGGAAGGGGCTTGCTTAATTGTTTTAACCAGTAAACTGTGGAGTGAGTTTGAAACTGAAATTATTAAGCTCCTTTGAGAACAGGGATTGTTTTATTTCTGTGCCCCTCTCCCTTCCCAAGTTCTCTAAATAATACCTAGACCTAAATAATAATAGTAATACCTAAATAATACCTAGACAAATAAGCATTGCTTGTTGACAGTACGTTCCCTCGATGCGTTTAGCTCTGGAGCCACACAGTCGACCCTGCAACTATCTGGGCAACCACTGGAAGCCAGGCAATAAATATGCAGAGTGGACAGCACAAAAAACCCTGGCTTCATGTGCATTGTATGGATCAAGCATTGTGATAGGACTTCCAAAAATTACAGAATTTAACAAACAGGAAAATGAGATTTAAAGTGGAAGTGTTGTTAAAAAGACTTCGAAGCTTATACATCTCTAACCTTGTGCAGCCCTGAAACAGTATGGGCAGAGATGAGAATAAGAGCATTTCACAGATATTTTTTTTTAAAAAAAACAGCATATGGACAGGCAAACAATATCAGTGTGGTCAGAATAGCAAAAGTTAATGATGAAAAAGAACAGATAAGGCAGGACAGGCTGTAGCAGTTTGCTCTTGCCTGAGCCTACCAGAGGTTAAGATTCTGCTCCATTCAGGTTCTTTGACAGTGTGACTTGTGGGACATAAGACAGAAAAGGTTTAGGACCGCTGCTCCACAAGATCAACCATTTTGATTGTCCTTACTCACTTTCCAGACACAGACTGTATTCATTACATTTTTACTCTGTACATTCATGAAAGATTGAAGAGTGGTTTTCCTCTGTGCCAATTTTATCTGCAGAGTCACACTGTGAGGTGGATCAGATTGTGAGCAAGCAATCTGACCGTGTTTGCCAAGCATGGATGAGTAGTTACCTTAGACACAGACTGGAAAAGCTACTTCTTTGGGATTGCAAATCCCAGCCAGTATTGACAGTGACCATTTTGATGGGTGTTCCGGGTGTTGTAGTCAAAAAGCAAGCTCTGATATTAAGATGTTGTAGCTCTATTTTAACATTAACTGCTACATGCCATTTAGCTAAGACCTTTTTAAAATAGCCTATCAGACTAGTGGAGAGTTGGATTGTTAAGGGTAACCAAAGAAGTACACAAAATGGAGGGAAGAGATGTCAGCCTCTGAATACTAAACCATTTTATGACCCCCCACATACAACCATTTTTAAGAACTTAAACCCACAAATTTCACTTAAATCCACAAATTTCCAACTCACTGAAAACTACACCTTTAAATGATTTACTCCTCACTCCACAAACTTAGCTTCTAGATCTTCCCAGATCTTTGATTACTTTATCACCCAGTTCAGAATCTTCAAAATTCAGTTTGGTTATGCTCACTCCATACCTTGCCATGTTAAGATGACAAGTCCCTGACATTTGACCCAAGGGTGCAGATGTTTGACCTACCCTGACTGCTGACACCTCTGCTGGAAAGAAAGAACATACAAAATGCACCATGCTAGAGAAGAAGGAAGTTTGGCCCGATGCAGCTTACACTGATGTGCCCACTGAAGTATCTGTTTATGAACCAAGTGGGGGAAAGTCTCACCTTGAAGATAGTGTGTGTGGAGAGGACATATTTGTAGCACTCTGGAGAATATGATCCAATCTGCTCATGTCCTGCTCACATTAGGTCCACTGTGCAAAAGGAAGCCTCTCATAATATAACTTCTAGCTTGATTGATTACAAATAGAGGGAAATAGGATGCAATAATGGAAATAAAAGTAAAGAATGTCTTCTCACATCTCTGAAGCAGGATGCTGACATAGCCTTGTGTTCAGGTTGTCCCTAAAAAGTGCAAGCGATATCTTGATCAGCTCCAGTGGGCCTTCATAGTTTTCAGACATGGCACTAGTATTTACTTTTTCTGACATTGGCACAAAGAAATACAATTATATACCCTAACATGGCAGACTTTCTAGAAGTTGCAATGATATCTGTTGGTTGGAAAGGTGTATTCTCCCCTCCACCTTCCCCTTAGGTCTAAGAGAGAAGATTCCTAGCCTTATCAGCACCAGGGCTGGCACAGTCTAACTCCAGTGGGCCCAGTATTTATTATTTGTTATGCTACCATATCTCTACCCTGCACAGAGATGCCCTGATGCCTCTCTAAGGAATGTATAAAGCCTTAACAGAGTATAAGACTGTACTGTGATATGCAGGCCTTAAAGCATATTAATACATGCAAGTGGGTTTATACATTAGAAAAATGTACAAATACATGATAGAGGAGAAGCCCAACAGCTACACTCATTGCCAGGCCATTTCCGCATTAGATGGTTATAGTGCTATTATTCTATTTTCAATATTCTATTCAATCTGAGGTTTGCAGTTTAGGGAGGGACCTTGAGACCCCTCCCTAAACTGCAAACCCCAGGATTCCACAGCATGTTGAAAGTGGAATAAAAGCACTATAACAATCTAGTGCAGAAGTGTAGCCAGTCTTCTATATACACAATCCACTACAGTATTCCCCCTTGCTGATTCCATGAATAGGACTGCCAGCACAGGACTATTCCATGCCCTAACATTTCATGGTGGGGGAGACTTAAGAATGACCCCTTGTGATGTTATTAAGCATCAAGTTCAGTTGCTGAGTATATCATTCAAATCAAAAACAATTCTAATAAATGAGAGAGAGATCACATGTCTTTCAAGATATTACTCTCACCCTGAGGACCAGAGAAGATGGGCTAGGACCTGAGATAAAGCATGTATTTATAGGTCTTTAAGATCAAGTATATTAAAATCACTTCAGGTTCAGATATGATCTCAATTATTTCATTGGTAAATCATATAACTTTGGTGTTCAAGTATTTTTGCCCCCAAGTGCACTAAATGGCATTTGGAATCTACTGTCTAGGTGCAGTCCTTTCTGTGTTACAGTTAATGAGAAATGTTACAAACAGTTTAATTAGAATTATAAATTTAAGATAAGCTGATAGATCATTAGCTAATTGGTGCAGGCTTTGGCCATACACCATTCAGATCTCAGGTTGCTTTGATGAGGTTTTAGAGCAATAGTGTCATACTTTCCTGCAGTCTGCTTGTGTTTCAGTTGTATAAGGTCAGTCCTTAATTTAACTACCAACTGTGGTGTTAATTTTAGAAATGCCACATGACCCGTCCCTTAGTAGGTCCATGTCTGCATGTTTGAAATTCAGGGCCCAATAAAACAATAGCAAGATTTTGAAAAGGTGAGAATCTCCCTTATCTATGGGTTGTTGATTAATCTAATGGCAGTAGACTGAAACAACAAATGCTGTTATGAGTAAAACTAAATATAATTTCAGATTTAATAATAGATGGTTGCTGTGAATAATTCTAACCTGCATGTTTCTTCTTCATTTGTGTTATCATGAAAACTGCAAAAGATGTTTAGTTGTTTATGTCTAACTGCCTATGATCGATTAATTTCTTCTGTTATATTAAAAACCTGGCCAGTTTGCTTAAAGTGAATATACCCACGGAATGTCTCTTTCTATGAGTATTTAAAATATTTGTAGTAAATTTAGCTATGCGGTGGGGGGGATTTTAAATAAATTCTCTGTGACTGAAAGCTGTGGACTTTGAAGTGCTAAACTTTTAGAGATATAACCCAAGAATGCAAAATAACATTGCTATTTGTGTTTTTTAAAAAATCACTTTGAAGTGAAGCAATATCATTTTAGGTTTGCTGTCCTATTTCTGGAACTAGGGCTATTTGTGGGTTCTTCTAGAAAATTAGGTGATCTTGATAAAAGTGTATCCTCAGAGGCTTTACCTGCCCTTGACAAAAGAGTGTTGATAGCTGCCCAGTGATTTATCTCTATGGGGCAGGAGAAAGCTATGATAGTAGAGATGACTCATCTGGACTTCTACAGAGCAGGAGGGAGGGGATCAAAATGCGTGTGTGAAAATAACAAATTGCAGTTTGAGTGTGCGAAGGGAAAACACACAAGGAGCTGAGACGGAGCTCTGTAAACGTGTCAGTGTACTGGTTCTTTCAACCTGATATGGAAGCAGTTGAAATAGATTTACTGCTTGAATGTTTAATATTTGCCTTTCCCCATCTCTGTACTTGTACATGCAGACAAGTACTGTGAAATGCTACGTTACCTCTGGTAACTTTTCCCTGATGGAAATCAAAACCAGAGCTTGGAAGTAAAAAAATTACAAGTAATGTAATTAATGTAAAGCAGATTAAAGTGACTGGGGGCTCTGAAGCAATTATTTAATGTATTCAAATCTTGAATTCTGCAGTTGGCTCCGTGGGTTTACTTTAGTTGAGACTAGCAGTTGGATTTAGGCCTACATTTTGAGCAAGTGGCCACGAAGCAAATGTTGCTATATAGAAAGCTTCACATAAGCAGTCCTGTCCTTCATCTCAGAAAACTGAAATTGCAGTCTTTAAACCTAGTTATGTAGTATCCTATCAAGTGCTTCACTTTGCCCTCACAAGCAGCAGGCAGATTGGGAAGAGGAAAAGCGCTGAGCCCATAGTAGGTAGAACAGTATCCCAGCCAAGAAATAACTGGCTCCCCCAATCCATTGTTCAGTTTCAAATTCTGTCTTTTAATTAATTTGTAGTTCATTGCATGGCTTTGTTATGCAGTTTATCCCTTTTGAATACATTTGCAGTGGTGAATATTTCACATGCACACTGTTTTGTGGATTTGAAATTGATGTTGTAAGTCTCCCCACAAAGACTAATAAAGAATAATAAAGAATAAACAATGACACAGCACCAGCCATGCAAGTAAATAAAGTACTATTTTGTAATTCAGCCGCTGAGTGGAAAGTTTTTCTTAGTAGATTTAGATTGCTTTATTGTGGGTAGTTATCAGGGCATTATAAAATATCAGTTAACAAAGGATACAGCATATCCATGTAAAATCTTCACCCTTAAGATACAGATGAAGTGCTGCTTCCATCATATCTATTTGCTCATATGGGCAGACTAGGGAAACAAGAATTCAGAAAGACCTAAGGGGATACAGGTCCTTTTGCCGTGATATAGAATAACACAGAAAAGTAGGAATATTGTATTATCTTTTTTTGATGGGAAACATTTAGAGCCAGCCAGATGTAAAACCAAATCATTTACAAGTTGAAAAACAGCAATGTCAGGATGTATTTATAGCAGATGCCCCTTATACATTTAACACAATTAGGTGCCAACACTAACTTTAAATAATGTCTTAGTATAAAGAGTCTGCAGATAGTATAAGTTTATCTAATTACAGGTCCTGGCTGTTTTTTTAATTTCAAATCCATTCTTTGGGCATGGTATTTAATGCTAGACTAAGATCATTTAGACTAAGGCCCTTTCCACACGCGGGGCGGGTAAACGGGGGGCACACGCAGGGACGGATCTTACCTCAAAATGGGTTGCTCCGTCCCTGCAGGGAGCGTGCATTCGCTGCTCCAAACGGCGGCGAATTTCGGTGGCGTTCAGCGGCGCCCAAAATGGTGGCCGCCGGCTTCCAGCAGCACTCCGCCAATCAGGGCAGCGCGCCAGCCGGAAGCCCGCCCCCAGGCAGCTCTGCAGAGACGAGCTAACGCGTCCCTGCAGTTCTAAATGGGGCGCGGCGATGGGGTAGCACGCGCAATTCACATTAAAACCACTTGAGAAGTGGTTTTTATAAGACTCGCAGCGCCACCCCCGCGGCCGCGCGAGGGCGGTTTGAGGTTTAGAACCTCCTGGGGATGTCGCCCTAGCGCGGGCAATATGCCCGTGTGGAAAGGGCCTGTGATTATCTAGATCCACTTCAATCTGGTTTCAGGTCTGGCTATGGGACTGAGACAGCTTTGGTTGCCTTGGTGGATGACCTACACCAGGAACCAGATAGGAGGAGTGTGCCCCTGTTGGTTGTGCTGGACCTCTCAGCAGCTTTCAATACCATTGACCCATGGTATCCTTCTGGGTTGCCTTGCGGGGATGGGACTTGGAGGCACTGTTTTACAGTGGCTCCGTTCCTTCCTGGAGGACTGAACCCAGAACGTGGTGCTGGGGGACTCCTATTCAACCCCCTGCCCTTTGGCCTGTGGTTTGGTTTTGTCCCCCATGCTATTTAACATCTACATGAAACTGCTGGGAGAGATTGTCTGGAGTTTTGGGGTTCGATGCCATCAGTACGCAGATGACACCCAACTTTATTACTCCTTCCCACCACAAGCCAAGGAAGCTGGGTTGGTCCTAAACCACTGCCTGACATCAGTAACGGACTGGATGAGGGCAAACAAATTGAAACTTAATCCAGGCAAGACAGAGCAGCTCCTGTTCAGTAGAGAGGCAGATCAGGGAATAGAGATTCAGCCTGTGCTAGATGGGGTTACACCCCCCTTGAAGATGCAGGTCTGCAGCCCGGGAGTGCTCCTGGATTCAACTTTGAGCCTGGGAGCCCAGGTTTCAGCAGTAGCCAGGAGTGCATTTGCACAGTTAAGGCTTGCGTGCCAGCTGCACTGGTTCCTTGAGACATCAAACTTGGCCACAATAACGCATGCCTTGGTTATATCCTGGTTGGAGTATTGTAACATGCTCTACCTGGGGCTGCCTTTGAAGAGTGTTCAGAAACTTCAGCTGGTTCAAAGAGCTGCAGCCAGATTGTTAACTGGAGCTGGCTACAGGGATCACACAACAGCCCTGCTGCAACAGCTCCACTGGCTGCCAGTCTGTTTCTGGGCACAATTCAAAGAGCTGGTGGTGACCTTTAAATCCCTACATGGCTCAGGTCCAGTTTATTTGAAGGACTGTGTTTGAAGGACCTACGAACCACCCCAGGCTTTGTGATCTGCTGGAGAGGCCTTTCCCTCTGTCCCACCATCTTCACAGGAACATTTGGTGGGAACATGGGAGAGGACATTCTCAGTGGCTGCTCCCAGGCTCTAGAACTCTCTTCCCAGAGAGATCAGACTGGCATCTCCCCTGCCTACTTTCCGGAGACAACTAAAGACATTCTTATTTTGGCAGGCATTTAAACCTAATTAGTATGAAGAAAGGTGCTGGTTATTTTAATTGTCATTTATATGTTGTTTGTAAGATTATTTTAATATTTTAATCACTATTGTTGTTTAATGTGCATTTTGACTTTTGTATACTGTAGCTTTAACTATGTTCTCTTTTAAGTTTTGTAAGTTGCTTTGGGTCCTTTAAAAGGAGAAAAGCAGATAGAAATAAAGAAAATCATCATCATCATTATCAACATCATCGATAAAGGTTACCTACAGAGTGTGATACACAGTGTATTCTTAGGTTAAATATAAAAGGAAGCAATCAAGAACAGATCTAAAATGTTGAAAGCCAGCTTACTAATATGTCAATATATTATTAGTTACTACCCAGTCTTCTAACTAATTTTAAATGTATATATGGTAAGTTTTCCCAATGACATCAAGTAAACAGGTCTATAAATGGGGAGTTAACTAGGTGGATCAGGTGGTGTCCTACATCACTTGCTTTAAATCCAAGCTGGAACAGCATTATCTTCTCCTTTTTCATCAATCTGAAGCAAATCCACCTCCTGACCAGAGCAGCAGAAGCCATTATCACCCTTGGAAGGAGCTTCATTATGTAAAGATTTGAGAGAATCCATCCTGTTCCATTTGCACTGTCTAGATACAGGATCGCCAACTTTTTGTCAAAAGTTCTTGAACATGAGTTATGTCTGCAGCTAAGCTCTCTGGGCAAGTAGCAGAGATCATAATATGTCCTGGAAGAAAGCAGAGGTCCAGCCCTGCCATTTTTAGTGATGAACTCTAAATATTCCCAATATTTGCATCTGAAATTATCCCAGTAGGAATTAGACCTATGTTATTCTTACCCAAGATGTAGAAATTAAAGATGAGCAGGGTCAGCCTTGATTAGTCCTTGCATGGGGGGACTGCCAACAAGTGCTACGTGCTGTAGGCTATATTTCAGAGGAAGGAAGTGGCAGTATTCCTTGCCTAAGAAAACCCTATGAAATTCATGGGGTCACCTTAAGTCAACAGGCAATTGGAAGGCACATATATCCCTTGCCAAAATCTTGAAAACACTATGCAGTCCTTTTGCTTGGAACAGCTTGAGAGTGCTGAACAGAAGGATTTTCTTTGATATTACTTCACCTTCCTTTAGGCTTTTATATGGCATGAAAGGTGTGGGGGTGCACATTCTAAATTCTGCTGACCTTCTATATGCATTCTAACTTGAGTATAGAATAGGATAGGCTTCTTTTAAAAAGTTGTTTACATTGAAACATCCCTTTCCTGAAGAAAGGGGGCAGAGAGACATGGTAATTTCTATTATTACTGATGTTAAGCCTTGTTTTTCAGTACTAAAAATGGAGAGATTTCTGGGCACACAGATGCTATATTTATTTGTGGAAATAATTGTGGCCAAGAGCTTATGGCTGAAACAAAGTCATGTGTTGGTTTCCCTAGAAAGGAAAGAGCTGCTACAGTGGAGTTTTTATTTATTGGGAAAGGCCTTTCACATATGTTAAGTTCAACCCTTGGAATTTGGAAAAGTGCCAAATTCAAATGTTGATTTTATCAGATTATTCTGCATGATTCTTGAATGTCAAGGATGAACAGGAGTGAGTAGAGTGCAACTGTTGTTCACTTTAGTTTTACAAATTGTTAAGTCTGATAGCCCGAGCTCTTGCAGTTCCTTATAATTGCTCACAAGGGGTTGCAATTTACAAGTGGAAGGGAAAGAGGGGGGCAAAGAGTATGACCTGATATAGGGCTCATCCATCCTATAATTTGCTTATGCTTTTCTTCTCTATTCTCCTCATCTAAATTTATGACACTGTATTTTCTGATATACTCTTGTGTGTGTATGTGTCCTCAAGTCGCCTGTTGACTTATGCTGACTCCGTGAATTTCATAGGATTTTCTTATGCAAGGGATATTCAGAGATGGTTTTTCCAGTTCCTTCCTCTGAAATATAGTCTATAGCACTTGGCATTCATTGGTGGTCTCCCATCCAAGCACTAACCAGGGCTGACCCTGCTTAGCTTCCAAGAACAGACAGAATCTGATACCTTTGGGATATTTAGGTCCTATTCTTACATGGTCGTTAATCCCAAAGTAGCTACTAATTTGTCTCGGTTCTCTACAGCACAATTAAGGCAAATGTGACCTTCTGTTTATTTCTGCAGTTAGAAAGCAATTGGTTAATACGTACCAGGAAAATGGATGATAATGAGTACTCTGAGGAAGACCACCTCACTGACTATGCCATTCAGTTTAGCATCCAGGAATCTCTTGAAAGCCAAAGACATCAAGAAACTCCTTTGCCCAGTCATGAAACGCGGTATGTAGTAGTCTTACTGGCAAGTTGTGAATCTCTGGCCCTATATTCAATTTTAATCTGTTTCCTGCATATCTATAGTGTATTCCTTTGAAGCTGACTCCCCTAAATTAAGTCACTTGTAAGTGCCATTCCTAGTATTTCAGCAGGATCAGTAGTACAGAAGATATTGTAACAGTATATAAGGTAGTCTGATTTTCTTTATTATTTAAACTGATAGCCTAATTCACTCTTATCCTCAGGATGTATATTAATATTTTTAAAAGAACGTATCAAAGTCCTTTAAAGAGGGACAAAATTGGGCACAACTTTTACTAAGCCAGTTTTTTTGTTGTTCAACCAAAATTCCCAAACCATCCTAAACTAATAGGCCTTGTTAACTCTTCGGAAAGCTTTGCAATATTTACTGAAAATATTTCTTTGCCCACCATTATCCTTTGAGCTTGGCATATAGATGGCAACTTCAAGTTGGTCTTGGAGATCACAATTCAATGACAAGGAGACATATTTGACTCTGTTGCAGACAAATGTCATAGCCCTTGTATGTTTCTATTTTTTGTGTTGACTAAGAATTTCATATATATTTGCTCACCTCTATCAAAGGCATTTTTGCAACTCTTAAGACTTCACTGTGAAATGTCAGATATATTAAATGAAATAATAACAGTGGCGTGAGATGTTATTTATATATTTTTCTATTACCCTTTCAATAGGTTTGTTCCAGTCAGTGATCAAAACAGGAAACTCATAGCTGCCATAAGAGAAGGTACCAGTATTAAAAGACATCAGTGTAAAAACAATTTTATTAGTATCAGTTGTTGTTGTGAATGATCACTGTGGTTATTTGGCTTATATGTAATCCTTATTAAATGATTGTCACTGATTGAATATTTACATTATGGAAATACTGAACAGGATGTTGGCTATTATCTTTAAGGCACTGCAGAACCTTTTCTTTTTGAAAGGCAACAGTGGCTTCTCATAATCATGAATTGATCTTTTCCCCCCTCCACATTGAGTCTATTAATTTTTTCTTTAGGTCAAGTCTATGATCTTCAAAAATATGTGAAATGCAAATACGCTTTGGATGAAGCTGATGAGAGAGGTTGGTTTCCTATACATGAAGCTGCTGCTCAGCCAATTCAGCAAATACTTGAAGTAATATTAGATGGTAAGTTGGCAGAGAATATTATAAAGTTTGGCTGAGATGGAAAGGATGCAAACGCAATGCATTAAGCCAGTTTCCACGGGAAATATTGGTGTATTTCCTTTGTGCTTTAGCTCCATTTTTGTCCACTGTAGTGTAAGGAGGAGAATGTTTTCATAAGCGATGGATTGTGTTATATTAAGCCTAGAGTTTTTAAATTAATGACTTTTCAATGGTGTGTTGTGCTAGTTTTATTTTTTTATGGATACATTTCAAATTGTTATTAGTTCATGTATGTTTTAATATTACTGTTGTGCACTTTCAGGTTGTATCTGATTTACAGCAACCCAATGGTGAAGGGGAGTTTCTTACCAAGATTTATACTGGGGCATGGTGGTCACTGACTTCTTCTTAGGCCGAGAGAGTGTGACTTGTCCACAGTCACCCAGTAGTTTCCATGGCAGAGTAGGGATTCGAGCCCTGGTCTCTCAGAGTCCTAGTCCAACACTCAAAACATCGCATCTCTTTGTCTCTAATATTATAAATAGTTTGAGTTCATATAAACAGCAACCTTTTGAATATATTTACTCTTTTCTTGTTTTTTTACTTTTGTTTCCATTTTCTAAGCTGGTTTGACTCACAGTTATGAGGGAGAAAGGCAGGATAATGAATGAATAAAATGAAGAAGAAAATATGGATATAAGTTTCAGAGTTGGTAATACCTTTACAGGAAAAAGGAGACACTAAGCTCCTGTGAGTTTGGCAGAAAAGAAATTCTCAGTCAAGTCCCCAAATGTGAAAAATCTTTTTCAAACGGGATGCCTCTGAGAGGATAAGAAAAACTGAATATTTGTCACATCCCTAGTTAGTGATCAAACAAACAGATTGTATGTTTACAAATTCTACTCATGTACATAGTGTAATGCTTTATAAAGGATGCATTGGTCTCTGTGGTCTAAATCCACGGTGCTATTGTTGCTACAATGTGGTCTTTATAAAAATTCCTTTCTCCTATCACATGCAATTCTTGGAGTTGCTCAAAACTGGATTCCAGATGGTTTTCCAGTCCTTCAGAACAGGTTTTTATGTTGGGGGCTGCAGTGGGAAAGGGAAAATGCACTGTCCCCCTTTCCTGAATTCCATTGTTCTGTTTTCAAAACACCAATAGAGGATTCTGCACTCTGATTCTGTTATTCTTTCTAATATGTGATATATGGCTGGATAAATTAAATTAAATTAAATTAATCAAATTTTGGCTTTTTGGAAACTTAATATGTCTTATTTGGTTCCCTCTTCCATGGTTCCTGGTTTAACAGTTAGGAAGGGAACCCTGTATTTTCTCCATATTCCCTTGAATCCTACTTTACTGTTATCTCCTTGGGCTTTCTGCTGTCATTCAGCTTCCTTGTTTTCGTGCCATGCCAACTCAGCTGCAGCATAACTTTTCCCTTTCCATCTCTAGCCTTTGAGACTATGTCCAGTATCTAAGGCCATTTCTGCACTACGCTGTTATAGTGCTATTATTCCACTTTCAACATCCTGTAGAATTCCGGGGTTTGTGGTTTACTGAGGCCAAAGAGCTCTCTGGCTGAGAATTCTAAATGCCCCTTCTTAAACTGCAAACCCCAGGATTCCACAGATGTTGAAAGTGGAATAGCACTATAACAGTGTAGTATGGAAATGGCCTAAATTTGATGTTCTGTTTCCTCGTGATAATCAGAGGTTGTAAAAGTTGCATTTTTTGGATTAGAATTCCTAGAATCCTCTAGTCAAAATAGCAGGAAAATCTGATTTAGAATCTGATTCCATCCATCAGCCAATGTCCATCCAACACTTTAGTATAGAACGTTGTGTATCTTATACAACACATCCAATTTTGCACTAATGAAATTTTTACGAAAAGGTGTACTCTTAGATCTGAAAATTACAGCCATCTCTTTGGCAGTATGTGCAGAGTACATTACCATAAGTTGTTGATTCAGATCACTGGACTGATAGCTTCAGGTTCCTGCTATGCTATCAGAACCAGAAGTTTCATGCAACATCTTGTTTGAACAAGAGGAAAAATATCTCCCCATGTATGCCTGGCTAAGTTTTAAAATCCTCAGGAGACGGATTTCTGTCAGTCTCATCAACTTCAGAAGCACATTTGGTGAGGATGAAAGAGAAACTCTTGAGAAAGACTTCTCAATGGTTGCTCCTATGGGAGACTAGGATGGATTCTCATCCTTCCTCTACATCCAGCAGAAGATAAGGATCTTTTTATCTGAACCAGCATTTGGTGGTTAAGGATTGTGCGCAAATGTTTTAACGAGGTACAAGTGTTGCATTTTTTCTGGTTCTTGTTTTAAAAGATTTTATATTGTTTGAAGTAATTTATATGTGTTTTAACATCTTTACTATTAATCTTTAATTCATGTACCTTGTTATAAATCATGTGTGAGTCACCTTCAATCCTGTCTGAGAGGAAGGTGGGTTATAAGTTAAATAAGTGGAATATGTTACCTCGGAGTGTGGTGGCATGTCCTTCTTTAGAAGTTTTAAACAGAGGCTGGATGACCATCTTTTGGGAATGCTTTGATTGTGTATTTCTGCATGCCAAGGGGTTGGTCTCAATGGACTTTGTGTTCTCGTCCAGCTCTAGGTTTTTGTGAAATAAGTAAGTAAGTAAGTAAATAAATAAATACAGTCAACATGCATCTTCAGTACTTATAGGAGTGATTGATAAGCTAGCTGTTATTTTCAGTTTCTGAAAAAACTTTCATGTACCTTTATACGATTTTTCTTGGATCTATATATATATTTTCATGTGACATCCATATACTTACAGTTTGCCTCTTTCAAAATTATTTCTAGCTTCTTATAAAACTATGTGGGAATATAAAACATGTGATGGAGAGACACCGTTAACATTAGCTGCCAAGTCTGGCCATGTGGCAAATGTAAGGACGTTACTGGAAAAGGGGGTATGGCCCAATACTACTAACCGAAAAGGAGAAACACCTCTTCTGATTGGTAATCACCTCATTAATACTTTTGTTGTTTTTTAATGGCTAATTCTTGCAAAATAATAATAATAATAATAATATCTGTACTGTTACAAGGAGATCTGATAGGCCAGCATGCAAACCTCTAATCACATGAGCAAATGATATTCAGCCCATTATTAGCTGTCAACTTACATCTCATTTTGTTTTTCTGTGACTCTGAATCATTCTTCTTTGTCCCTGTACTGCTCTGTGCTTCTTTTGAAAGCTCACACGTACAAATCAGTTGAGGAATAAAAAACGAACAGTTCTGAAGGCTGGGTTGTTTTTTCAGTTTCTAAGGCATCAAAAATTGTATTATTTGGAACCACAGAAAACTGCGTGCCCCTCGTGTTGTCGGCTCTTGATCGATGCCCTAATTAACAAGGAACTCACTGGGAAAGAGTTGGGAACAGTGCTGCCTGCAGGTGCCAGGAGCCCTGCAACTTGTCTCACACTCCACCCAGATTTTTAAAAGTAAAAATTAAACTGAAAAAGAGTCTTACACCATTAGGGGGTTTGGGGGCAATTACTCTGTTTGATGGTTGCAGCAAGCCTGAGGATTTTTTTTTCAAAGCTATAAGCAACTTCTTATCACTTCTCATTTTAAAAAAAAGAGTCCCTCGAGAGGAACGGAGGTCAGTTAATGGGGTAATGAATCTGCTGCGTTGTCTGAGTCTGAGTATTAACAGAACTACTCTAGATGGGAAATCTATTTCTAATCTAAACACCTTGGTAGTTCCTTTAACATTTGACTAAACCCAGAATGGATTCATTGGCCCAATGGCAATGGAGCCATCTGTTAGAAGTGCAACAATGCTTAGCACTGAAGAATCAAGAATGCCTCAGAGTGGACAGCAGTAATAGGAGCTACTTAGTTTGATGGACCCACAGTGTCCTCCTTCCTTGCTGTATCTATCCTGACCCATCTGTGAGGTAAACTGATACTCTTAGGGATATTTTTCTCCAACTCTTCTATTCTCATGAGCCTCTTCCCAGCTTTTCCCGATTATGATAGCACCCAGAATAACTTTCCTGTCTTAGAATGGAGTTCCTGTAATAAAGCCTTTATTTGTTTTTCTAAGCCACTGATGTCTTTGCTTCTCAATTAGCATTACTGCTCCACAGCAAACACATGCTCTCTATCACTGTCAGCTTCTACTGATGGGGAGA